>CM035207.1:15411416-15421416 GCA_020233015.1 Callinectes sapidus | reverse complement strand
AAGTGAGTGAGGAGAGGGTGTACCTCACTGCCAGATGTACAATTTTACAATTTCTCTCGCACCACTCACTGTTCTGCTGGAAGAGGAGGACTACAGTTTATGCAAAAATTTACTGCTCCGTTCACTAGGCACAGTAACTTTTCGGGCAGACTGTATATGTATTTACCTAGTTGTATTTACCTAGTTGTATTATACAGGGTTCGAGCGGGACTCATAGTGTCCTGTCTCCATATCTCCATATATCTAACATTTCCTTGAACTTATGGATATTGGTTGCTGTAACAAACTCTTCTTTCAATCCATTCCAGGTGTCCACAATTCTATGTGGAAAACTGTACTTTTTTGTGTCCTTTAGACACCAACTTTTTCTGAATATATACATATATATATATATATATATATATATACAGTGGGTATTCAAGTAACGCGCAAAATGGTACTAGTAACACATCGCGTTACTCGTTCTTAAGAAATCAATACAAAACAACATTTTGGTTCTGGCCAAAATCGAAAACTCTGCTTTTTCTCACTTTTTTCCTCTAACTTTGCCTAATTCGCCCAGAAAACAAAAATGACTTCACTTTTTTCACCATATATTCGTGTGTGTGTACATGTGTGTGTGTGTGTGTGTGTGTGTGTGTGTGTGTGTGTGTGTGTGTGTGTGTGTGTGTGTCTGTGTGTGTGTGTGTGTGTGGAGGAGGAGGAAGAGAAGGAGGAAGGACATGAGGAGGATTAGTAAACAAAAGGTAACACTCATCCATACTGGTGCTGAAGTTCTGTGTGCTGGATGTCCCCCTCACCCCTCCCCCCCACCCCCATTCCCCACCACCTTACAAGGGTGAGGGGGGAGATTCAGCCAGAGGAGGAAGTTAAATGGGACAAAAACAAAGAAAATAGCTGGCCATCTGTTTCTATAATTAGCCACACCACGGCACACGTGCGAGTGGTGTGGGGCATGAGGCGGGTCAGTGGGACAGCCCAGCTGGATGGCCGGCGGCAGTGGTGGCCAGAGGCGGCAGCGCCGCTGGCCACCCAGCGTTATTCATTTACTTCCGCGTTATTCATTGACTCTTTTTTCTTTTGACACCACGTCATTTGTTTTTGCAGTACTCGATACCGCGTTACTCGAAGACCCCACTGTATATATATTATATATTATATATATATAACATATTGCATACACATGTGTTTGTGTAACTGTTGTTGTTTGGGTGGGGCAAAGGAACTCGTGTGAGACTTCTGTTGGCCACTCAATTACATATTGCATATAAGTGGAAAAAAAATGTATATAAAAAATTCATTTAAATTTTGGACCTCGAGTAAATTCAAAAGTGCATAAAACAAACTCATGCAAAATTAAAGGTACCTGTACTGCATGGTAGTAAAGACCTGACTACAAAAATCAGTGATAATCTAGTGAAGGTGAGATGACATAGCCCCATGATCTGAAAGCGTGTCTTTTGACCATGTTAACAAAAACCCTGAACAGAGCAAGAACATCTTTTGACTTGAGCATAAAATTCTGTTAGAGTAAATAAGGTCTCAGTGTAACTAAATATCTATTACCTAATTTTTACTAAGAGATTGATGTCAGTAAGTGATGTAAAGTTTAATGAGAAACAAAGATTAAAATACAAAAATCTTCAAATCATCTTTACAGTTAAAATTATGTAATGAACACGTTATCTGGGGAAGAATGAAAAGTTACATGCAACTATCATAAAACAACAGGAAGCATATCAGACTTGAAGATTTAAAGAAATTATTAAAACATTTAACTTACAATATTGAGCATACAGTCTTCAGACAACATACCCAAAGTTTTCCATCATAGTGATAAGCTTCTAGCAGTTCTACTACATTCTTGTGCTTGCACTCAGATAGAATATCAATCTCTATCATGAAGGTCTCCAGATCCTCTTCCTCTTCCAGAATAACTTGCTTGAGAGCTGCAAGCTGTTTAGTTTCCTTGTGTTGAGCCTTGAAAATTAGGAGAAAAAACATTTGAAGATTTAATCATTACTTAATCATTAACTAAAACCAATGAAGTAAATTATACAGCAATGTCAGACAAATATATTACCCTAAATATACATTATAGTCAAACCATAATGTACTGACCCGTAAGGTGTGTATTGCCACCTGTGCGACGCTGCCACATATCTTATTACTTCAAAGAAAACGGAATGAGGACCTTTCTCCTATTTATTTAAAGCATAACTACGAAAAAAAGGCGTGCGAGATCCGATGATATGTGTAGCTAATTATACCATTAGTACATTCAAAACATTCCAGATATTTATTGTATACGTGCAAATGAAACTGGTAGTTTATATATATTTTTCTTTTCTATGCTCCCGTGAGATACACAGTCATATTAATATAATGAGTGGTGTCCTTCCATCGTGGCGACCAGATAGGAAGTGACCCGGTATGTATGGGCGCGGCGACCTCACTCACCCCCCTTCCCCCTCGGATAATCCCACCTCAGGTCAGTGGCAACGTCGCCTCACCTGATATGCCGCGTTTTCATATACGAATTTGTATCTCTCTTGATATCAATTAATTGATCATATCATCTGTTATTTTAAACATTTTAGACCATCCTTAGAACATGGTTTGTTGATAATACTACGAGTAGAAGACTGTGAGTGGGAAGGGAATGTATGCTTTGATTGGAGATTTGTCACCATGGCCAGTCACACCTTACGGGTCAGTACATTCTGGTTTGACTATAGCAATAATTGTTTTGCTACAAAAGGCTCTGGCTGAGAGGAAATGCTAATCAGTTCTTGCATTAAAAATATTAAATATTTAAAAATAGCAAGGGATAAAAGAAAGAATGTCTTGTGCAAAAAGGTTGTTGGAGAAAGGTATAAAGTTATAAGTTTAGAAGAGCAGTTACCATGAAAGTCTATTTATACAATGATTCAACAATCCCACACAGGATTGCCCATACAATGCAACACACATACCCTATTTGATGGCTCAAAAGATGCATGACCTCATAAAATGCACACAGTTTTGGCAGATATTGAAATTGAAATTGAAAGAGAGAGAGAGAGAGAGAGAGAGAGAGAGAGAGAGAGAGAGAGAGAGAGAGAGAGAGAGAGAGAGAGAGAGAGAGATAAAAGAGTGCATTTAAGTTATTAATATGAAGTGAAGGATTCTATCTGATAATTGAAGACTCATATGCATTTAGATCATTATTAGATCCCATCATTTTCCATTTAAAAACTTTAAATTTCCAGGCAGCCTACGTAGAAGCTAGAGATGTGAGATCTAAACATGTACCTGGCATATGGTGTTGGTAGTTGACAGAGAGAGACTACAGGAGTAAAAGTTTGTTCATATTTTTTAGCATCAGCCTACACATAATTCTAAAGTAGTGTTTTAGTACATTTTCAAAGCCAAAGGAAGTGTGAAAACAGATTCACCAACCTTGTTTATTTTAAACATATTCTATTTGAAATATTTATTAATTTCCAAAACAAAAGAAAGTGTGGAAATATTTTACTTTCATTCATCATTTATCATGAAATTTAAAACAAGATTAATGAGAATTTCATTTATTTGAATTTTATTCAAATTCAAATAAATGAAAATAAATTTATTCTATTCAATTTAAAATCTACCCAGGACAAATTATCATAGGTGCATAACCGATCGTGTGTTTGTTTTAGTTCATGTAATGCATGGAGCATGGTCACTTAGGAAAATTCTTCCCGAGTGGTGTCATTCTATGTGAATTACCAGTAAGTATGACCTATTACATATAGTTATCTTAAAAGAAAATTTTGTTTTGTCATGTACTACCAATCATTACTTCATTTACATGTAAAAAGATCCTTGAAGTTTGATTTTAAAGCTACAAACCACTGCCTCAGTGCTGAACCTTGGCTTCATAGGATGCAGGCTCATTTCCCGAGACTTTTATTTGAAGAAAAGGTTCATCTTATGAGCCATCAAATACAGTAAATGCAAATGCACCATTCACATTCTTAGTGATGTAAAGCCTTGATGAAAAGAAATAGTCATGTGTACACCTGGTGTTAATGACACAATTCCTTAGCCCACACACTCCAATCAGGAGACCATAGCAGAGTACCCGCTATCTCAACTGGATCAATATACCAACAACCCTAGCCATGGTTCAACAAGATTGTATTATTTCCATGTGTTTACCACTGCTATCCTCCATTCAACTACGTAACAATCTTTCTAAATTGCTGCATAGTCATTCCTCTCTCCTACAGCTCTCTTAACATAGTTCATCCACTCTAAGCAAGACCTTCCTCTCAAACTTCCACTGTATACATCTGTCCTCATTATTCTCTTTACAAGTTACCTCTCCTCCATTCTTTCCATATATTCATACCATCCAAACACACATTGATCTGCTCGTCTAGCCTGCTCTCTTAAAACACCAGTTGTTCTTACCTCCTCATTCCTTATCTCTCATGTTACACCACATTTTCGATATCACTTAATTACATTTTCAGTTATAATGTAAGACTAACAGAAAAATTCACAGACTTACTTTGTACACTTTACCATAAGCTCCATCTCCAAGCTCTCCAATAATATCCCACACTTCCTCAGGGGAGTCCAGTCGCACATTGTGAATATGTTTTTTCTTTTTAGCTGAAGAGCCACCCTTGAATATTATATCTTTAACCTTAGAGATGAGTGACATTTTTTTTCTAAAACTCTTGTGATCACATCATACAGCACGACTTTTCACCTGGAAAAAAAAAGTATCATTATTCAGAATCATGGCATAAATACACCAATATCAACATTCAACTGAAGTATACTCCAATCACATGATTCTAGAAAAAGCATGTTTTAAAAATAATTGCCACATATGGAACATGAGATAAAGCATACAAGAGGTGGAGTTTTATTCAAACCAGTGAACCCCAAGAGACTTGGTGCCTATACAGTAATGTCTCTAAATATGCAATAAAAAGGTGGACATTGCGGATCACAAACATTGAAATCGCAAACTTTGAATCATTATTCTTATGGATTAAATTCAAAAATTGTTGAAATCCGACCAGAAATACCCAGTACTTCCAATTTTTATAATTTTTCCTTTAACTGCCAACTGTCCACAACTTCCCTATGTTTTCAGCATAAACACAACTAATGAGTACCAAAACATACTCCGGAAGCTTCTGGAAGGTTATAGAGCACTCTGGAGTGCACTATAATTTTATTATGAGGTCATTCATGGTTTACTGAAGCTCAGTGAGGAGAGGTGATACATGTATCCATAGTAAAATATGGGGAGCAGGCAAACAATGTTGAAAACAAAAATCACACAGGATTCTGCAGCCCCTCTTCTCTCTCCCCTTCTTTAGTACAAGTTCATCAGCAAGCTCTTCTGCTTTGAAGAGACAAGCCAATACCCAGTGGGGCGGCTATTTTTGTATGCTCCAGAGAGCAGAAGCTAAGCTAAGCAATGCAAAGGGAAGAGTGCACATGTGTTGGGTGGGTTAACATCCTGTGGAATTCAGTGGTAAGACTGCAGTACATCCTAATGTCACAACACCTTTTGCATGGTTAACTTAAGTGGGAACCACCACTTTTTCACAGGACATGTCACCCTTAACATTCAGGTCATAATGCAATTTCAATTTTCAACAAAAATTTAAAAGTTTTAGGTGCTTATCAAAAACTTGGTGAACTACAAAGTTGAAGCTTGCAATCCTAAAGACAGTATTGTACCTCCAGGAATAGAGATGTACTGATACCAGAATTTTGACTGATACTGATACCAATACTACAAAAAATACTGATACTATTACAAATCAGGGTTACAGAGTAGGATTGAATGAGGTGTGACTCCAACTCATAGTACAGTGGAGACTCAAAATCTTAATATCTTAAAAGTCAAACTTTTCAATAATCAAAAGCTAAATTTCAATAGCAGTTCACTATCACTATGCCACGAAGTCAAGGTGATCCTCTCGACACAATCATATATGAATACAAAGACAATATGATATCCATTATAGCAAGAAGTAAAGAAGCAGAAACACAAATAATGAACTAAAAGCAACACATATAAGAACCATAAAGGCAATGAAATTATTTTTGGTAAAGGCAAGCGAGATGAGTTAGAAAGAACAATGAAATCAATATAAACAACAATGCACAAGCTCACAGGATCCATAAGTGATAAGAAGCTAAAGAAGGCATGGTTTTATGATGCAAAAAAAGTGAAGTTATGCACCAAACACCGATAACACAGCAAAAGATGAGGAGGCAAACCCATCGGCTGTCAATCACAGAGTAATGGCCACTTCTTCTTGTGACCATTACTCTTGGCAATCAGTGGCAGACAAACTTACCTCCCCATCTTCTGCTATATTTTTGGCATTCCACACAAAACTTCACCCATTGCTTTACAAAACCATGCTCTCCTGGAGGTAAAGCTTGTGAGCACTTGATGAACTTCACCCCTTGCATTACAAAACCATGCAGTCTTGTAGATAAGACTTGAAAACTCTTGAAAAACTCCACTCCTTACACTAAAAAAAACTTGCTGTCTTTGAGGTAAAACTTGTAAACAGTTGATAAAATGTTAGCTTGTAAACATAAACGTATATGAAAGACTACTGTATGGCAAAATCTACAGTAACCACTATACTGAAGAACAAGGGAGGCCATTAAGGGAGCTGATGTGGCAATGGAAGTGAAAAAACAACTTAACCAATCTACGGCAGTAGAAGAAATGGGAAGATTGTTATTATAAAAAAATTACATTGTAAGTTTTGTAAAATTGAGGTTTTGCTAATGTTATAACAAATTACCTAATCTATAGATGTCAATAATCAAACTTTTTTGATACTCAACAGCCATCTAAAATTAATAAAGTTCAGAAGGGTACAGGCAACAAAAACAATGAATTTAAAAAGTCCACTAATCTACCCATGCCCTTTAAGTCAAAAGAATTAGCCAAAAGTCAGGGACAAATATCTTGAAACCTCTCTAGAATAAAGTCATCATAGGAAGTTGGAAATAAAGAAATAGGTAGGGAGCTCCACAGTTTACCGGAAAAAGAAATTAATGATTGGAAGTACTGATTAACTCTTGCATTAGAGTTGGAGAGAATAGAGGTGGGAAGAAGGTCTTGTGTGGTAAGACCACAGGAGGGGTGGAGGCATAGAGCTAGCAAGATCAATAGAGCAGTCAGCATGAAAATAGCAATAGAATAAAGCAAGAGATGTAACATTCCAGCAGAGAAAGAGAGGCTGAAGACAGTCAGTATGAGGACAGGAGTTGATAGGACAAAAAGCTTTTGACTACACACTATCTAATAAGGCAGGAAAATTCCCTTTTGAAGGCAAAGGAATTTCAACACAGGCAGGCATAGCATACTTCAAAATGGCCTTTTTTTTACTATTTTCACTTTGTAGGTGGAGAAAAATTGTTGAATGCAGTCCTACTGACTGATAAAAAGCTTTTAAAAGATATCTAAGAATTCATTAAAATCATATAACATTCTAGAAAGAGTTTTAAAATATCACTATGTACATTGAGTGGTGCTGGTATTGCTAGTATAGCAGGTCAATTCGCCCTCATGATGATGTGCCCCATGTCCATATGCCATGTAAGTTGGCACACATCAGTGTGCAACAACTCACTCCACAACCAAGCCATTGCACTTCAGCTTGCATGTAGATACTACTGTACACCGGGGTCTTGCTTTATGCGCCTTCACATTATGCGAATTCGCTCTTATGCGACCATCCTAAATGTACCAGCTATTCGTTTTATGCGAGAAAAATTCCATATTATGCGATGTTGTGCGGTTGTGTATGCGAGGTGGTGGTGCGTGTGAGTGAGGTCAGCCTTGCTGTGCAGAGTGATACACTAATGCGCCACTAGTGCGCGCTTCCTTCCCGCCACCCACACCCTCCCACACAAAGATTCACTCAGTCACGCTTGTGTCATTGTACCGAGTTGATCTATGCCGATTGTGTCGCCTCATTCCATTTCTAATCCGCTGTGTTTTGTGCTATATCCTGCCTTACTTTTGCTCATACTATGGCTTCGAAACGTCCTGGCCCTTCTTCAAGTGATGAAATTGTGGTTAAGCGTAAAAGGACTGCACTAACTTTGGAAACAAAGTTACAAATAATCAACAGGTCGGAGGCGGGTGAAGGATTTTATCATTTGGGGTGGGGAAAAATGGGTCTCGGAACGTAACCCCCTATAATTAATGGTAAGATAGGTTCGCTTTATGCGAATTCTCATTATGCGAGGGTCTCGCAGAACCTAACCCTCACATAAAGCGAGACCCCGGTGTATATACTACAGTACAGGTACCTCTCGCTTTACGCTTATTCGTTTTACATGTTTTCAAATTTATGTGGGGTCCAAAATCCACCAAAATACATAATTTATGAACGTTTTTCATTTGTATGCGATATTTTGTTGAGTGGCCAACAGATGTCTCACATTGAGTTCCTTTATGCAACCCAAACAACCAGTTACACAATTACACATGTGTACAATGTGTGTATATATATATATACAGTGGTACCTCATGATTCAAACACCCTTTGACTCGAACACTTCCCAATCTGAACACATTTGGTGAACAAATTTTGATCTCCAATCCGAACGCGGCATCTCAATTCGAACACAAAAACACGTGGTGGACGACACCGCCTTCCTGCCAGTCTGCCGATCCCGCTTGCACTTCTCTGCTGTGAGCACCTCTCTCTATTGCGACTCGGGAACGGTTTTCAAGTCACTCCGGCCCCTAGTTGCCTTGGTTACTCCAGCCACAACCCTGGTCACTTCCTACCTACCACCACAGTCAATGCGGCCTTCTACTCTGGTTACTGGCAAACTTATTTACTAATGAAGATATATTTAACACTTTAAACAATCAATGAAGAATAAATTGTTTTATGTCAATGTCATTTGCGCAAACTACGATATAATAATTTGCATTTTTATACAATAATTTATACTTTTCTTGAAATAATTCCGGTTGGAAATGATGCTGTGAGAATATATTCTACTTGATAAGAGAGAGAGAGAGAGAGAGAGAGAGAGAGAGAGAGAGAGAGAGAGAGAGAGAGAGAGAGAGAGAGAGAGAGCAACAGGTTTGAGTAGAGACCTTAATACTAAAAAAGTCAGGTAAGGGGGGGCGGGGAGGGGAAATCAGGTTAAGGGACATTTTAAAGTAAGAAAAAAAAGTAAGGAAAAAAAAGTAATTAAAGTAGATAAGGTTGGGTTTGTCCGTGGGAAGTTCCTGGTATTTTTGTTCTTGTTCTTGTTTTTTTTTTTGTTGTTTTTAATTGTTCGAGTCGTCATTATTATTATTATTATTATTATTATTATTATTATTATTATTATTATTATTATTATTATTACTGTTTTTTATTGCTTCGGAGTGTCTAATTCTTCATTTTTTATCTAGTTTTGTTCTTTTTTATGTTTTTGTTTGGGGGTATATATTGATTTTATTATTTAGTTTAATTTTTTCTTTGTGTTTTTCTTCAAATATATAAGAAAATCACTTTAATTGGCTACATCATCAACAACAACAACAACAACAACAACAACAACAACAACAACAACAACAACAACAACAGTAGTATCGTGACAAGTAAACTGGAGTATAAAGTAACTGTTATTGAAGGTCACACACACACACACACACACACACACACACACACACACACACACACACACACACACACACACACACACACACACTTCCAATCACCAGGTAACAATAACTGATATTTCAAGTGAATTACAAGGATTTTAACACGTGACCATCATTTTCTTTATATTTATTTCTAGTTTAATCTTATTTGTTTAGAGAAGAAAGATTAATTGATATTTTGGTGTATTTTTGTGTATCTTTTTTTTGTCTTAAGCTGTAAAATTGAAGTGATTATTCTCTCTCTCTCTCTCTCTCTCTCTCTCTCTCTCTCTCTCTCTCTCTCTCTCTCTCTCTCTCTCTCTC
>CM035207.1:15370963-15408463 GCA_020233015.1 Callinectes sapidus | reverse complement strand
AGTGATAAAAAAATGTACATAGGTTAACTCGCATGGCGGAGGCATAACATGGTGGCTAAGGAGGTGATGAGTGAAATCAGCCGACAAGAATTAAACTTACATAATAAACATAATGAAATTAATAGAGACTTAAAAACAACTTAACAGTGGGGTTTTTTTTTTCATTTTTATTTTCATAATTTTTTTGTATTTATTTATTTTATTTATTTTTTTTTTTTTTCATTCACCGTGAACTAGTGGTGGCTTGGCGTAACTAAATGCTCGCAGCTCGTTTGGTGAATATTTCCTCGTATCCCGGGCAATAATTAGGCTCGTTTCCCAGCTCGTATCTTGGAAAATTCATATCCTTAAGCACTCATATGTAGAGGTATGACTGTATATATATATATATATATATATATATATATATATATATGCATAAATTAAGCATTAATTTGGATTTGGGTTCTTGCTTAAATTAAAAAACCCATAAGATGAACTCACATGAAATGTAAGTTATATGTGTACTGTAATTCCTATTGTCATGGACTTAGTAGGTAGGGGAACCCCTGCAATAGCATCTATTTCCAACCTTTACTGCAATGGTGCACAAAGACCTAATTTTGGTGATAAATTGCTTTATTTACCTTACATTAAAAATTCTACAGTAATAAGAAATTTGGGTCATCAGTGTTCATATAAAGAGTTTTATTTTGATTCCAAGGTATAAATTATCATGTTAGGTTTACATTAAGTGAAGTTAAATTATGTAAAGCATGATTGTGTTTTTTTTTCAACAGAATTCAGGAGTGTTTTTTTCTACCTTGATAAAAGCTTTTACTAAATCATTCATATTATCATTGCAGAATATGCTTTCCTGTTCCATACTGAGGTTATTCATTTTTAAACATTTATCTTACTCATCCCAACAATCACACATTCCTACAGGGCCTGAAGATTGTTGGAAGTAGAGGGTTGGTGGCATTTTTCCATCACTTTATACTATTGCATTATATGTATATGTTACAGTTAAATCTTCAAAACAGTAAATTTGTAAATTTCCTAAATTTCCTACTAAAATTTGTAGGAAATTTACAAATATACTAATTTTAGGAGCCAGGAATTTTACAAAATTTTACAAAAAAAAGGTTAGGTTAGTAATTTTGTAAATTTACTGATTGAAACAGTCACTTTGTAAATTTACTGAAAAATCAAGGAAATTTACAAATTTACTGTTTTGAAGATTTTACTGTAACATATACAATGGGTGTTGTGAAGGTCTGAAAGAAAAAGGTTGAAAATATAGCTGCTAGTTATACTGAATCTTCATCTTTAATTCAATCTGAGGAAGATGTCTGTCAGCAATGTTTATTTACATAGTTGAGATTTACACGGCCTGAAATAATCTCATGCGGTCACGTCTCCATTTCTATTTTCATCTAATCTTTCTTTGACTGTGTGTACATTCATTGCTGTTATTATTTCTTCTGTTAAATTATTCTAGATTTTGATACTCGATGTGTATTGCATCAACTACTATATATTGCAGTGTATAAGTTGAATTTTTAAGGTAATTTTTTATAGTCAAAACTAGGGGTTGATTTATGGGATAGATATAAAAGAGCAACCTTTAAACATATTTGCACCAATAACCTCAAGATAGCTGAAAACTTAGTCTTAGGGCTGTGTCTATATATACATTATTTTTTGTTCTACAAGGACCTATGGTATAAAACAGAAACTGATATTCATGAGGACTGTACGTATCTACTCCCAAAAAGGAATATGTTCAAGGAAGGACTCCTGGTTCAGGGAGATAGACTCTTTCTCCACCATGACTGATACCTAAACAGCTGTTCGAATAGAATGCTTGGCACTAGTGGGCAGCAATGAGCAGTCAACCATGATCATTTTGTTTCTTTCATTCCAAAATCTGAAGCCAGACAGTAGGCGGCTCAACACTTACAATTAGGGATTCAAAATTAAAAATTTGTTCATTATAGCAGTGAAACAGGTGGGGACACAAAAATAGTAAAAACCGACTTTTTTTTATTTTGAAACATTTAAGGTCAGTGGTGTTTTCAATCTGTTTGAATTGTTTTAATTACTTTACTGTGCACAAAATTTTATCTATGATGCAGTAGTTGGTAACTAAGGCCAACACTGGGCCAAGCTAAGCAATAATTCATGTGGGTCAACTTGTCTGCAAGGTAAGCCTCTACTTCATTTTGAGGTCAAATTAATGAAGTCATCTTTTTTTTATTTAAACAATGTGAGCTTTTTACAGGAATTTATGGGCTAAAAGACACCACCTAATGGAGACCTATCTGGGAACCGTTACCTTGAGCAGATGCCCAATTCCCACTCAGACCGTGGCCGGGATTTGAACCCATGCACTCGGAGATCACAAGGCCCCCAAAGTGCAAGCGGTTCCACTGTACCACAGCACTCCCAACCAGATCAACTATTAAACCACAATATACGGTAGTTTGTATTATTTATTAATTAAGTGGATTAGTTTACATTAAATAAAACAAATTTTTAATAAACTGGCATGGCCAGTAAAGCACAACCAGTAGCGGCAAGTACTCGTTCAGAATCTCTCACCTCTCTGGTATCTGTTAATGCATACAAGTACTATTCCAGTATCCTTTAGCAGTCTATTATTTTGCTACATCAGGTTATATTTAGTAAGTTCAAATTAACAGTTTATTATGGATTTATAATTGATCACGGGGGGTGGTGGGACAAGCTTACCCTGCTAGGTTAGTTTGAGTTTCGTTAAGGGCTAAGTTTATATTAGAAATGTAGGTACTTTTGGGATTTTTTTTTTATCAACTTAGCCCATTTGACTTTAGAGGAATTACAAAACTTTGCACATATTGGCTTTCTGCACCTTGGCACCTGCTTTCCCGAAGTCCCCTAGTTGTTTTGTTGTTTGGGAGGGACCTGGTGGCAAAAGGGAAGACCTTATTCAGCAACTTTACCCAATATTACTGCTGTGGTACTTGGTGACGAGGAAACAGTTTTCTTCTGGTACATTTCTATTTGTTTTGTATACCTTTTCTTTTTTTCGTTTTCATCGTAAAATCGTACTGTATGAGGGGACAGGAAATCGGGGTGGGGTGGGGAAAGGATGAAAACAATACAAGAACAAAATGTGCCTTCATTCAAGATAGGCTGAAAACTATAAATTAAAAAAGTTTTATCCGGAAGTGAAACTGAATGAGTAAAAATTTGCCTAAAATACCATTATATCGAAATCACGATACCAATAGCTTCTCAGCCAACAAAAATTCATCCTATCGATTCCGTAACTGTACAGGAAACCCAAAACATACGGCATTTTATTGTCATTAGGTCAACTTAATAATACCCTATTCTAACACGACAAAACAAACTTAGTCCCTCAACATGCAGAAGTGTAAATCATAGTGACTAACTCCTATCTCGCCTTACTAAACAATCAAGTCACTCAAAACTCACCAAAACTTGCACCACTAGTACTCTTCGAGGCACATGCACCGTGGATTAATCAGAGAGAACACTTGTATTTTCTCTATGTATTCGCTTACAATCAACAAAATTCACAGCGCCATGTTGTGTATCACCACACCTCGTCAGGCTCGCTGGCCAGCACCTCAAACACTCGTTTGGACTCAGCTGCCACCTTCTCTTATACGTTCAAGGGGAAACTATATATATATATATATATATATATATATATATATATATATATATATATATATATATATATATATATATATATATATATATATATATTAGATATATATGTGTGTGTGTGTGTGTGTGTGTGTGTGTGTGTGTGTGTGTGTGTGTGTATTAGACCTGACAGGTAGTGTTTTACCGTCAATGCATTACCGAAAAATAAGTGGTGCATTACGGTCAATGCGTTACCGTTTTTAATTTCATTAGATCGGTCCGCGGTACTTCGTTACTGTGTTACTGTTTCCGATATTGAGAGTGCGTAACCGAAATTCACTAGTGTGTTACCGCCAAGGATTCTTAGGACTATCAATATCCTTGGTTACCACCCACAACCAAACAAAAGAGTTTTAAAAGATTTTATAAAAATAAAATATGTGGACTCCAGACAGACAGAAAATCACTAATAGAGGTCCTCTTCCTCCTCCTTCTCCTCCTCCTCCTCCTCCTCCTCCTCCTCTTCCTCCACCACCTTGGGCCCATTCCTTGAAACCCAAGAGGTTGAGGTTGCCCCTAAGGAACACCAAAATCTCAAAGTTCAAATTGCTCAGTCCTCTCCATGGCCGCGCAGCTGGGCAGGGGAGTGTTGTACTCGTACATCTGAAGAGGTCCAATCAGATTTTTTTTTTTTTTTTTTCCCTCTATAAAGTGAAAGACTTCAGTGTTCGGAAATTTCGGTAAAAGAAAATAGCGATCGGCGCGATGTCGCGGAAAACGTGCTTCTCAAGACCTCGATAAATCACTACTTATTGCGAATTTGCGAATTCAAACAAAAAACTAATTCACACGTTCTTTGTATAGGATTTGGGGATTTCTATGTAGGGGAGAGAAGGATAAAGTGGCCACCCTAAAGTTAGTGCTTTTTTATGATGACTTTTTACCCACCGTTTTTGTATAAATATATACTAATACTCGCTTCAATTATTAAGCTTTCACTTGCAATATATATTTTTGCTTTAACTTTTCTTGCAAAGTGTACATACCACCTTTAAAAAAAAAAAATCCAAAATGGCCACTTTGCCCGACGTGGTTGGATAAAGTGGCCATGGTATGGTAATTCTAGGTTAATGAAACATTACATTGTTTTACGATGTGTATTTAGGAAACAAAACATTAATTCATGTTTGGCATGAAAAATACGTTTAATTCTTGTAACTGCAAACAAAATTATCCTCCTTATCTCGTGAGTAGTTCAATAGAAACCATTCTTATGTGATAATATCCAATGCAGCACAATGAAAAAGTTCATCCACGGCACATTTAATCCAGTAAACTAAACATTAATTAGTATTTGGCATGAAAAAAATATATTGTTCCCTGTAAGTAAAATCTAAATTATAAAAGTAATTATTTCTTGCAAGTAAAATAGAAAACATATTACATGACAGATCTGATCCAATAAAGTAAAGTTTAGCTAAAACCTGCCCCCCCAAAATAAGCTAATACTCTTATGCCTTTTAGTAGCTACAATCATGATTATTCTCACATGATACAGGATTTGATCAAGGAAAAAAAATCTAATTAAATGCAACACATCAGATCGAATTATATTCGTTATTTCACATCAAAAAAGTATTATTTCTTGTAAATACGACCAAAATTATGACACTGATATGAAAAAAATGCCTTATATGCAAAATTCACATTCAAATTGGTCTTCTTCTTCGTTGCATCCGGCACACGCCTCATGTGCCCACGTCTTACATGATCCACATCTGATCCACCCTTCATTGTACTTTGAATTTGGAAAAGCTTCTTCATAATAAAAGCATTCTTCATCGATATCTTCGTCCTCATCTTCCCAGTCAAATTGTTTTTTTGCCGAAGTTGCCTTCTTATTTTCTAGCTGTTTCTGACTAATATCCTTATGATTCTTCTGTTGGATACTTTTATTCCCCATTCTCTTTCTCTTCTTAGACTCTTCTTTTTCTCTGCTTTTATGTCTTTACTAAATATTTCTTAAATGGACTAGATGTCAAAATGGTTGTTTTGCCAAATTTCCTGTTTTGCCTCTTTCTCATAGAATTTTCTTTAGGAAGAGGAATAACTTCTTTAGGACTTAGTATAAACGAGCTCGACACCTCACCACTCGGTCCAGCCATTGGTACCCCGCCAGCTATAGCTATAGCTCTTGGTCCTGCCGGTGCCAACCCCTCAGTTACAGTTCTTGCACTTGGTTCTGCTGCTGCCATCATATCTCTGCCACTTGGTCCATCCTCTGCCACCTAGCTACAGCCCTACCACTTGGTCCAGCCACTGTCACTTCCTTAGCTACAGCCGTACCACTTGGTCCAGCCACCGTGACCTCAGCTATAGCTGTCACTTGGTCCAATCACTGACACCTCCTCAGCCACAGCTCTTCCTCTTGGTCCAGTCACTGCCACCTCCTGTGCAACAGCTCGAACAGTTTGTCCAGTCACTTCTAATTCTTCATACAAAGCTCTGTCAATGGGTGCAGTCACTGCTTGATGTTCTTCAAGTTCATTTTCATGGTTTGACTCTCCTTCGACAACATTATCATTGTTTTGAAGGCTCATCCGATGGTCTGACACCTATGTAGCTTGAAAATCAACATCAGTAAACCTACCGGGATCCAAAGGAAATATCCCACACTTGCGAAACCCGTTGATAGCTGTAGTAGGAACAGCTGCCTGCAAAAATCCTTCTCCAAGAAGTTTACTTATTTGGTATTGTGTTATTGTTCTTCCAGGGTCGTTGCAGAGGAACTTCTCACAAGTCTGAATGTAATAAGCCTTGAAGGGGGCCATAAACGATACATCTAGTGGCTGCAGCTTATGGCTACAGTGGGGAGGTAAACATACCACAGTTGTATGGTCTTCCCTGGCCTTTTCAATGAACGCTATGTTCTTAGTGTGGGTTGCATAACCATCCAAAATTAGAAGGAATGGGTCTTTTGCTGAAGGATTGGCATACTTCAAAAAGTGATGAAACCATTGCCCAAATATATCTGATTGCTTCCAACCAGAGGGGTTGCAGGCAAATTCAGTACCAGCGGGAGCTCCATCTGTAAGTTCTGCCTTCATTTTTTGTCTTGGAAATATAACAAATGGGGGAATAAAAGTGCCCCCAGCAGACATGCAGACTGCAAACGTCGAAAGCAGGCCTTTTTCTGAAGTTATTGCTCTTACTTGCCTTCTTCCTTTCAGGGAGAAAACTATTGTGCTGCGAGTTTGGACGGCCAAAAGGCCAGACTCATTGACATTATAAATCCTATGAGGAGGATGGAAGTGGTTGTTGTCCCGCACTGAGTTTAGAATACTAAAAAATGCATTGACATTATTTTTATTAAATCTTTGAGCTCTTGCCATAGAAGTACCTTCTGGTTTTCTTAACCTTAGATCAGGGTGCCTTTTTCTGAAGGAAGCGATCCAATCCTTGCCTGCCATTTCCTTCTCATGGTTAAATGGGTGAGAAAACTTGTTTTTTTCTGCAAGAGAATACGCCAAGTAACGTAAGTCATTGATGGTTATGCCATAGCATCGTCATTCCAAGGCTAGCATATGTTCACAAAATTCCAGTTCCTGTTCTTCAGTGAAGACTTTTCTGTATTTTCCAAGAATTTTCTTATTTTCAATCGCATCACGAATTTTATTGAGAACTTTCCTTTTCAAGGTGTTTCTTGGCACATCATATTGTCTCGCTGCAGTAGCAACTGGCATCTTGTCTCTTCTTACGGCTTCTATAGCATGTTGCATCGCATTTGCATCGCAGGACTGCTGTGTGGATGTTCGACGTATTTGGATGGTATCTTGGTTTCCTGTAACAATGTGTCAAAATCAGATTTTGTACTGCAAGCATACTTTTTAATCTTATATGCCTAATTAAAATTAAATTATTATGGAAACACTTATATTCACATCTTTTTTTTTTTCTCAGCAAGCGAAGTGGATTTTACATAAACGCAACTTCGGTGTTATACATTGTGATGTAGTAACTAAACTACATTGTGATGTAGTTACTAAAAAGGAGTTACTTTAACATTTCTTTTATGTACAATGTCAAAAATTCGTTGCCGGGCAAAATGGCCAGGTGGCCACTTTGACCAATGCTTTTGTGGCCACTTTGCCCGGAATAGCATAGATCACATATTGTTTCCAGTACAATGATATATGCCATTGCTGGTTCCTACTTTATCATATAACACCTTAGTTCACACTGGTCTTATAACACTACAGCAAATTCCAATAACACTAAGTAACACATATAATATAATCAGCAATTTGTGGTATGTACTTACCAAAGAACAAGCAAGCGAAAAAAAGAAAAATGCCACTTGGAAGTAGAAGTAATCATCCTCCTGCTCCAAAGTCTCTGAGGACACTGACAACATCATTTGCGACTATTTTACAGGGCAACCAGGAGGCGGCAGCACTTTACCTTGAAGTAAACTCAAATGGCCACTTTGAAAGCACTGGCCACTTTAACCTTCTCTCCCCTACGAGTAAAACCAGGTGTTCCTGTGACAAAAAAAAAAAAAAAAAAAAAAAAAAAAGACGCCATGAGTTTTGACCTAATGAAAGCCGTTATGATGTCACACAGTAAGCCAGTATGACATACAACATTTTCCTGTTCACTTAAAATCGGCACTGGTAATGAAGTTATTCCAGGCAAGTTTCAAGTTGAAGAACATTATACTTTTTTATCTTAATTCATTTTATCTATTTATCTATTTGTCTTTTTATTATGGGGGGGGGGGGGTCAGAGACTGAGCCACCCCTTAACTTTTGAAAACTATGGTAATTCACGTGGAAATGCTAAAAAAAAAAATAATAATAAAAATGCGATACTGATAGTACGATACCTTAAACATCTTTGCCTTCCTGCGTTACTGTGTTACCGATTTGGTAGTGTTACTAAAGCAGTAACGTAGTGATGCAGGCGGTAACGCAAGTGCCCACCTCTGAGATATTCATACATAAATACATTAAATTGTATGTTACGGCACTCCCTTGCCTTGCCTGTGTGTACCTATGGCCTGAGTAGTGCTGTTGGGGGCAGAGAGGGTGTGAAGGGGGGTACGTAACAATGTATATATATATATATATATATATATATATATATATATATATATATATATATATATATATATATATATATATATATATATATATTGTTGCGGCGGCGGCTAGTGTGAAGATAGCACTGGCAATGCTATTAGATTGGCAATGATGACATTGGTGTGGAGGTGGTAAAGATGGCCGAAGTTTGCAATGAGGTGGATATCTTGTGCCTGATTGGTCAGTAGAAAGGACACGTCTGGGACAGGAGAGGGAGAGAGACACGGCCGGAGGAGCGACACAAAGGAAAGGGGGCTTCTGCCGACTCAGCAATTGGTGGCTGGGCGACTGGAGGGTGAGCCCAGCAGAGGCAGTTGCAGCCCAGTGAGGAGAAGAGAGGGGAGCAGGGGAGCAGGGGGAGAGGAGCAGGGGAGGAGGAGGAGCACCAGCTCGGGTGAGTTCAGTGGTTCCTGCTGGAAGTGTGGCCAACTTGGCCATCGTCGTAGTGAATGCCGAGGTGAGCGGAGGACATGCTCACTGGAGGATGTGCGAGCACGTTCTCCCACCAGGGTCTGCTGCGAAAATTGTGGACGGCAGGGACATCGCCGCGCTACCTGTTGGCAGCTGAATGATGTCATGATGGTGGGGGGAAAAGCAAACAGGCTGGGAGGTTGGCCCGCTGTTCAGCCAAGTTGTCCCCGGGCTCCATCTGTGTAAAGTGCCGCCGCGATGCTGCTGCGCTGGCGGTTCGAGTGTCGGGCGCAGTGGACGGCCGCCCATGTCCCCTGGTGGTGGACACTGGCGTGGCAAAGACCTTCGTCAGGGAAGAAGTAGTGGCAGCTCAAAATATTCCTGTGTCAGACCGGCAGTTGTGTGGCGTGACTGGCCACTGTACGACGCTTCGAGACCCCGTGGTATCTATGATCACGGTGGGTGGCGTTGAAGAGAAGCTACCAGTATTTGTGGTCGACATGGATGAACCTTGTCTGTTGGGGCTAGATTTCCTGGTTCGGAATGCAGCGTGTATGGACCTCGGGAGGATGCAGATGCAGGTACAGGGGGAAACTGTACCACTGGTCCTTGAGGGTGCTGCTAACCTGATGGAGAGCCCCGTGACGAGTTCAGACGTCGAGGACGAGAGACTGGAGCTGCACTGCCGAGTCGTGAGGGAAGGTGGGGTTGCATGTGCCACTGAGACAGCCCGTAGTCGCCAAGCAGCAGCAAGTAGCCGTGGTGGTGAGGTGAAAGGAGGTGCGGGTGACGCTAGACCTGCGCTACCGCCCCACATATTAGACCTGGCGAAATGTAGTTTTACTAAACTGACTCCTGAGCAGGTGGCGAAGATGGAGAAGCTGCTGACGGAGTACCAGGACGTCTTCAGCCGAGATGCCCAAGACCTTGGTTGCACATTGCTGGTTCAGCACTCCATTGATACTGCTGACAGTCCACCAATAAACAGCCACATCGCCGTGTCCCGTTGGCCAAGAGGGAAGAGATGCAATGCATGGTAAAGGAGATGGCTACTCAGGGGATAGTAGAGCGTTCTGACAGCCCGTGGTCGTCGCTGGTGGTCCTGGTAAACGAGAAGGACGGCACCTAGCGCTTCTGTGTGGACTGCAGGGCGCTGAATAACGTCACAGTAAAGGACTCCTATCCCTTGCCCAGGATAGACGACACCCTGGACGCTCTGGCTGGTGTTCAGTGGTTGTCCACCCTGGATTTGAAGTCAGGGTATCACCAGGTGGTGGTGGTGGCAGAGGCAGACAGGCAGAAGACAGCGTTCTCCTTTGGGCAGGGATTGTGGCAATTCCGGGTGATGGCGTTCGGGTTGTGCAACGCGCCTGGTTGTTTCGAGTGGCTGATGGAGAAGGTGCTGGCAGGTTTACAGTGGAAGGTAGCTTTAGTGTACCTGGATGACGTTCTTGTGTTTGCAGGGACGTTTGAGGAGGAGCTGCAACATCTGAAAGTGGTGCTGGGCCGCCTGAAAGAGGCGAACCTGAAGCTGAACCCGAAGAAATGCACTTTCTTCCAGCATGAGGTGCCGTTCCTTGGGCATGTTGTGGGGTGAGGCGGAGTGCGCACAGACCCTAACAAGGTGTCGACAGTAGCGGATTGGCCAGTTCCAACGCCGGTTGTGAGCGTGAGAAGCTTCCTTGGTTTGTGCAGCTAGCTACTACCGCAGGTTTGTGGAAGGCTTCGCCACCCTTGCTTCTCCCTTGCATCAGCTGACAAGAAAGAATGCCCACTTCACCTGGGATGAAGCCTGCCAGGATGCCTTCAGTGGTCTGAACGCAGCAATGATAAGTGCCCCGGTGCTGCCCTTCCCTGACTCTCGCCTCCCCTTCATCCTCGACACAGATGCCAGTGCGAATGGCATTGGTGCAGTGTTGTCTCAGGCAAAGTAAGGTAAGGAGTATGTATTGGCTTATTACAGCTCCAAGTTTATCAGCCTGAGCGGAACTATTGCGTCACCAGGAAGGAGCTGCTGGCCATAGTGAGAAGTGTGGCACACTTCACTCGTACCTGTACGGAGCCGATTTCGTCATCCGGACTGACCATGTGGTGCTGAGATGGCTGAAGTCCTTGAAGAATCCGGAAGGACAGCTGTGGAGGTGGATAAGTTACTTGGAGTCGTACAACTACCGGGTGGTGCATCGCCCGGGACGTAACCATGGCAACGCGGACAGCTTGAGTCGTCGGCAGTGTGAGGTGGGGTGCTTGCACTGCTCGCAGCTCATGTCGAGAAGTAGTCAGCTGTCAGCGGGTGAGAGTGGAAGGTGGGCCGAGGGAGACCAGTCAGTGGTGGAAAGCCGCCCAGCATGCAGACCCTGACATTGCTCTAGTGTTACGTTGGGTGGAGGAAGGCGAACAGCCACCCAAGGAGGAATTGTCGCCGGAAAGCCCCGCTACCAAGGTTGGTGGAGCAGTGGGAGACGCTGCGCGTACAGGACAGCGTGTTAGAGAAGGGATGGGAGGATGCAGGATACAGGGGTGCATGTGGTTGCTGGTAGTCCCTCTCTCTGGAGGAAGCTCATGCTGGCGTCCCTGGTGGGCACCAGGAGCGCAAGAAGACTCTGTGCCGTCTGCACCAACGCCTGTACTGGGTCCGTATGAGATGGGATGTGGAGGAATGGCGCAAACTGTACCATGTATGCGCCGCCAAGAAAAGACCGGCGCGGCGCACACGAGCACCGTTGCAGCTGTACCAGTCCGGCGCTCCCATGGAGAGGGTAGAGGTGGATATCGTGGGGCCACTGCCGTGTACGCCCCGAGGTAACCGCTACATCCTGGTGGCCATGGATTACTTTTCCAAATGGCCAGAGGCATATGGGATGCCAGATCACGAGGCAGAAACTGTAGCTGGAGTACTGGTAAGAGAGTTTCTCTCTAGATTTTGTATTCCAGGTGAGCTGCATTCGGATCAGGGCCCGGAGTTCCAGTCAAAGATGTTCCGGCAGTGCTGTGAGCTGTTGGGGGTCCACCGGACGTGCACCACCCCGCTTCACCCTCAGAGCGACGGCATGGTGGAGCGCTTTAACTGGACGCTGGCGGAAGAATTGGCCAAGTATTGCAGCTCTTACCAGCAAGATTGGGACCTGCCGTTTACCTTGATGGCATACCGGTCGGCGCAGCAGGAGGCTACAAGTTACACTCCCGCCAGGATGATGTTTGGTCGGGAGATCCGGCTGCCGCTGGACCTGGCCACTGGACGACCACCAGGGGAGGAGCTACCACAGACGGCGCCTGAGTTCGTGAAGGCGCTGCAGCAGCGAATGGAGGTCACGCGGCGACAGTTGTCGAGCAACCTTCATCTCGCGGGGCAAGCCATGACTCGCTGGTACCAGTCGCGAGCGAAGGACACCCAGTACGCGGTGGGGGACCGCGTCTGGTTGTATAATCCTCACAAGAAACGAGGCCTCACTCCAAAGCTGCAGAGCAACTGGGAAGGCTCCTACACCATTCTGCAACGACTCTCGGCTGTCACCTACAAGCTGGGTGATGGCACACGTAAGCGGCCGCGCATCGTCCACGTCGATCGCCTGTGGGCTGCTGTGGAGGAAGGCCACTTCACGTGGGGCCAGCGGGGCCCACCCTCGATGCTAGACAGTGAGGCGGGAAGCGTCAGGGATGTGGAGGACAAGGGGCAAATAGACAATGTTGCAGGGTGTATTAACGGTGCACAGGGGCACCCAGAGGACGAGCCTGTGAGTGAGCCGCCTGTGTCTCGCCCCCTCCGATCGAGGAAAAGACCTCAGTGGTGGACAGACTATATGTGTGGAAGTGATTGCGAATAGTTGAGGATGACTATTTTGTGGGGGGAGGGTAGTGTTGCGGCGACGCCTAGTGTGAAGATAGCGTTGGCAATGCTACCAGATTGGCAATGATGACATTGGTGTGGAGGTGATAAAGATGGCCGAAGTTTGCTACCAGGTGGATATCTTGTGCCTGATTGGCCAGTAGAAGGGACGCACGCGTCTGGGACGGAAGAGGGAGAGAGACGTGGCCGGAGGAGCAACACAAAGGAAAGGGGGCTTTTGCTGACTCAGCAATTGGTGGCCGGGCGACCGGAGGGTGAGCCCAGCGGAGGCAGTTGCAGCCCAGTGAGGAGAAGAGACGTAGCCAGCTTTGCCTTGAGAGGACGTCTGCCTCTCCCGCTCTCCCTGAGGATGCGATCCTGCCCTGTTTATGTAGTGCTGTTAAGTACTGTGTGCCATCCTGAATTTACTTTACTCTCTTGTGTGCTAGTAAAGTAAGGAAGTAGTGCCGTGCCTTTAATTGCATTCCTGCCACGGTGCAGTGGCTAGCGCGTCTGGCTACGAATCCGTGGGCCCGAGTTCGATCCCGGACGAGGACGGCGTGGACCTCACCCAGGTTTTCATCCTTCACTGGTCGATAAATGGGTACCTAGGGCAACCTAGGGAAGGTAAACTGTGGAAACCCGGATTTCATGCTGGCCCCATGTCCCGGGGTAAGGGATTATTCCACCACAGGCTCAAAGGCCAAGGAGACGGGAGATGAGCGCCCGCAGCTACGCGCTGATACAGCGTAAGCCCCCCACTTTACCTTTCTGAGTAAGTCTGGGGTCTGTGGGTCTGTTACCTCGCTCCACTTGCTAGCCACGAATCTTCGCCGAGAAGTGTCCACGTGTGCTGCCGACCCCGTCCTGTATGCAGTCCTGAAGGTGACGCTGTTGGTAAGAAGAGTGTACCTGTCATCGCCGTGAAAGCTGTGTGTGTGTGTGTGGACGGGGGTCAGCGTAACAATATATATATATATATATATATATATATATATATATATATATATATATATATGTAGCGGAGCTTTGGTGTGGCGCTGAATCTTGAAGGTTTGACAAGGAATGCACGCCCTAGCCCAGTCTCCGACTTGTTTACGAAGACCATGCCACATAAACTTGGCCGCCATCAGTGTCTTTGTCGCTCGGATGGAAGGGTGTGCGAGGCCGTGCACCATCTCGAACAGACGGCGGCGCTAGGCAGAAGGGATGATGGGCCTCGGTTGTCCCGTCGATACGTCGCAGAGTAGTGTGGTGTTAGCAGGCCCGAAACGCACGTCCTCTAAAACCAGGCCCGAGATAGCAGTACGATAGGCGAGCATCTCTTCATCCTCCCGTTGGGCGGCCGCCAAAGCCGCGTAGTCAATACCTGCAGTGACAGCACTGATAGCGGGACGCGAAAGTGCATCCGCGACCTTATTTGACTTCCCGGATACATGCTGGAGGCAGGTAGTGTATTCGGAGATGTAAGCCAAGTGGCGTTGCTGTCTGGCTGACCAAGGGTCCGACACTTTGTCAAAGGCGAAGGTGAGAGACTTGTGGTCCGTGAAAGCCGTGAAAGGTCTGCCTTCAAGGAAGTAACGAAAATGACGGACGGCCAGGTAGAGAGCGAGGAGCTCCCGGTCAAATGCGCTGTACTTCTGCTCCGGAGGACGCAGGTGACGACTGAAAAAGGCAAGAGGTCGCCAGGCGCCAGCGATGAGTTGTTCCAGAACTCCCCCCACAGCTGTTTCGGAAGCGTCAACCGTGAGGGCCGTTGGCGCATGAGTCCGTGGGTGCACTAGCATCGTTGCCTCGGCCAGCGCCCTCTTCGCGTTCTCGAACGCAGTCGTAGCCGCCTCGTCCCAAAGAAGCACTTTAGGCTTGTTACCCAAGATCTTGAATAACGGCTGCATGATCTTCGCGGCTGCCGGCACAAAGCGATGGTAGAAAGTGACCATGCCGACAAACTCTTGCAGTCCCCGTAGTGTAGAAGGCCTCGGGAACTCGCGAACAGCTGCGACCTTGGAAGGAAGTGGCACCACGCCGTGATGACTGACGCGATGACCGAGAAAATCGATGGAGCTGCGACCAAATTGGCACTTGGCGAGGTTGACAGCGAGTCCATGGTCGTGGAGCCTCTGGAAGAGAAGCCGGAGGTGTGCGTGATGTTCCCGACGTGAGGGGCTGGCAACTAGGATGTCATCGAGGTAGATGAACACAAAGTCGAGACCACGGCCCACCTTGTCCATCAGTCGTTGAAAAGCCTGAGCGGCGTTCTTGAGTCCAAAAGGCATACGCAAAAACTCGAACAGTCCGAAAGGAGTAATGATGGCTGTTTTTTGGATGTCGTCAGGGTGGACAGGTATCTGGTGGTAGCCGCGTACCAGATCGACTTTTGAATAGATTCGGGCACCGTCAAGGTTTGCAGCGAAATCCTGAATGTGAGGGACTGGGTATATATATATATATATATATATATATATATATATATATATATATATATATATATATATATATATATATATATATATATATATTGTTACGCTGTGTTAAGAATGGATGATGGTTGAAAGGAATATTTATGTGTGTTTTAATGTGTATGTTGGTTTGTGTGTGATGTGTATGTAGAACGGATGAAATGATATATAAAAGAATGATATATATTACAAATGAAATAGTCTGCGCTCAAGACAGACAGAGAATGTGAGAATAGTATATTTAAGTGCAGACTGAAGTAGTGTGCTGCTACAGTACTCCCCCCCTCAGTGACGAGGTAGGAGGAACGTGACTTTTCTCTGGCGCGGTGTTTCAGTAGGCGTGTCCGGAGGTTCCGCGAATGGTGTTACCGAAGCATGGGAGAGTATGTAGGCCGGCTTGATCCTGTCGATGGCGATGACATGGGCACTGCCGTTTTTATTGATTGTGATGTTCTTCCGGGTCCGGCGCAGGACTTCAAAGGGCCCTTCGTAGGGTTGTTGAAGGGGCCGCTTGACGGCGTCAACCCTGACGAAGACGTGGGAGCAGTCTTCGAGGTCCTGGCTGACGAACGTCTTTGTGGGATAGGTGCGAGGTTGCACGGGCTGCAGGCTTGCCATGGACTGTTGGAGGCTGCTGGCGAAATCCTGGATGCTGCAAGGTGGAGTGTCTTGGGGTGATCTACAGAGGAGCTCACCAGGCAGTTGGAGGTTTGTCCCGTATACCATCTTGTGGAGGAGTGTTGGAGGTCCTGCTTCAGAGAGGCACGAATGCCAAGGAGGACGAGGGGTAAGGTGGCACACCACTCCTCACATAGCTGTCTGGAGGCCATGATGGATGCCTTCAGCTGGCGGTGGAAACGCTCCACCATAGCGTTCGCCTGGGGATGGTAACTAGCAGTCCTGAACTGTCGGATGCCCAGCAGGGTCATGACCTTGCCCCACACGCGGGACTCAAACTGGCTGCCACGGTCGGAGGTGAGGTTGAGGGGAACACCGAATCTGGACACCCATGTGGTGATGAAGGCGCGAGCGACGGTGTCGGTGGAGATGTCAGCCAGTGGTGTCGCCTCTGGCCAACGTGTGAAGCGGTCAACACAGGTCAGGATGTAGCGGTTGCCATCAGAGTATGGGAGAGGTCCAACCAGGTCGATGTGTACGTGGTGTGAATGTTCCGGGAGGGGAACGTGTGTGTCGTGTCACCTTGGAGGCTTGGCAAGGGACGCAGGTGTGTGTCCACTCCCTGACATCCTTGTTCATACCCATCCAGATGAACCTGGAAGTCATCATCCGTTGCGTAGTCCGAATGCCAGGGTGGGAAAGGTCGTGCAGCTGACGGAAGAGGGGATACCGGTGTTTCTTCGGTAGGTATGGCCGGAAGGTGTCGGTGGAGACGTCAGCGTAAAGGTGCACTTGTGTTCCCGGGAGCTGGATCCTCTTCATGGACAGTGCGGCATTTTCCTTTAGCTGCTGCAACTCAGGATCAGAGGCCTGGTCAGCAGCAATTGCGGCGTAGTCGATGAGAGAGGTGGAGGTCGCGCAGATGTTACGGGAAAGGGCGTCGGCGGGAGCGTTGTCGTCGCCTTTGATGAAGCGGAGGTCCGTGGTGAACTGGGAGATGTAGTCAATGTGACGTAGTTGCCTTGGGGAATAGGATGTCTTGTTGTTGTTGAAGATGGTGGTTAGTGGTTTATGGTCAGTGTAGATGTTGAATGGGCGACCTTCGACGAAGTACCGGAAGTGTTTGACTGCCTTGTAGATGGCGAGGAGTTCTCTGTCATAAGTGCTGTACTTAGTCTCGGTACTCTTGAGCTTCTTTGAAAAGAAAGCGAGTGGCTTCCACGCGCCATGAACATGCTGTTGCAAGGCTGCCCCAATGCCGGTGTCAGAAGCGTCGGTGGCGATAGAGATGGCGGCGTCTGGGGTGGGGAAGTCAAGGGAAGAGGCGTCGGCGAGTGCGGTCCTTGCAGCGAGAAAGGCGTCGACAGCTTCGGAGGTCCAGTCCAGGGTGATGGACTGGCCTTTCTTGGCAGGCTTCAACATGGAGTAGAGAGGTTGAAGGAGCTGTGCGCAGCGGGGGATGAAGCGATTATAATAGTTGAGCATCCCCAGAAACTGCTTCAGTTGGCGCTGTGTGGTAGGCTTCGGGAACTCCTGGATGGCTTTACAGCGAGATGAGGTGGGGGTGATGCCAGAAGTAGATACTGTGTGGCCAAGAAAGTCGACTGTGGACACGCCGAACTGTGACTTGTCGGCGTTAACTTGGATGCCGTAGTCCTGAAGGCGAGTGAAGACTTGTTCGAGGTGGGCCCGGTGTGTGTCAGCATCAGAACTGGCGATGAGGATGTCGTCGACATATGTGAAGCAGAACTGGAGACCGCGCAATACTTCGTCCATAAACCGTTGGAAGGTCTGTGCAGAGTTCTTCAGACCGAAGGGCATCCTGGTGTATTCGTAGAGGCCAAAGGATGTGATGATGGCCGTCTTCGGGATGTCTGCAGGCTCGATGGGAATTTGGTGAAAAGCCTTGACAAGGTCGATCCTCGTGAAGATGGTGGATCCATGAAGTTGTGAAGAGAACTCCTGGATGTTGGGCACAGGATAGCGGTCAAGTTGTGTGCAGGAGTTCAGGGCTCTGTAGTCTCCACATGATCTGATGTCGCCATTCTTCTTGGAGACGACGTGGAGAGCTGAAGACCAGTTGCTGGAGCTGGGGCGAATAATGCCTTGCTGCATAAGGGATTCAAATTATTCTTTTACCTGTCTGTAGCGTTCAGGTGCAAGGCGGCGGGCCTTAGCGAAGACAGGCGGACCAGATGTGTCAATGCAATGAGTCACGTGATGCTTGATGGGCGTAGTGGCTGAGTACGGCTGCGTGAGAGCCGGGTAACTCGAGAGCAGCGACGCAAACTGGTTGTCCCGACTTATGGTGGAGAATCCAGTACTAACGCCGGGTGTAGTCTTGCCTCGCGTCCAGAGTGAAGTGAGAGGGTCCAGGAGCTTGCGACTTCCAAGGTCAACCAGGAGGTTGAAGTGTTGCAGGAAATCGGCGCCGAGGATGGGTTGGGAAACTGCTGCCACGTAGAATGTCCAGGTGAACGACCGACGGAGGGAGAGTTCCAGTGTCAACGTCTGCCGCTGGAAGACAGGGATCCTGGAGTTGTTGGCTGCGTAGAGGTGAGTGGTAGGGGTTAGCAACTTCTGGGTCTGTGTGGCGGGTAAGACACTAACTTCTGCGCCAGTATCGACAAGGAAGATGAAACCAGTGAGACGGTCGTGGACGTGGAGCAGTTTCGAGGTGATTTGGCGGATGTTGTGCGCCATCAGCATCCGCCGGTCTGGTTTAACGGTGGAGCGTTGAAGGAGCAGGGTTTGGTGCACTTTATTGCGTCGTTCCCGAAACGGTTGTGGTAGTAGCATACACCTGGCGTGCGGGAGCGACTACCTCTGGACCCAGACCGTGAGCGACGATAGGGTCGTGGAGAGCGAGACCGATGTGGCGGGGGGTGGTAACGCTGAGTGTCGCTGAGTCGTTCCTCCAAAGAGTTCACCTTCAGTGTCAGTTGGGTTATGAGGTGTACCAACTGCTGTGTGTCAGAGGTAGAGGAGACGGTGGCGACAGATGGAGGATGCTCAGCCGGAGTGGATGCCATGGTGGGAGGCGCTTGTATGGAAAGAAGGGAAGGGGGTGGCGAACGGTGGCGGGGGAGGGACAGGCAGAGACGTCCTGTAGCCGTCGTTCGATTCTGTCTCCGAAATACAGGTCACTCCGGGGTCACCATTTGTTGTGAAGGCAAAACCGAGATGTGATCTCAGCCGTGTTGAGTCCGCTAATGCCTTCTGGATGCGAGAGTAGGATAAGCAAAACCGATGTGTGATATCAGCCGTGTTGAGTCCGCTAATGCTTATTCTAGTAAAGGTGAAGGAAATCCACTCTTGTTACTCTCTGCTTTATTCATTTTATATCTTTGGTATACGTATAGATTTTCATTAGTAATACATTATTTGGTATATGATTATGGTGTGAGATGTGTGTAAGATGAGTGTAGTGTTAAGAATGGATGATGGTTGAAAGGAATATTTATGTGCGTTTTAATGTGTATGTTGGTTTGTGTATGATGTATATGTAGAACGGATGAAATGATATATAAAGGATTGATATGTACAGAATGAAAATAGTCTGCACTCAAGACAGACAGAGAATGTGAGAAAATGTATATTTAAGGGCAGACTGAAGTAGTGTGCTGCTACAAGGCAAGGCAAGGTAGTACCGTAACATCCACAGCTAGGATGGGCAAGTGAAGCGAAGTGCACCTAAACCAGAGCAAAATGTGGGACAAAGCACACACAGAGTTCACTTTGGCCAGTTTACTCAGCCAAACAGCACACGTAACACCGGGGGGACCGTGACACGATGCCACTCCCATGGCAGTCACAGAATAAAGGAGCACAGCAAGGTGACATTCAGCAAGATAGCAGCTTGGGCCTCCTCACACCTCTCACTTCTTTCGTGGCTTCCCGGCAGGCTTTTACGATGTCAACAGCGGCAACCACAGTCTTTGCACACACTGTAACACATAGGCACTTTCACTGTGCCAGTCAGAGAGTATATCTGTTCAGGAAACGAGGGAAGGTGAGGCAGCACTTCCAGCTGGTCTGTCCTTGCCACCGGCCAACTCTCCTGAATCATCAAAATTCCCTCTGTCTCACTCTCTCAACTCCACGCCACACACACACACACACACACACACACACACACACACACACACACACACACACTATAGCCCCACACAGGCCCCCAATATAAAATGTTGGTTCATAACGCTATCCCCCATCTTACAAAAAGGCCGAGCTGGCCGTCCTCAATCCCCTACAAAAGAAAATAAACTAAACATAACAAAACAAAAATAGATCACCTCTACATCTTATCCTACATAAGAACTAAATTTCTACATAGTTCCTTAATTAACCACTGTGGTGGCCTCCGGGCCCTGGTAGGTCTAGTCTCAAACACTTGTCACTCGGCCTCACCATCTGCTGCTGCAACGCCGCCATAACCTTAGACGACATCTGTGGTACCCCTTCCCCAGGTGGTAGTCCAGTAGCCGCCGGGAGGTAGCAGTTACCTCGGGGGTATACACGGCAGTGCCCCTGCGACAGCCACCGTTATCCTCTCCCAGGGAGCACTGACTGGTACCACCTCAGTGCCAATTCCTTATAGATGACGCCAACGTGGTACAGCTTGCAGCACCACTCCACTCCCTGTCCCATGCTGATCAACAAAGGGGCCACCACAGATGGCACAGAATCTTCCTGCGCCCCAGGTGCCCACCATAGACACCAGCATGCGCCTCCTTCAGTCGCTCAGCCTGCAGGGAGAAAGGGTTTACCAGCATCGTGTGTCTCTGCATCCTCCACGCTGTCCTCTATGCGCAGCGTCTACCACTGCTCTACCAAGACCTTGGTAGCAGGATTTTCTGGTGCCAATTCCACCTTGTGCGGCTGCTCGCCTTCTTCCATCCACCCCAACACCGGGATGAAATGCCGGCCGCCATTCTGTAATCACTTTTTTTTCAAAGGTTTATTGTGTAAAGCAAATACATACATATATGCAATATACATAACTGCTATTGCAACACAATGCGGGCGTCAGCCCGCCGGTGGTGCGAGAAGAGCTGGCGTTTCGCCATGGCGCTGTGGCGACAATGGCTGAGCTTCAAATGGGTGGAGGTGCGGCCAGGAGCACCTTCAGTAAGGGGTGGTCAGCGGGGTGGAGGAGCAGCCCGGAGCACATGGATCATAACGTCCGCGGGAGTGTGGCAGACGAGGAGAGCAGCCCTGGTCTCACGGGGGGTGAGCGAGCCCCCGCTGTCAGGCTGGGCGGATGGTGACTCTGCCGTTCTCAGGGCGGCTGTCGCCGGGCAGAACAGGAGATAGTGGAGTGGTTGGCGATCATGCCTCCCACAGTGGTCACACTCCTGCCCCTGGAAGCCGTCGTAGAACTCCTCCCTGGTGCAGTAGCCCAGCCTTACTGGCTGCAGCAGCATGCCGTCTGCTCGGGGCTCCTGTTGGAAGGCGTCCAGCGACTGGTAGGCAGTGGCGGCGGCGTACCAGGCAGCCTGTTTCTTCCTCCCCTCGAGCTGCTGGTGGATCCAGCGGGCTTGCTTGGTGCTGGCGCGTCTGACCCGCTCCTTCACCTGTCTCCGGCTGAGAGGGACGGGCCGTGTCACCTGAAGCCCCTCCGCGGCTCGCCTGGCGGCTGAGTTGGCGGCCTCGTTGCCCTGGACGCCAACGTGGTTGGGTATCCAGTTGAGTCTCGCTCGCCGCCCCTGTGCTGCGAGACTCAGCAGGCTGCCCAGAATGGTTGTGACGAGGCTGCTGGAGGGCCTGCAGCGCTGCCCTGGAGTCAGTGTGCAGCACCACGGTGGCCTCCTCCTGGTGCTGGGCGTGCTCCAGGGCCAGCTGGATGACCATCAGCTCTGTCTGCAGCGTGGAGCAGTGGTCAGGTGTCCTGGCGAGCAGTCCCGGTGGTTATGGCAGCAGCGCCTGTCCTGCCGATGTCTGGGTCTACTGAGCCGTCGGTGTAATACGGTGACCCGCGTCATGGCCATGAGGGCGTGTTGCCATAGCTCCTCGCTAGAACAAAGGGCCTTTCTGGCGGGGAGAGGAGTGGCGGTGTATTTTGCTGGTGGGGGCTCCCATGGGGACGGGGCACGGTAGGACGGGGGAAGGGGGGTCGGGCTGCGGCCTAGGCCCGTTATCCGTATATATAGGTGAGGTGGTGGGTTGCGAGCGCGGACCTGAGCAGCCACGGGTTGTGGGGGAGGATCTCGGCGCCCTGTGTCATCGCCTGTTGTAGTCTCTTCTGTGACACGCTCTCTGCATCACCCTGCAGCACTCTGGATACGCGGCAGGCCACAATCTATTCCATTCGGGTGGTGAAGAGCACCAGGCCGGTCTCGCTCTGCATGACCCATGCGCTAGACCACCTCGGTGCATGGTCCTCATGACGGTGTTTTGAAGCCCCTCCGGTCACTCCTGCTGGGTGGGAGAGAGGGCGATGAGGACTGGAGTGCTGTAGTCCACCAGGGCCCGCATCATCTGCACATAGAACAGGCGCAGGATGGAGTACGTGGCCCCGCAAGTGCGGCGTTTCATGGCCCGTATCGCGTTCAGCCTCTCTTGCGTCCTTTCCTTCAGGTAGGCGACGTGGGTCGTGAAGGACAGCCACTTGTCAACCCACACACCGAGTTGGTCCAGAAGAACGCAACTCCCTGTATGTGGAGCTGCCATGCAGGGTCCGCCGCCTTCATCATCATGACCATAGGGACTTCTCGGCCGAGATCTTGAGCCCCAACTCCTCGCACTTCTCGCCGATTAAGCGCCTGCTGCGTCCTCCTGAGCTTGTTGCCCCTCCCTGTGACCACGAGGGCGAGGTCATCGGCGTAGCTCAGCAGGACGGTGTCTGCGTGGAAGGGCAGGGCCACGAGCTGCTCTCCACGTGTTCAGCAGCATCCTCAAGGATCAGTAGTAGTACAGCTTCACCACGTACCTGCCTCTGCACCCTGTAGTAGGTGGAAAAAGAGACCATGGCAAGACCTCTTGTTAATTTTTTATAGTTTTTTTATATATATTTTTTAGGCCATCACCCAATCATGGGTATTAGGCTATTTTATTTCTTAATTTGGTGTATTTAATTTATTTATTTACAAGTGTAATATTCTTTTTTTTTTTGTCATTTATTGTTTTTTACATATATAGTTTTGTTTAATGTTTCATATATAAGAATATCAACAATAACAACAACAACAACAACAATAGTCACACCTACACACACGCTTCATTCACACAGAGTACCTATTCCTGCTACAAAGCTATTGTCCTTTCTCAAGGCAGGGGAAGGGGGGGGGGCAACACACAAACACACAGAGTGACTACGTAGTATTACTACGTATTGCTTTTATTTATAACAGAAAAAAAGTAAAAATACAAAAAATAAGAAGAATTAAATGAACGGTGGAAAACATTTACATCAAGTCACGGTGGATAAAATTCATACACGCTTTCATACTTTCATACTTTTACTTATATATATATATATATATATATATATATATATATATATATATATATATATATATATATATATATATATATATATATATATTTTGAGGTGAAAAATGTACATAGTGCATCATACTTAATATATACACATAAATCACAAGTCTCTGATTAAGTTGGTCTCAGTCAGGTAAATCATCAGTTTATCGACCACATCCGGGTGTTCGTCACCCATAAGGGTGGTCTGCGTTAAGACACCCGTCCAGTAGGCTACCGGTGACTCGGTTTGCGCGTCGGTATCTATATGTTTCTAAAATACCGGCGACACGCATTCCGCGTCACTGGTAGAAATTTTGATAACAATGCTATTATTTTCGGTCTGATGCGCATCTCGTTGTTCACTGGGATACACACACACACACACACACAAGTACAAAAACTATGTTTATTCACTAAAACATGTGAATTGGGCCTATCACAGTCAGAAGAAGTGAAAACATGCGTAGTTGGCAACTGAGTAGCGACCTTGAGTGGTGGTGACCTAAGGTTGTTGTGGCAGGGCTCTGGAGGTTGCCAGAGAGAGCAGTAAGTTGAATGACATACATTTCCCGTCTATTTGGGGCATGAGGATTAATATTAAGAAAAAAAAAAAAAAAAAAAAGGTGAAATTGCCGGGATTGGGGGGTATGTTCTAGGTCCTTCAGGGCGGTACTTCAGGGGTTAAGACGGTGTCACACTAGCACTTCTTCCGTCATTTTTTTCCGTCGTTTTTTCTGAAAATCGACCATAACCTGGCTGCGGCCTGTCACACACAAACGATGTTTCGTCTGATACTCTTTCCGTCGGCACAGACCGATAATGTAAACAAACATGGACTCCACGCTGATCCAGAAGTACGCTGCTCTAAACCTAATACTGTGTATTGTGAGACTTAGACGAGCTAAACAAGTCAAAAAGCGTGCATGGATGCGCTCATGGTTGGCTCGTGGGGAAAAAGAAAGTGTGTACCGCAGGCTGTTGAAAGAGCTGAGTGTAGACGATCATGAGACTCTTTTCAGGCCTTTTTTTGAATAACAATCGTCCGTGTGGTCCCAGAGGCACCTATGGCTTTTTATGGTCTCCATAAGGAACTCTTCTGAAAGGCGTGTCCACCTTTCCACCTTGGATGTTGATTCTCTGCCATAACAAAGCGTTCTGGTGCATTTCCAGAGCGTTGAAGAGACGCGGAAAGTCTTGATCTTAGTCCAGGATATGTAAACAAAGGAGGAAAATTTGTCGACAGAAACGATCCAGATCGTCTGACAAATTCATGCGATAGGTTCATGCGGAACTATGAAAAGTCGACGGAAATCGCATTAATCGACGGAAAAAGTGCTAGTGTGACACCGCCTTTAGCGAGAGGCCGCGACTCCGGCAATATGCCGCCAAGGGCCCCTTTCCTCACAATAACGCACACAGTGAAGCAGGATGTGCTCGACAGAGAGGGTGACATTACATAAGGAACATTGTGGTGGGAAGGTGCTTGCTATGTAGGAGAGCATGTGGGTGGGGAGGGTGCAGCCCATCCTGAGGCGTGCGAGGACTACCTCATCCCGCCTTGTGGGGCGATTGGAGGAAGCCCACCCCTCTAGGATGGGTTTGATGGTGTGTAGGTGGAGGTTGTCCCAGTGACTTTGCCACAGGAGTTTCGCTGATGATTTAACAACTGAGAGACATGACTGCAGATCCCGACGGAGGTTCCACGCTCCCTCGAGCTCTGCGGCAGACCGAGCTAGTATGTCAGCCTATTCATTCCCGCGTATACTGGACTGTTCAGGCACTCAAATCAATGAGAAGGATTTACGACTTGAATTTGATTTATTAATGATGTTGCCCTGGATTTCATTTGTATCCGTACGGCCGGACTCTATTGCCTGAAGGGCTGACATAGAGTCCGAAAAAATGATAATTGAATGATAAGATGAATTTAAAGCATAATCTATGGCTTTATCAATAGCAAAATTTTCAGCAGAAAAGACCGATGTATGAGTCGGCAGTCGGAACCTGAGGGTACATTCACACGACCATACTTGCACCCACACATTCATCTGTCTTAGAGCCGTCAGTATATATATGTGTAGGGATTGAGGGAGGCCAGCGATGAGGGCCGGGAAGCGTTGGTGGAGCTCCGCCTCGGTAACAATAGCCTTCTTCCCCCTTATCCATGATGTGATGATGGATGGAGCTCATTTCTTCCATGGGGGAAAGGGTGGGCAGCACGAAGCGGTCCGCATCGTCCAGTCTCACGCCCATTTTTTCGGCATAGAGCGTTAAGTCTGACAGAGACTGGACGGTGGACTGCATTGTGGAGGTGGTGGTGCTGCCAGATGATCTTGCTTGCTGTGTTGCCGAAGGGAGCATTCGGGGCGGTTTTTATCCCTTAGGATAGCAGTAGGGCATCGCGACGGTGTTTTAGTGGTGGTATATTGGCCTCAAGCTCCATCCTCGCCACAAGAGTGCAGCGCAGGGCCCCAAGACACATTCGCACACATTCATACTGCAAAACGTCCAACCTCCTCAATGTTGGTTCCGACCCAGACCCATACACCAGTGAGCCATGGTCTAAATGAGAACGAATTAAGGACTTGTACACCTTTAATAAAGATTTTCTGTCTGTTCCCCATGAAGTACCACGGAGATATTTTTGAGGACATTGATTTTTTTTACGGCAACGGATATGTAATTCATTAATGTGGGTCTTCCAATTGAATCTGCTGTCAAAATGCAGACCCAAGAATTTGATTGGATTTTGAAATGGTATGGGCTGGCCTTGAAGAGTTAATTGCAAATCAGGTACGTTACGTCTAGTAAAAACAACGCCGATACACTTAGCAACAGAAAACTTAAATCCCCACAAAGAGGCCCAATGTTGAACAGAATCAAGAGCGTCTTGAATCCGCCCCACCGAGAACTGAGCGTTAGGCGAGGAGTGCCATAACGCAGTCATCAGCGTACAGTGAGTATTTAAGATTCCTGGGGACGGGAGTTGTGGACAAAATATCATTAATCATAATACAAAATAATATAGAACTGAGAACACTAACCTGCGGCACTCCTGGATGAAAACGTCCGAGATGACGTTACCAGGAAGCTTGACAGAGAATGTTTTGTCCTGTAGGAAATTATAAACAAAAATGGGCAAGTTAGGTCTGAAGCCATGAGCGTAGAGTTTCATGAGGATACCGTGTCGCCATGTCATCTCGAAGGCTTTGCGGATGTCTAGGAACGCCCCTATTATGAATTCTTTTTTGGTAAATGCCTATGAAATGCGATGCTCCAAGTGTTTTAGGTTATCCATTGTGCTTCGGCACTCCCGAAACCCCGACTGTTCATCACCTAACAGTTATTAATTGATGGAAATCTAAGGGGATCATGCTTTTAGGCAGGACACCTGACACATGTACAAGCAATATAATATTCTTTTTTACATGTAATTTTTATATGTGAAATGGTTTTTGACTAGGGATCACATTTACAAACTAATGACATTTTTAATTTTGGATGATAAAAATATATATAAAAATATAATGTTATGTACATACAATAAATTTTAGTTGAGTCTACCCTGAAAATGCGTTACAGAAATCTTTATAAGGGAGACTATGATAAACACTGCAATCCTTCCGAGGTCATCACATATTGCATTCCGAAACAGGGAGCCCAGCCCAAACAGATCAAGTGTTCCTCCATGTTGGTCACAGAGACTGTCAGCTTCTCTTTCACGCCACCCACAGCGATCATAGACATCACGGAGCCTTGTAGCGTCATACAGTGGCCAGTCACGCCACACAACTTCCGGTCTAATACAGGGAAGTCTTGAGCTGTTACAATTTCCCTCACTTGTGCGAATCCTGCCACCAGGTTCTGTATTTTCGTTGCCTGCCGGTCCATTTTTACCACCTGTTGGTCCATTTTCACCACATGTTGGTCCATTTTCATCGCCTGCTGGTCCACTTTTATCAAATGCTGGTCCATTTTTATCAATTGCTGGTCCATTTTTATCATTAAGGCTTGAACCATCATCAACATGGTGGTATTTTCCCCTCCCGCCAACATGACGTCACTAGCCTTGCCCACAAACACACAAGCTTCATGCCTGCCATTTTGCCATCTGTTTCATCCCCCATTTTGCTGCTATAACACTCAGCTAGTCACTTGAGGGAGTGATTCGAAGTGGTGCCGCAACAGCCAGGGTCATATGGTGCCAGCTAGTTACTTGACACCTTTAAACATCCCTCTCCTGACACCACATATTGCGTACCCCCCTTCACACCCTCTCAGCTTCCAACAGCACAACTCAGGCCACAGGTGCACACAGGCAAGGCAGGGAGGGTGGCGTAACATCCACAGCTAGGATGGGCAAGTGAAGACAAGTGCACCTATGGCAGAGCAAAATGGGAAGAAAAGCACACACAGAGTTAATTTTGGCCAGTTTACGTAGTAAAACAATACAGGTAACACAGTGGGACCGTAACATGACGTTGCCACACACAGAACGAAGGCTACAGCAAGGTGGCAGCTTGGGTCACCTCACACCTTTTTCCTGGCCTCCCGGCAGGCTTTTACAATGTCAACAGCGGCAACCACAGTCTTTGCAATCAATCAATCAATCATGGGGGGCATACGCCGGGTGGCGCGTTGCCTGGCCTACCCTACGGCGCCACTCATGGCGGTTACGCCTCGCGAGTCTCCATGCAGGCTCCCCATCCCATACCGAGTGATTCCCAGCAGGAGGCATCGACTTGCCGCAGCCAAGAGTTCCGTGGGCGTCCCCTTGGCCTCCTCCAAGTCGGGTTGTCCCTTACGTGAACAACCCGATAAGCAGGATCGGCTTCCGGGTATCGCGCCACATGCCCATATAGCCGCAGTTGGGGCTGACGGACTATGCTAGTAATAGACCTCGAATCGGTCTCATGGAACAATCGCTGATTTGACACAAAGTCATACCAGCGGTATCCCATGATCCTGCGAAGGCATCTAGTAACAAAGACATTATTTCGCTTCTTCAAGCCGGTGTTCAGTGTCCATGTCTCACAACCATAGAGTAAGACAGGGATCACCAGCGACTTAAAGATTCGAATCTTTGTCTGTTTGCACAGGTATCGACAACGCCAAATACTCGTGTTGAGCGAGTCCATAACGCGGTGGGCCAGGCAAATCCGCCGTGTGACTTCTTGGATCGACCCACCATCGTTATGCACTACACTACCACGGTATGTGAAGTTTTTCAAGATCTCAATGTCCTCACCACACGCATGGACAGACTGTACTGTTTCATCCAGTACGCCTCCAAACACCTGGACCTTGGTCTTGGCCCAAGAAACCTTGTCCCAAGGGCTTCACCTCCTCGTGCAGTGCCTCTAGACTCTAGAGCCATTAGCAGAACCTCCAGTGACTCAGCGAAGATTGCTGCATCATCAGCAAAAACAAGATTTGTAATGTCGGTGTTGCCGACAGATGCTCCACAATGACTTTGTTCCACAACTCTGCCTAGTACCCAATCCATGCATGTGTTGAAAAGTGATGGAGCAAGCACACAGCCCTGCCTCACACCTGTATTCACAGGGAAGAAGCTAGACACGCCTCCTCCACACTTCACAGCACTTACAGTCCCGGAGTACAGGCCAGTTAATAGATCAATAATCCTTACAGAAATCCCACGGAGACGCATAAGATCCCAGAGTGTCTCTCGATGCACTGAGTCAAACGCCTTCTTGAGATCGACATAGGCTGCAAGCATTCCTTGTCGAAACTCACGTCGGCGCTCCACCAGTACGCGAAGCGCTAGGATACGGTCAGTTGTTGACTTACCGGGCGTGAACCTTGACTGTTCAGGTCTCTGATGCTTCAGCAGGTGAGTACAGATCCACGTCAGCAGCAAATGGGAAAGCACCTTCCCTGGTATGCTGAGTAGTGTTATTCCACGGTAGTTGTTGCAGTCTTGATGGTCCCTTTCCCCTTCCAAATAGGGACGGCCAACCCATTCTTCCAGTCAGGAGGAATGGTACTTGAATGCCATACAGCAGTCAAGACAGCATGCAACCCACGGATCATGGCTTCACCACCAGCTTTGAGCAGCTCCACACTGGTGTTGCAGATGCCAGCTGCCTTTCCATCCCTCAGCTTTGCCACAGCCTCTATGACATCGCCAATGGAGGGTGCAGTTTCGTCAATGGGTGGATCAGCATCCAGCGTCTGCAAACCTGCAGTCTGGAGCTGTCCGCTTGGAGGATCCACCGTGAACAGCTGATCAGAGTACTCAGCCCAACGAGCCATCTGCCCATCTGCGTCCGATACGAGGCAACCATCTGCTGTTCGGATAGCACTCACCTGAGAAGTAGATTTGGAGCAGTGTTTCTTCAGAGCTCGATAGGCAGGTCTAAGGTCATTAGCATTTAAATGACACTCGACATCCTCATTAGGTGGTGGGTGTATTCTTTGCAAGTGAGGAGTGAGTGCCCTCTACCTCCCACAGCTCACTCCCCCCTCTATCTCTCCTCATCTGTGCCTCCTCTTCCTCCTTTTTGGGCAGCCAGGGTTCTTTCCCCCAGGGATATCAGTGTCCCTGGCCATGGCTGACCTAGCTGATTGGGATGGGGCTTGCAACCCCTCCCCGTAAAAAAACACCCACAGCCACCAACAATGTTAGAGGCAGAGATCGGGGTCGGGGCTATAGGCGCGGGCAAGCCTCTGGCCACGGCCCCGATCCAAGTATGCTGGGGGGGTCCGACCGTGCAGACCTCTCGGGTGCCGAGGCACCAGAGGGGCCTGCCTACCGGTTTGACGGATGAAGGGGAAAGCCTGCAGGAGCCCTGTGTCCTGAAAGGGGTGGGAGGACCCCCTAGCCCTACTTCTGTTTGAGGGTTCCGGTGGGGCTGCAGATGTGGCGCCTGCACGTTGGACCACTCCTGGGGTGAACTTTCGAAGGGTTTTGCGTGTGGGCTCCTGGAATGTCCTGAGTCTCTCAGAGGATCACCGACTGCCTCATCAGATGAGCTCAGTAGGCTGAGGGTGGATATGATGGGGCTCTCTGAGACAAGGAGGCCTGGTAGTGGCAAGACCAGTAGTAAGGGGTTTTACTTACTACTGGTCCGGCGCGAGCAATGGTCACCATGTTAAGGGGGTAACGATAGGCGTCTCCAGCAGACTGCAGCCGTCTGTTGTAGAGGTTACTCCAGTTGATGAGCGTATAATGCGATTAAGGCTGAAGCACAGTTCAGGCTTCATGTCTGTTGTTGCAGTGTATGCTCTTACCGAGGGGTGGGAAACTGAAGAGAAGGAGATGTTCTACGCCAAACTCGACTCTGTACTGGACAAGTGTCCCTGTCGTGATGCACTCATTGTCCTGGGCGACTTTAATGCTGTCACTGACACTGAAAGGGCTGGCTATGAAATATGTGTTGGTCCCCATGGTTCTGGTACCAGGAATGACAACAGCTCTTTCCTTCTGAATTTTGCAAGATCCAGAAGGCTGAGAATTGCGGGTTCCTGGTATCAGAGACCAACACTGCACCGCTGGACTTGGTATAGCAATGCCGGAGGGATAGCGAAGGAGATCGATCATATCCTTGTCAGTACTCGTTGGATGATCCTCCAGAACTGCAGGGTTTTTTCGGAGTGCCGAGTTCTTGTTGTTGCTTCACTCAAGCTTCATGTCAAGTCCAGAAAGCCTCCAAGATGTAACCACACAATGTTTCATCTTGAGAAACTGAAGGACTTGACATGTGCACAACAGTATGCAGTGACAGTTTCCAATCGGTTTGAAGGACCCTGGTGAACTATGGGATTCCTTCAAACTTGAGACTCTTGAGGCTGCCAGTGAATGCATTGTGGAGCGCCCGAAGTCACGGAGTGGCTTCACCTTGGTAGAGACACTGGAAAGTATTGAGGAGGGTCGCACTGCCAGATTTGCTGGGGACCATGACCAGTACAGGTCTCTGTCATGTAGGACTAGAACTCTCCTGAAAAGAGACAAGGAGAGGTATGTCAAGGGTCTCGCTGAGGATGTCAATCAATCAATCAATCATGGGGAGCAGACGCCGGGGGACGCGTTGCCTCGCCTACCCTGCGGCGCCAGTCCTGGCGGTCACGCCTCGCGAGTCTCCATGCAGACTCCCTTCCTATACTGAATAACTTCCAGCAGGAGGCATCAACTTGCCGCAGCCAAGAGTTCTGTGGGCCTACTCCAAGTCGGGTTGTCCCTTACGGAAACAACCCCACAAGCAGGGTCGGCTTCCGGGTATCGCGCCACATGCCATCTTTGTCTCTTTGTATCACACTCCCAACTCAGCGCCATGCACACACACACACCTACACCCACACACAATACAACCCCACACAGGCCCCCAATACAAAATATTGGTTTGTAACAATATATATATATATATATATATATATTGTTACGAACCAATGTAAATATAACATTGAGAGAGAGAGAGAGAGAGAGAGAGAGAGAGAGAGAGAGAGAGAGAGAGAGAGAGAGAGAGAGAGAAGACCAGCCGGCTATGCTGCCTTGCCTCCCTTTGTTTCCTGGACAGATATACCCTCTGACTGCAATGGTGGAAGTATACACACCGCGTAGTGTAGTGGTAGCACGCTCGGCTCACAACCGAGAGGGCCTGGGTTCGATTCCGGAGCACAGCGAGGCAAATGGGCGAGCCTCTTAATGTGTATCTAGCCCCTGTTCACCTAGCAGCAAGTAGGTACGGAATGTAACTCGAGGGGTTGTGGTCTCGCCGTCCCGGTGTGTAGTGTGTGATACACACACACACACACACCCAGCCACTGGGGGCACAAGCCAGTGCAACTCAGTGCCGACCGAAGCCCAGATAAATGGGGAGGGTTGTGTCATGGAAGGGCATCCTGCGTAAAAATATCTGCTAACTCAATATGCGGGGAGCTCCTCAAAGACGAGAGATCCGCTGTGCCAATCCCAAAATGGGAATAGCCGAAAGATGAAGAAGAAGACTGCAATGGTGGAAGTGCCTGTGTGTTAGCAGTGTGTGCAAAAAAAACTGTGGTTGCTGCTATTAACATCGTAGGGGCCTGCCGGGAGGCCACAAAAGCGGGGTGAGGGTGGCCCGAGCCTGCAGCCGTGCGCCGTGCGCTGTTTTAATGTGTGTTTGCCTTAAGTATTCTAAGGATACCAGGCCGTTAATTATACCTTGGAGGAAAGATCGTGGTGCCACAGTGTCCACTGACGGAACTAAAGATAGAAAATGGAACCCATTTTCTCTATTTCACAAGGGATGACTATATTATTTTCATTAATTTTTCGCCCTTGTTTTCTTATATATTTAGCCATATATTCACTCATTCACAGGTACATTGATAAATATACAAATAGATTATTATATTTCATTGTGTAATATCGGTTACATAAAATCAAGTCATAATGAATAGATTAATTCTGAAACTGTGAACAGAATCTTAGTACCTTCTAAGCATTGAATTACATACTAACAATGATTGATAGAGCAAGAATGATTACTACTATAGAAATATGTGAAAGATGATAGAATTATCTGTATAGGTCAGGGTTTCTCAACCTTTCAAGCCTTGTGGACCCCTTTCTTCCACTTATACATTCAGGGGACCCCTTGGTAAGGGATTAGATAGGATGTAGTGATTTTATATATATATATATATATATATATATATATATATATATATATATATATATATATATATATATATATATATATATGAATAAAATGTTTTCTTTTTGTAGGAAGGTGTTTATTTTTCCTTTGGTTTCATTGTACAAACATTGCAGAAATAAAAGAAAAATGGTGCATATTTGCGAAATGGAATTTAAAGTAAACTTCACTCCTGAGAAAACAAAATAATTAGGCTTTCAAAATGGTATACCAGATACTTAGTTACTCAAATTAAGCTACAAATTACATGGTTATATAAAAAGATTCCCACATTAAATTTTGTTTATGATTAATTAATGTTTTCTATTTGCAAATTAAGTTTATGTTTCCCTTAATGTGATACTTGCTGGTGGCTGCTAGCAATAATGTTATCAATGCGTGGGTGTATTTTTGATAAGCTGACACGCATGTCATCTTCGATCCTAAGTCTTGATCTATATTTAGTTTTCATTGCCGTCATGGCTGAAAAACTTGCCTCACATAGGTATGTGGTTGTGAAAGGTAACAAGACTTTCATAGCTGCTGCATGAGATATGGGGAACTCATGAACACATTGAGCCCAGAAACTTTCTAGTGGCACTGCACTGAATCGAGTCTTCATGGTACCATCAGATGATAGGTCAATGAGTTCCTCTAATAATTTTGACTGTGAGGATTCTGGGAGCTTCATCTCAATATTCTCAATGAATGGGTTTTCTATCCACTGGTAGGAAGCAGCCTGGTCCTCAGTTAGTTCAGGGAAATAACTGTTGAACATCTCCAACAACTTCGACAGATGCAATATTACCTGTGCTTTGATTACATTGCAACTCATGTCTCTGTCTTGAATGAATGCATGCATGTTTTCAAACATATCAGTGATTCCTGACGAGGTACGAGCACGCCACAACTTGAGTTTTCTTTTGAAAGCCTCAACTTTTTGGTACTGAAAAATGTTGTTTGTGTTTGCACCTTGCATTGTTTTGTTCAGCTTATTCACTTCACTAAATATGTCTGCCAGGTAGCTCAGCTGAAGAAGCCATTTCTCATCATTAAAGAAACCTGCAAGCTCAGGCTTCTTCTCTGAGAGGAATGTACACAGCTCCTCCCTTAGGTTAAATAAGCGTGTGAGCATTCGCCCGCGGGACAACCATCTCACCTCTGTATGCAAAAGTAGAGATACATATTCTGCACCTACTTCTTCACAGAGTGCAGTAAAGAGTCTGGAATTTGTTGCCCTAGCTTTAACGAAGTTTATAACTTCTACAGCAGCGTTCATAACTGCGTGAAGCCCAGGCTCCAAGTCTTTTGCAGCAAGTGTTTCTCTGTGCAAGAAACAGTGAGTTGCAATGGCACGGGGAGCAACTTCTAATATTCTGGTCACGACTCCTTTATGCCTGCCAGTCATGGCTGCGGCGCCATCGGTACATATTCCGATGCAATTAGTCCAACTGATTCTATTAGCCTTCACAAAATCATCCAGAGTTTGAAACACGTCCATTCCTGTAGTTGTTGTTCTCATCTCATTGCAAAACAAAAATTCCTCTTGTAGTTCATTTTCCCACATATAGCGCACAAACGCCAGTAGATGTGACATTTTGGACACATCTATAGATTCATCCAGCTGGATGGCAAAGTCATTGTTACGGAGACGTGCAGTGCATTGTTCCAGTATGTCTGCAGACATTGATGAGATACGCCGTTTCACAGAGTCATTTGATATTGGAATTTGGGTTAATGCCTTAGCTTTTTTATCCCCTTGCATTTCCCTGACAATTTCAATTGCACAAGGCATGATCAATTTTTCCCCCAATAGTGTGAGGCATTTTCTGTTGGCAAATTTTCTGAGCCACAATGTATGAGATCTTAAGCAGTTTTTTTTATCCATAGAGGTAGAGGCCTTTAACCCTACTTGTGCACTGAGCAGTTCTTTAGCTTTGCGCTCAAAAAATTCTCTACCCTTATCCTTGTACTGACCATGGTTTGCCTGGAAGTGCCTAATTAGCTTGGAGGGCTTCATGCTCTCACTGGACAATACTCTGCAGCAAAGGACGCATTGTGGCTGTTCAACACCTTCACTTGTTGTACTCACTACAAAGCCATAATTAAGGTAAATAGCATCAAATTTCCTAATTTTTGAATCCGTAACTTGACCAGAACTAATCTTCCTCTTCCTCTCAACGGATGTGACCTCCGACTTATCAGCTGTAGATTTTAGCTCATCACTCTGTTGGTTTGGTAGTTCTTGTTTTGATGAAGACGGTCTAACAACATATTTGTCCATTTTCTTCACAAACAGGTAAACATCAGCTGGAAAAAGAAAAAAAAACTTAAAATAAAGAAGACATAAACTTCGTTCATTTAAGAAAATCGGCTGGGTTTCCTGCGTGCAGGTATATTATGTTGGTCAGCTTGCTCTTGAGAGATGCCCCAACAACTCACTCACTGTATGTCATCCATCCACTCTTTCATTAAACATTCTAATTTCTCCGTTAGCTCACTTATTACACGAGGTAGCCGAATTTGGTTTGCATCGTTGTAATAAGCAGTGATTGTAGAACCACATTACACGTTTTAACAAACCCACAAACCCAGCCGATTTTCTTAAATGAACGGACCATACATATTTGTTGCACCGTGTCAGTATTATAGTGTGGTGAAATGAAAAACAAGAAAGCAAACAAACTTAACATAATGCGAAAACTTACAATCAATTAGGACAGCCAGTCACACGCTGTGTTCACTCTGCAGCAGACGTCAGGAGAATGAATACGTTACCGCGTTCAAGTTGAGCTCTGGGCTGCGCGCTGTGTAGCTATTGCATCACGTTATACCACGCCGGAAGCAATGCTGCCAACAAACATAATTTCCTTAAGTTTTGTTTGAACATTTAGTGATAAAAACATTATAATATATTATACATATCCTTGCTACATTCTGAGAGACGGAAATAGCCAGGTAAAAAATAGGAAAAACGTTCATCTCGATTAAGATACAATGTGTAATCACTATAAAAAAATGAACTGAGACATGACAAGATTAATTGTAATATATTGAATTCCCTGTCCTGCGGACCCCTTGATAGGCTTCTGCGGACCCCTGGTTGAGAAACACTGGTGTATAGGATTAGACATCAACCTACTAAGCAAACTTTAATGTCTATAATTATGCTACCCCATCCCATTACTGTGTGTCTGTGTGGGGATCTACTTGACCATATGTGCTTGAAACATAACTGTTGTCTTCATCAAAATGATTAATTGCATGATTTTTTTTTTTTTTTTTTTTAAGGTAAACCTAAATCCACCACCCATGTATTGCACACAAATAGCTTAATTTTAGTTATTTATTAATATTTCCTCTTACTTTTGATTACTTGGTGTATATATAGACAAATTTATACACTGGTAACAACACACTTTAGTTTCGTAGCAAATATCTATCTATCTATCTATCTCTATCTATTTATATCTATCTATCTATCTATCTATATATCTATATATTTATATCTATATCTATATCTATATCTATATCTATATATATATATATATATATATATATATATATATATATATATATATATATATATATATATATATATAGTATATATATATATATATATATATATATATATATATATATATATATATATATATATATATATATATATATATATATATATATATATATATATATAGGTGGACTTCTGTACTTTTGCTGTTTTGAAGAGGGTGATGCGGAATGATTAACAAATCAAATTGTAATTGTCGTATCCAGAGCGATATATATATATATATATATATATATATATATATATATATATATATATATATATATATATATATATATATCGCTCTGGATACGACAATTACAATTTGATTTGTTAATCATTCCGCATCACCCTCTTCAAAAACAGCAAAAGTACAAAAGTCCACCAATATGAAACACCGGTGTTGTGCCATCCACAATTAATTAAGGGGGCGCGAGTGTGGGAAGTATACAAGGGGCAGCAGGTGAATGAATGAATAATGATGATTCGTGAGGAAACAGAATGGCGCAGGTGGCAAGGGACCATAGTTAAGTTGAATAGTGTATGTCCGATCATTTTCTTGTGGGCCACTAAGAGTTTTTTTGTTTTTATTTATTATTATTTTAGGGGGGATGGTGTCAATGTGCTCTTTGAGTTCAAAATTTTGTAAAGCTGAAAACCGCAGTTTTTTTTAATTAATTTATTTATTTTTTATTTTATTTATTTTTTTATTTTTTATTTTTTGCGGATGCAGAAT
>CM035207.1:15351345-15368149 GCA_020233015.1 Callinectes sapidus | reverse complement strand
CAGTTTACACTTTCACACACTTTAAGGACCTCGTGTGGAGTGCGGGGCTGCAATGGGGCTTGGGAATTATCATTTAAAGCGCCCCCTTCACGTGCAGGTTGAGAGAGAGAGAGAGAGTGTAGCATTGCAGCGCAGACCCTCAGGTAAAAATAATGGTAATGTCAAATCAATGCAATGGAACAGCCGGAACACAAAGGAACACCAAGAAGATACAAATACAAAAGATAATAAAAAGGTTGAGTGTTCATGGATATGTTTTTTTTATTTTTTTGTTGATATTGTGTTTAGTGAAGGAATGTAAAAGGGTAAAAATAATGTTTAATGTCAAATCAATGCAATGCTACAAAGGGAACGCAAAGGAACACAAAGAAAATACAAATACGAAAGATAATAGAAGTTGGATGGTTTATGGATGTTTTTTTGTTGATATTGTGTTTAGTGAAGGAATGTAAAGGAATATAAAGGAATACAAAAGAAGTGCAAAGGAATAGATTTTCATGTAAGAAAGGGACAAATAAAAAAAATGGTAACAAAAAAGGCCACTCAATGCTGGTTCCCCCAAAAGTCAGATAGAAATTGAAGTTTTTATTTTTTTCCATGTTCTCTCTAATGTTCTAATGATATGCAAGTTTTCTTTCTTTGTTCTCTTATTTTTTTGTTAATTTGTTCTTCTGTGTCTTGTCTCCTCTCTTCCTCTCTATATTATTTCTGCTTTTTCTTGTTTTTCTTCTTTTCTTCTTTTTTGTTTTTCTTCTTACCTCGTTTTTTTTCTCTATTTCAGTTTTATTCTCATTTATTAGCTAATTTATTCTTTGTTGTCTTCCATTTTTACATTCTTCTTTCCTCTTCTTTTCCTCTTTTTTATTCTTTTTCTCTCTTGTTTTCCTCCTCACCTCATTTTTTTCTCTACTTCATTTTTGTTCTTATTTATTAGTTAATTTGTTCTTTGGTGTCTTCCATTTTTACATTCTTCTTTCCTCTTCTTTTCCTCTTTTTTTTTAATTCTTTTTCTCTCTTGTTTTCCTCCTCACCTCATTTTTTCTCTACATCTTTGACTCTCTTTCCTTCCTTCTTATTGCTTTTTCCAACCTCTCCCTTCTTCTCTTCCTTCCTCTTATGAAAGAAAGCAAAGAAACACAACATAAATGAAGAGAAAGTCAATACAAAGGAATAGAAAGCAAGAGAGTACTCGTATACCAAAGAAAAAGAGAATAAATACAATGAAATACAATGCAGGCAAAGTCAATAGCGAGTTTTAACAGAAAATTTGTGCCTACGCCCATCCCACTGCTCGGCTGATGCGTGTCACAGGGCGAGGTAGAGGGGATAGCGAGCGGCGGAAGGATGGAAAAACAGATATGGGAGTGGCCCAGCTACCAACAAGATTCGAGTTGTGATTCTAACGTCAATAAGTGAAACGTGAATTTGATTTGCAAACTGGGTGAAAAGAAGGAAAACACATAAATGTGATGTTACGTATATGAAGTAAAGGAAAAAAAAAAACATTGACTCAGATTTTGGTATATGAAAGTGAAGTAGTGTATTTTTGATATTTAGAAAGAAAAAGATAAGAATTGTTATCCACCAGAAAAAAAAGTGACATCTCAATTCAGTCAGTTTGAAATAGTCCGCTGAAGGGAATCGTCACATTGTATCACTAACAAACCACTTTATACATATCTGTAAAGGAAAGCCACATATCTAATTAACATATCAAAAGAAAATATTATGCTTGAGGGATCGATATTTAATAATCTTCCTTGTTATTGCTTTCCACACAACATTAAGTGAAAGGAACCAGGAACTTCATAAAGGAAAAATAAAATCTATCTATTAATAGATAAAAATATTTAATAAGGCAATAATTCAATACAACAAAAAAGAAACCACTGAAATAAATTTAGATATTCACCAGGACGCTAAAAGTGAACTCAAACTTATAATAACAATAAAAAGTCAACGTTGAAAGTAAAACATTGTGATTGTAGAGTACACATGTGAGTGTACATTTGTGTCACTATTATTTTCATTTATTTTATAGAAGCAACATAGAATTTCTAAAAAAAAAAGAAAAAGAAAAAAAAATGGTTGTAATTATGAAATACACAATATGATAGAGTTATTATGGTGAATGAGAGTGACGAGTGAAAGCAATAAAGATAACTACTAATATGTTAAAAGAGAAAAAGTGAAAATACACACACACACACACACACACACACACACACACAGAGAGAGAGAGAGAGAGAGAGAGAGAGAGAGAGAGAGAGAGAGAGAGAGAGAGAAGATCCCGTCGGGAGAATACGGATGAATGCAGGAGGTGAATCAGAATCTGCAGATCTAGATAATGAGGGAAACATGTACAACGGAAACGATTGAGAACTAGCTGTATGGACGGAGCGAAGGAAGCTAATAAAAACTGAAGACGATGAAATGTACTTAATTCGTTTTCACAAACAAAGGAAAACACAGATTCTGATCTCGGATTTCAAAACATGTGACATTAAAGGTTGCAAACAAAGAAAATCCTAGAAAATCTTGGAACCCCCACACAATACTTGCAAGAAAAGGAAGGTACAAATTAGGTTAAGAGGGGTGGGAGAAAATGATTAATATTTGATATTGAACTAAATTCCGGCTTGGGAAAGCATTGACAACAGAAAAGATGGACAAAAAAATTGTGTTATAAAAAAAGAACATTCAGAACGGGATTTGCTCAAGTCTTCCCTTGTGGCTTCAACGTCATGATAGGAGTATAGCCAAGGTGAGTACTGGCAGGGTCTCCACTTACTTGTCTATCCTCTTTACGCCTTTAATTCGTATTGTTTATATCACACAGTACGTAGTAAACTAAAAAAAAAGAAAAAAATCTCGCATCTAAAGATTAATACTGCTGGTCAATATCATGAATTTTTTTTCAGCGATGAGGCTTAAAATATATCAGGACTAACGATAATAAAGTGGTTGAAAAATTGTGTTATGGCGCAATAGATAATGAAACAAATACCTTGTGATCTTGATCTTGCTCGCGAGAGTACAATTGTCTACTGAAGTACTTCCATCCCAGAAAAAAAGAAAAAAAAACGTAATATTATCCAGTGAAACTGCAAATACCGATGTTCTACGATGTTGGTGGCAAAAACAAACGAACAATTTTATCGTTTAACACAACTTCCAGCAGCAAATTTAATTTGACATAATATTTCTCTCACTTCTCATTTCCTCTAAACTATTTTTTCTTCACTGAAACCTAGGTTTCTGAGACCTTTATTATCTGTTTCTTCGTATTTTACTTTCAATTTCATAACAAAACTGGCTGTTACTCGTACTCACATTTACTGCACCAAATCACATGACTTACTTCAGCATTTCCCCTTATATTAAGATTTCATGATAGCTTTCTTATCCAACTCATTTGTGCTGTGTATCTTTCACCTAGCTCCAACAATGTAATATATATATATATATATATATATATATATATATATATATATATATATATATATTTGGAGATTTCAATATTCATAATTTTTGTTATTTTACATGACATAGATTAGAACAATTCGTGCAGCTCCTCACTTAATTCGTGACAACCTCGGAGAGGCATAATATTCATTAACTTTTAACTACAACATTTAATATTCTTTACCTTTTCCTACATTCATACGTTTCATTGTACGAGTACCATGTGAAACGGTCTTTTCCACTTGCCTCCTCTGATTACTACATTCTTAGTCCTGAATCTTGCTCCATTGCTTCTGTATTACCTCTGGACCGATCTTTCTGGCACTAGAAGTAAAGGAAATTCTTGTAAATTAAGATATGATAGATATATATAACTTATATAATCTATATATATATTCTATATATATCGAGACGATTATAATAGTATCTCTCTCTCTCTCTCTCTCTCTCTCTCTCTCTCTCTCTCTCTCTCTCTCTCTCTCTCTCTCTCTCTCTCTCTCTCTCTCTCTCAACAAATCACATAAAGTTTTACATGAAATGTGAGAAATTTCCTTCTAAAATCATGGTAAATCTGTTGAACTTGACATTAAGAGATGTTGCATTTTAGCAAGTCTCTACTCGTTCTCATTCTTCATCTTTTCCTCTGTATCTTCTCTATGGTTCCCCTCCCATCTTCTCTTTTACTAAAGCTGAAATCTTATCGCATACTTTGCTGAAAGCTTTGTTCTCCCTCACATCCGCTGTTTAACTATATTAATCATGCTTTAATGAATTATCCATAATGATGTTTTGTGCCCTCTTTGGCCTTGATCCTGGAAAGGCATAATCTTAACGAGATCCCATCTAGATCGTAACTCCATCCTTGCTTTCTTGTCACATAGTCACTTTTGTTTTAGTCTATTCTCATCTATTTGCTTAATCCTTGTCATCCATTCATAGGAATTTTTGAGGAACTCTTTTGTTACAAGAGAGATATCAAGTACTCCATCACCACCACAACAACGGTTTGTGCCTTTGTAGCCTCACCAATTGTAAGGACAAAGATAACATCTTTCATCTTTGAGTTTCCGAGATGCATGCGCTCTCTCTCTCTCTCTCTCTCTCTCTCTCTCTCTCTCTCTCTCTCTCTCTCTCTCTCTCTCTCTCTCTCTCTCTCTAGCTCTCTCTCTCTCTCTCTCTCTCTCTCTCTCTCTCTCTCTCTCTCTCTCTCTCTCTCTCTCTCTCTCTCTCTCTCTCTCTCTCTCTCTCTCTCTCTCTCTCTCTCTCTCTCTCTCTCTCTCTCTCTCTCTCTCTCGTCTGGTTGCGCTACAAGAGCCGGGCGGTAGGATGATAAGTTTGGTGTTGGTCTGGTGAAAAGAAACTTGAGATAAAGTTGCAGAGAGAAGATAGAAACAGTAAGAATGCATCTTTGGGAACAAGGCTTTCTGCCAGACCCTATCAAAAGCTAAGTCTAAGGCATTATCAAAAGTTTCACCAGAGTTTAAAAGAGACCAAGACTCAGTAAAGAAAGACACGTCACCAGTAGAGTGACCTTGACGGAAGCTTTACTGGCGTTCAGGTAGAAGATTGTGAAGTAACAGATATTCAAGAATCTTCCTATTGAAGATAGATTAAAAAATCTCAAACAAGCAAGAGATTAAAGCTATAGAGCTGTAATTTGAAGAATTAGAACGGTCTGAACCGCTGATTGTGGGCAAAATTTCTGCAAAATGGAAAGGTAGAAGTCGAGAGACCGAGCTGGATGAGTTTAGCCTGACAAGGTGTAAGCTTTGAGGCATAAATTTTGAGAATAATAGGAGAATGATAAGACTTCCGAAAAGTAAGGCCAGCTGGGCATGGAAAACCGATTTATTGAGAATCTTAACCGGGGTTAACGGGAAGGGACAAGTCCAGAATCATCCAATGTAGTGTTATAGGCAAAAGATTGAGAGAAGAATTCAGATTTAGAGACAGATGTGGTGGCAGTGATGCCATCAGGATGAAAATAAAGGAGAGAAAAAAGTAAAGTTATTGGAAATGTTTTTGGCTGCTTGTCAGAAGTCTTGAGGGGAGATTAAGTTTGAAAGTTTCGACATTTTCTATGAATGAAAAAGTGTTTGGCAAGTTGAAAAACAGGCTTAGCATGATCCGGGCAAGAATATAACGTGTATGAGATTTAAGTGATGAAAGGCTCGAATACCTTTTGTGGATAACCTCTATTCCAGCAATTCAAATTCCTCTATCCCGCAATCTATCAAATAACTTTGAAAAAGCTGTAGTGGTACACCTCTTATGCCTATATTTTATAATTTATAAATTGAAATATCATGATTTAAAGGATCAAATGCTTTCGATAGATAGGTCAATAAATTTTCCTACAACATATTTCTTATTCTCTAAATATTTATATACATTATTTACAAAATATAATATAGCAGTCTCAGTAGAGTGATTTGCTCTAAAGCCATGTTTAAATTTAGTGATCAATTTATTTTTTTCAAGGTAACTGTTTAATCGTATAGCTATAATTTTTTCATAGATTTTACTGAAAGCTGATAGAATAGAGATTGGCCTATAATTTTTTATGTCTTGTAGGTGTCCAGACTTATGTATTGGATGAGCTTTGGCACATTTTAAGTGATCAGGAAAACCCCCATGCTTCAGTGAAAGGTTAATCGTATGGGTTAGAGGTATGCTTAAGGTATCATAGCAGTGTTTTAGTATTTTTGGCGAAATGTCATCATGTCCTGGGGAATCAGATTTTAAGTTTTTCAAAATATTTTCACCTCATTGATATTCGTTGGCATCATATACATTGAAAAGGGTGATGGATTATTTAAATATTTTTTGAAATTGCTATCCGAGCAAAACACAAGTTTTTAAAATGGTTATTAAAGGCATCAGCGATATTGTCTGATGGAGGATTTAGTATAATGGTGCGATGTTCATTCCCTTTACCTAAAATTGAGTTTATTGTTTTCCAGTGTGTCTTTGGATCTCGTTGATTATTTTTAAGTTTGTTTTTATAATAATAATTTTTGGCCATTCTTAATACTTTTGTTAAGTTATTTCTCTAACGTCTGTAAATTTCTTTATATGTAAAAGGCCATTTACTAGCAAGCCGTGCTAATCTGTGTTTTTCGTGAACGCTCCTCTTTAAACCTGGTGATTATGTGGAATTAATGAATGTTTCTTATTTACTCGAATAGTTTTTAGTAAAGAGTATTTTTGAAATAAAGTGTTAAATATATTTTCTAAAAATATTTCGAAAGATTCTTCCGGACATGTACAGTTAAGAACGTCGGTCCAAATTATTTTGTCGATGTCTAATTTGAAGTTATCAAGAGCATATTTGGTTACATTTCTTCTTACGACTGGTAGAGAGAGTTGACCTAAGCTTTCAGGCTTAAATAACGACGAGACGGGAAAGTGATCTGTAATGTCCAACTTGATAATGTAGTTTGCAATTTTGTGTTTTATTTGTGTGGTCCAAATATGATAAATAAGGGTAGCAGTTAAATCTGTAACTCTTGTAGGTTTACTAATTATTAGAAATCATGAAAACGAGAACATTAGGTTACAGAATTCTTGAATATGAGTATGATGACATTTCAATAAATCTAAATTTAGATCTCCAAAAAATGTATTTCCTGAAATTTATCATTGTAAACCTGTAATAGAATATCTGTTACGGTATTTATGAATTCATCAAAATCAGCGTTAGGTGGTCTGTAAACACATAGAAATAATGATATCCTTTTCATGATTACTTCAGTGCCAATGTATTCAATAAATGGTTCTAATTTTGAGTATTTTTCATGAAAAATTGAATTAAATTATTGAGGTATATACATGGCGACACCTCCACCATGTGTACTCCTGCAATTGGTAAACAACTTGAAACCTGGTAGCTGACACAGAGAAGAAAAATGTGAACAGAGCCTTGTTTCTGTGAGATCAATAATAGTTGATTGATCCTTTAGATTACTTAAAATTAAATCAATAAAAAGATAAAAATTCCTTGATGTAGATCTTATATTATGATTTAGAATCATAAGGTTATTCCTAGATAATACAGCATTATATAAGTGTATGTATTCAGATCTAGAAAAACTTACGTGGTTAAACTGCTTGTAAAGGTTAGTTACATTAATATCATTGTTATGTTTATCTTCTAATTGGAATACATCTAGATAATTTATATCTGCATGAAACATCGTTGTAAAATAGAAATAATAATGTAGTCATCATAAAACCGGCACAAGTCGATTTTAGTTGGCCAGCCCTGCTGCCTCTCTCTTGAAAGACTACCAGTCCACAAATGTACCCTGGATGGTTACGCCGTTTCTAGTACGTTAAGCAGACCATTGGTAGTCTGAGAGGTGCAATCCGTTATATCCCATACCCATAAGGACTTATGGGCGATATTGGCTCCTCTTAAGGGAACGGATACGACAGTCTACATCTGCCACTCTCTCTCTCTCTCTCTGTTTATTCACGAAAATTTTGACAATGTCATGGTAGATTGCTGGACACTCAGCAATTTACATATACACACATTTATAAATATATACATATAGTGCGTGTATGTTTTCTGTGCGCGTGAAAGATGTGTGTGTGAAAGAGGCACAGCCGGTGTATGTGTTTGTTTATGAAAAGAAGGTGCGAAGTAGAAATGATTGGTGTTTCTTGGGAGAGAAATAAGTGTATGTAGAGAGTTACCCTTAAAGAACTAGAGAATGGTAGTAGGAGAATGGTGGATCTTGAGGGCACACAAGACTAGACTAAGGTGCACACTACAATCAGAATTAGCAGATCCATAACAGAGTACACTGAGCGGGAATACTATTAATAATAATAGTAAAGGTATCCGCAGGAATGGTCCTTGGTAATAAATTATAACATAACAAGGAGGTAAGAACCAGTAGTAGTGAAAAAATAAAGAAGTATATACAACAGTTAGAAACAACAGCAACAAAAAATAGTAGTAGATTACAGACAACAATAAGAAGCAACAGTAACAGAAGATAATAGACAAGAGACAGGAATAAGAAACAACAGTAACAGAAAATAATAGTAGAGTATATAGAACAATAGGACACAACATTAACATTAAACAATAGAGAAGTATAGCCAAAAGTAACATTAAATAATATAGTATAGTCGACAGGAAGAAATAACAATAACAGAAGATAATAGAGTATAGAAAATGGAAAGAAACAACAGAAACAAAAATTAGTGGAGTATAAACAACAATAAACAACAGTAACAGAAAATAATAGAGCATAGACAACAATGTGAAATAACAATATCAGGAAATAGTGGAGTATAGACAACAATAAAAAAGCAGAAGCAACAATATTTGAATATGAGCATCAGTAAGAAAATTATTAATGTGTAATACACCTGTGAATAGTACTAGTATCACCATTAGCATGAAAGTAAGTATTCCTTGTACTACTTATCTACTTCCTCTTGGTGTATGACCTGAGTGACTTCTTCGGGCTTTTGGGGGTCCGCCTACTGGTCACACTGGATGACTCCACACGTCCATCCCGAGAGGGAAGACTACCGGCTCCACCAATATCACCGTCGCCCGCCCCAGCAGATGTGGCGGCAGCCGTCACAGCAGAGGCCTTACTTGACGATGCAGCTGAAAGCGCACCACCATCAGACGCCACCGCAATGAAGACCTCACCAGATGAACCTGCGGCAGGTGCCAGCACCCCTCCCCTAAGAGGGCCCTTCTGACGGCGAGACACCGAGGCAGGACTTTTATGGCACGAACCAGGCGGAATACTCAAAACAGCGGCTGTCCGCATGACACCACCACTGCTCTCTTCACCACGTTCGAGACCCGCTGATCCTGAGTTCGATGCGTCAGCTAGTCGTTGCGTGGTTCTCTCCCTTATCACCAGGCGTGTGTACCGGAAAAATGCTATTTTTCCTTCACCTCGTGCCTTCTTCAGAAATAGGAGTTGTTTCTTCTTAGCTTCCATGGATGCTTGGCAGAGATCTTCGTTTAAGTATATTCCAGTACCTTTGAGTTTTTTTGGCATTTCTCATTGCCGCTTCTCTCTCCTGATATTTCTCGAAGCGGGCAACAATGGTTCGTGGGAAGGATGACGTCACTGGTCCCACTCTGTGTGCACGATCTAAATTCACAGATGGTAACTCCAGCTTGTCCTGAAGCAGCTTGGTCACAATGGCTGCTGTCTGTTCCCACGTTTCACCTGGCATTTCCCTTACACCTGTGATGCGCAAGTTATTCCTTCTGCTGTGATCTTCTTGGTAGTTCACTCGGTTATTCAACTCGTTCAGCGTCGACTGAAGAAGCTCAACAACAGCTTGTTTATCACTGTCAGACTTACGAAGCTGCTTCACATCACTTTTCAGATCCACAATTTCTGCCAGAGTGAATTCCAAGCTTTTGGTCAAATCTGTCACATTGCTTTCCAGTGTCTGTATCCGATCTTGCAACTGCTTGACAATAAACTCCATTAAAGAGCGATGGGTGCGCTCTTGTGCTTCAAGTACTAACTTAATGTCTTCAGTATCCATAGTAGTAACGGAGCACTGGGCAGGCACGTCTTAATGGTGTGACAGTCCAGCAGTGTGTGTGTGTGTATATATATATATATATATATATATATATATATATATATATATATATATATATATATATATATATATATATATATATATTATTGAAGTCGACAGCAGATTTTGCATTGTCCTCTTTACATTTTCAAAAAAAATTTCTCAACAATATGCGGTCTTCCTGTTTAACGTGCTGCAGGTCCATCTCTCTAGACATCTTTCGGCCTAGTCGGCCATCTTCAGGAGAGGTGAGCTCTCTTCTGGTGTTGCTTTCTCGGGAGCTTGAGAGGGAATGAGATGAAGGAATGAGGTAGGCCTTTTTAAAGGCCTTTCTGGGCCAGTGTTGTGGAATGGGCAACTGTCAGCCAATAAGCGAACTGTTCTGTTGTCGATGTCTCTTTGCAGGAAGTGATGTATTTGGCTGTTGCTGAATGTTGATTGATGGCTTCAGGTTGTGGATTAGCACTGCCTCTCTTGAGTCTCTTGATGTTGCTATCTGTTGTCAGGATAGTGGTATTGTCCTCCATATTATATCCTCTTCAGGATGAGCCTGTGCTCACTGATGTAGTGAGTACAGTCCAGTCTATGGGTACGTGCACAGAGAAAACAGATTACCAGAGCGCTGGTTTCTGGCGCGGGTCGGCGTCGAAAACCAGCGCGATAAGATATTCACAGAGGACGCTGGTAACTAATTTCGAGTTTTTGCTCGGTGAACGACACGGACACATACAAGGCACTATCTGTCACCAGTATACAAGATGTCAAGCTCATCGTCTGCCGATGACTTCATGCTGCTCGATTGTGTTCATACACAAGTCATGAGAAAAAAAAAGAGCAGTACATGAAATAGACTATAAGAGAGAAGAGTTTGCAGAATATCATCACCTTTTCAGTGGTCTGAAAAGGGACAAAGCAGGATTTTTTTAATACACAAGGACGACACAAAAGACATCGAACTACATTCTCAACTACACATCCCACACTGACTGTTTAGCATATACTTTTGCTATCAGATCAACATCCATCTTGCGTAGTAGCATCCACCCGCGCGAGTTGAGCAAGAATGATCAGAGCAAACAGGAAAGCGGGTTGAAGCAGGTTGCCGACGCCGACACACTCAAATCTGCTTTCTCTGTCCATGCTTACACTTGTTTATATGCTTTAATTCTTGGCGCGGGTCAGTGCCGGTTGCCTGTGCAGGCAAACCTGCTTTCTTCGTGCACATAAAACTGGCACAAGTGACAGTTTTACTGGCCAGCCCTTGCTGCCTCTCTCTTGAAAGACTATTGGTTCACAAACGTATCCTGGACGGTTACGCCGTTTCTAGTCCGTTAAGCGTAGCATTAGTAGTCTAAGAGGAGTAATCCGTTATATCCCATACCCATAAGGACTTATGGGCGATATTGGCTTCTCTTAAGGGAACGGATACGACAGTCTACATCTGCCACCCTTTCTCTGTTTATTCGCGAAAGCTTTGACAACGTCATGGTGTATTGCTGCACACTCAGCAATTTACATTTATACAATAACTACCTAACCTAACCTAACCTAACAGCCTTTTTTTTCATAACCATCAGGTTTTGAGGTTTTGAAGGAGATACTTATGTAGGTCCAGGACATATATTCTTGTACTGTACAACAAGACAATGGGACAGAAGGTGGACAATAGTTATCACATAGCTCGATTAATGAGTGATAAGATGTCCGAATGAGTATGGAGTGAGCGAGAGTGTGTAATGTCGACCAACCAGAGAGTGAAGAAGTCCTATGTATGAGCCGGTGAGAGAGGGAATGTGTGTGTGCAAGAGAAATAAGGTTTTTAAGGGAGCAAAGTGAATTAAGGAAAGGATGTAATTGACAAATCAGTGAAGAGGACTTGAAGGTGAAAACAAAATTCTGCGTATGAGGTTTTGGAATGTGGCAAGAGAGGGCGAACACAGGTGTTCCCCCAGGGGCTGAGAAGCCGGTGTGCCATGGGTGAGGGAAAAAAAGAGAGTGGAAGTATTTTTAGAAAGAGAGAGGAAACACGTGCGTGGAGTAGAGAGAGAGAGAGAGAGAGAGAGAGAGAGAGAGAGAGAGAGAGAGAGAGAGAGAGAGAGAGAGAGAGAGAGAGAATATAAGTGGATAGTAGTAGTTAAATGACGATGACTGATACGCTTTGGAGGTCATGACCTGCAGTTTTGAAACCGCTGCTCTTTGACCTAAAGAACCTAGTGGAGTTCCTCCAATTGCTCTCAAAAACTGTGCCTCTGTGACTGCATCTTGCATCCTCAAACTCTTTAACTCTGTCCATCCACTTCTTTTTTTCCTTCTTGCTAAAAATTTGCCTACATTCAGCCTGTTCCTAAAAAGAGTGATCATTCTTATCCCTCTAACAACCCCCTACAGCTTTAATCTCTTGCTTATCTAAAGTTCTTTAAGGCATCCTCTGTCAAGACAGAACCCTGAATAACACCACTATTAATAAATTCAAGGGAAGAACATTGTCCGTCTAGCACACAAGCAATAATATGATCAGAGAAGAAACTCGAGATTAAGTTGCAGAAGAAGGCTGCTATCTGAAGACACACAAATTAAGAGAAAGATACGAATCACGACTCAGTGAAATTTAGTATTGAAGGTTGTTCTCCAACAGATCACGATTTGCATACTAAAATATACAAATACGATCTAGATTTTTCATAAATGTCTAAAATTATGTGGGCTTCCGTCGGTATCACTTCAGTAGGTTAACTATAGTGTTTTCTTTACCCAAACTGTGCTTTATAGGAATAGTGTTCTTCTGAAACTTAAGGTATTAAAAGAGCTGAGAGAGAGAGAGAGAGAGAGAGAGAGAGAGAGAGAGAGAGAGAGAGAGAGAGAGAGAGAGAGAATAATGTGAGCGTGGGACAGGAATTTTCTTCATCCTCTTATTGGTTCCTACTGTGATCTAGGGTTTTCTGATTAGTGGCTGTGTTTTCTCTTGTGCGCTTATTGACTGGAGTGGATAACGTTGCGCCAATTATTTACTGCAGCCGTTAGCTGTCCAATCACGGAAAGAATGAAGCTACATGTACCCTTATTGGCGAGTCTGAAAAAAAAGGAATGAAAAAGAACAAGACGAATAAATAGAAAATGGTAACTAGAAGATGAAGGAGTATGAAAGAAATTAGAAGAGCAAGATGCGCATGAAGAGGAATGACAAAATTGCAAAAGGAAAACAAGTTAATCTTAATCTTTAGTTGATATCGCTCTTATAAATGAGTCCTCATCACATATAAGATTAAGAAGTGTTATGCTGGTGTCTATATTATTGTTCCATGTATAGCTAAATTCCATAAGCTATTTTTAATATGTATCACGAAGAATGCAAAGACTACCAATGATTGACAACGTACTGAAAAATTATATACAGCAACTGAAGAGGAAGGGCATATAGCATAATGATTCATAACAATTCAGTTGTGTTAGCAAAGGCCTACACTGCTATAGTGCGACAACTTATGTTATGCTAGTGTTGTGTACGGGAGCCAAGTTCTCATTAATCTCTCTCTCTCTCTCTCTCTCTCTCTCTCTCTCTCTCTCTCTCTCTCTCTCTCTCTCTCTCTCTCTCATCTAGGCAAATAATTACAGAAAATCCTAAGTTGAGTATGGGATTATTTCAAAATAGTGTTATTTGCCGAAAGAACATAAAAAAAAAAAAATTAGAATTGAAATGTACTGATCCATAGGGCCACCATTCTATAGATCTCTAATTAAAACATTCATCTTATACTATTCACGGCTTTTTAATCATAGTTTTATTAACAAACAGCTGTCTAGGAATATTTTAGGTTTTTCATTAAGTAGTACGTGATACATATGTGTTGTATACGAAATTAAAAGTCTCCTCATTCATCGATCTTAAAGAAATAAGTTCAACTTGGAGCAGTAACTGAAATAAAGTTCTGTCTCATCCTTCGTTTCCTTTCACCACTGGGAATATCAAAAGTACATGACGGAAAATATTATGGAAATTGTCAGTCTCATTTTCATATATACAATTAGCACCTCAGCTGTATTTAATTCACTTATGGCATAATCACCTGCAGAGATCTTCATATCTTTTTTCATTTTTTCTATTTATTTGTTTTTGTTTTTAGCGATGTCATGCATTAAAATCAAGAAGCAAGACATGTTGTTCTCTTTTCTTTGAATTGATGAGATATGGCAATGTTGCCTTGATTATCGGCCCTATCTTATGGGTGAGTATATTTTAGTTTTATATGATATGATTTTTTATTTACTTATTTTTTTTATCAATATTTTGCTATAATGATACTAGTAATATTAACTTCATATACATGATTTTACTTGATATTACTCGAAATACATGATGTGTAATAAAGGAACACCATGTTAAAAAGTCTAATTTTTTCAGCTTCAGTAGGTTATGTTGTGGAAGTGAGGCGTCCCTCAGGTGATTCCTCTCCTATTTCTAGGTGGACATGATTCTTTTACATGCCTCATGGTACAGTATATTTTTTGTTTTATGTAAGAGGGGAAAACTGGCCAAAGACTACAGAAAGAGTTAAAAGCGGCCAACCTTTGCAGTTGCCAGTCTCTATACAGGTCCGGCAGAGTTAGCCAAATAAAAAAGGGGGGGGAAAAAGAGAAATGTCTTGAAACTTTCCTCATAAGTGAGTTCAGGTCATAGGAAGGCAGAAATATAGGAGCAGGTAGGGAGAACAGAATTTACCTGAGAAAAGAATGAATAATTGAGTGTTGGTTAATTTTTAATTTAATGTGGACATAATAGGGGTGAGAGTGTAATGCTTGGGAGATAGTTCACGAATGTAAATTGTTTCAGGTGAGATTGAATATTTGTGGCGAGCGGTCAACTGGTTATTATATATGAATTATACTTCTCAGACTCAGGTTTGGAAGGAAACTCAGATTATAAAAGTTAATATATTAGGGATGATATTTACAATGATTTCAAGACACACGGTTAGAACGTAATGTCACTGTCTTTTTGAATTGATAAGATAAAAAGCTTTTGATTTTACCATATGTAACAAAACTGTGTGACCTGAGTCAATCCATGAATACATGCGAAGAGTACTACATAAATAGCCAGATAAGGCCTTTGCATAGAGTTAGCAGTTGGCGGAGATGAGAATAGATGAGATGTGAAGTTTCCAGTTTAGATTATAAGTAATAGATAGACCGAGGATATTGAGTGTAGAAGAGGAACATCTTACTTTCATCATTAAAATAGGTAGACGCCCGATAAACTTTTGCCGAATATCATACTAGAGACGTTCATATGTTTGTGTTTATAAAAAATCCATTGATGCTTAATTTGATTAAGCACAAAGCTTAATGCTAAACATATATCGAGTAAAAAAGGAAAAAAATTGAATGCTGGAATTACAGGTTAGTCCCACGTTGGGCTACTCCTTCGGAGCTTCCATAACTTCTTGAAAACTTCTCCTTTCATATTTCTTTTCGAATAGTTTTCATCCTTTAGTGTCCAGTACACACTTCTTTTCCCGATAGAGATCACATAGGATGGCAAGAGCATCCTTGGAATAAATAATTTTTCTCCCTTAGCTGTGGGAATGTAAACAAAGATGTTGATATTGGTGGCAAGATGACAATCGCAGTTTCGTGTTCACCAACATCTAACCACAAATACCAACATTAATATGTCTGCATTAATAATGGCAAGATGTCAGTAAAGTTGCCCGTATGATAGTACCTTAACTTCCGTAATACCTGTGCGCCGTCACATATATAAATATCATGATCTTCGAGTCAGGATGAATTGCAGACACATTAGGGTGGTCATTCCTGCCTTCACACCTGAAATAAGGTGCATATTTAGTTCCAGCCTTCTCACAGAAAGCACACCATCTCTGAGGGTAGTATCCGAGGTCTCGCCTATTGATGTACCTTTGATCTGGCATTTCTGTGCAGTCTCAGCAGGTGGTGGTGGTGGTGGAAACAGCTGCATCAGTCGTAGTAGGTATGAGTTCAAGGGAGGGCAAGTAAGGTCATGGTCTCTCTCTCTCTCTCTCTTTCTCTCTCTCTCTCTCTCTCTCTCTCTCTCTCTCTCTCTCTCTCTCTCGTTATATTCTACCGCTATTTTCACGCTAACTACTTACAAGATCTTTCTAAATGCACGGACAACTCCTACTTGTTTAATGTTTTTTTTTGTTTTTTTTTTTGTTCTCATACTTTGAATTTAGTTTTACTTAGATTTATTAGTGCTTCTATATCTCTGGGATTCAAACCTTAAACCAGGTTGAATAAATAATTTCCGAGAAAGCTATTTGAAGTGACTATTACATACTTCCCCAAAGTATCACATTCTGGTTCACTTTCAACGAATATAAACCCATGGAAAAAAATCAGAAATGCATCCTGAATTACTTTCTAACGTGCAGCCTTAGAACGTTTTGCATAAATACGTAGTGAGCAGAGGACGGGAAACAAGAAAGGGGAGGAGGGAAATGTACGAATTAAGCAGGAGAAGTAGAAGCTGGGGAAAAGCAAATGGAAAAGTAAAGCAAAAATTTACGTTTTTTTTTCTTTTAAGTGCAGAAAAACAACTCAATAAATATTTATCATATATAAGAGTGCGCTAGTGTGCTTGTGCGTGCGTGCATGCATATGTCTGTGTGTGTGTGTGTGTGTGTGTGTGTCCATCTCTCTCTCTCTCTCTCTCTCTCTCTCTCTCTCTCTCTCTCTCTCTCTCTCTCTCTCGCTTTGTGTGTGTGTGTGTGTGTGTGTGTGT
>CM035207.1:15329345-15341845 GCA_020233015.1 Callinectes sapidus | reverse complement strand
GGCATTTGTCTATTCAATGCCAGTTGGCCAGTTGGGCATGGGAACTGTCGATCTTGCGGAGTTAGCTGTAAAGGTATTAAAGCAGTGACAGCGATGCCCTGTTATTATCGAGACTCACATCCACTCTTATGTTTCACAGCAGCATTCTGGCCGACTTGACAGCGGCTTCCACTCTGCGGTTCGACTGTGGGAGGTGGCCAATGACAGATGCAGAGTTACTTCCCATTAGTTTAGGAACACCTTCATGTCTTCGCTGACAAGGCTTGTGCTTCTGTCCAATGATATTTGCTCTGGCACGTCACTTCTGATGCAATGACGTCGTACTTGATCCTTGTACCCTCAGCTAAATGTGTGACCTCATGCCGTCCAGTTAGTACGCCTGCATATACCACGTATATGGATATATGTACCCTTCCAGGTGACATATATCCACCACGGTTTATTGAAAAGAGTACTACAGGAGTGGTGTGAGGAGCAGAGTTGTTGGGGGTTATGATGGTGTGTGTGTATTGCACGTTCTACAGGGGAAGTGGTGGTGGTGCAGGTCAAGTCTTGTAACTTTTGTCCTGAGCCATACGCTATGCGCCAATCATCACTACTGGTTTTGTCCTGTCACTGTGCCCCGACAAGTAGTGAATGAAGTCATCCTTGTTAGTGGGCTTCCTTTACACAGAGAGGGCACGGTGACAGGACAAAATCAGGAGTGCTGATTGGCTTTTTACCTAACAAGGAATACTTCATTCACTACTTGTCGGGGCACAGTGACAGGACAAAATTAGGAGTGGTGATTGGCGCATAGCGTATGCCTTGGGACAAAAGTTACAAGACTTAGTGCGTATGAAGACGAGTGATGACACGAGGCAACAAAGCTTATGCTAAGGGACCAATCAGCGCGCTTCCCAGGCAGATGTCCGCACAGGTGATCCACTACGAGCGAATATAAGGTGCTGTTCTTCCAATGTCTGTCACTCACTCTCTGAGAAAGACATTCTGTCGAAATATAAGGGTAAAGAGTGTCCCTGACCCAGCCGTTCTGTTACTCCTGGAAGACTGTCTCCTTCTAGGGTGAGACGTTTGTTGAGATCCAAGGATCGTATTAACAAAGAATCTGAAGTATGAAGACATGTCCGGAGGTGAATTATCTACAAGTGTTACGCTGAGATAAAAACTTAGCAAGGATGGCCAACCTTCAAGGAGCCCAAGCTCACCTATTCAAGATTTATCAACTCTTTTAGATTACCTTAGTGACAATTTGAACTGTTAATATAATAGACTGCATCCACGGTAATGTCATTTGTGGCAGGCATGGTGGGAGAACCGGGCAGAGCTTGGAGATGGGCAAGGGCAAAAAGTAAAGCACTGACGCCAGTAATTAAAGTATTAATAATATAGTATTCTCACGTACCCCCACCCTCTGCTCCCAACACGTCTCAGGCCACAGGTACCTACATGCAGCAGGGCAGGGGAGGCGTAACATACACATTTCGGATGGGTAAATGTAGCGAAGTGACCCTATAGCAGATCAAATGGAAGACAAAGCACACACAGAGCTCACTTGGCCAGTTTACTCAGCAAAACAGTACACGTAACACAGGGGGACCGTGATTTGACGCCACACACAGGGCGGACACAACAAGGCAGTGCACAACAAGGCGGTAGCTTGGGCCACCTCGCATCTCTTTTCGTGGCCTCCCAGTAGGCTTTTACAACGTCAACAGCAGCAACCACAGTCTTTGCACACACTGTAACACACAGGGACTTTCACCATGCAGGCAGAGGGTATATCTGTCCAGGAAATGAGAGGGAGGGGGGGGTGAGGTGGGGGCGAGCAGGACTCTCGGCTGGTCTTCTCTCAGTCCTAGCCACCAGCCAACTGCTGACTCGGGGATACCCTTTGGCTCGCTCCTCCTCTACCCGGTGCCACTCACTCACACACACACACACACACACACACACACACACACACACACACACACACACACACACACACTCATTGAAAAAATGTAAATTAATGCACTATTGACTCACAATTGAGAAATACAAGGTTTTTACTGTTTTACTGCTACATGGGATTCTCGACCCATGTGGTCCAAGATCGAGATTCATATTTAAGACCTCTTAAAGGAATAATATCAAGCATGAACTAAACTTTAAAAATCTTTGTTAAAACGGCCCCATAGTCGCCACTGTTGCTGCTCCCACGTTAACTCCTCATCTTGCCTTGTCTGGTGATACTCTCATGGATGGGTACATAGATAGGAAGTCCTGGGAAGGTAGCGGATAGTGAATTTGTACAGCAGTATTTTTCCTCCGGGCAGAATAATCGTGGATTTGCTATGCTTGTTAGAGCCTTCTCATCCAAAGACTCCATTAGCGGGTGGTGGTTAGTCGAGACAGGTTACAGCTGGCAAGGAGGAAATGCGTGCCTTTCAGGCACAAAGTCACCATCAGGGCTTCCCTTTCTGTAGGTGCATAACAAGCCTCTGGCGGGGTTAAGTGGCGGCTGCCACAGAGGGCCACAGATCATCCTCCCTTGCAGCAGAAAGATGCCTCAGCTGTCACGCAGGAGCAATAGTGTTGGAGGATCATGAAGCCTCTCTGCTCCGATCTGTAATGATGGCAGTAGACCTAGTGCGGACATAGTAGGTCAATAAATCGTTGGCTAACTGGCTGATCGTCCCTTTGGCCTGGTGCAGCTTCTGCTGCAACTCTTTGTCCCAGTAGAGCTTGTTTCCACCAAGTTATTTGAGAGGGTCTCTGAAGGGTTCCATGATAAGTGCAATTGCTTAAAAGGGCGCCAAATGTTTTATGAAACCAAACCAGGATCTTTTGTCAATGATTGATAGCTCTGCAACCTTCGCAGATTTCCTGATTCCTGCTAGGTGGTTCTCTCTTGGCTCTTACGAACTCCAGCCAAGGTAGAAGGCAACAAATTCCCCAACCCTGCTGCAGCTTTTTAATTCTTCAACTAAAGGGTGATGTCCTTCTTGGCACATAACTCTAAGAAGCTGTATGTGTTCCAGAAACCTTACTCAACACTGGCATCGTAGAGGGGCCTATCATTGACACTTGTGCATGTTGGGGAAGTCGCTATCAACATCATTAAAACATCTTGTATAAGCATCCATGGCTGAACAGTGACTCCTAGGTGTGCATCTATAGTGGTAATGCCCCCATTGGCGTGATATAAATTGTAGTGTTTATTTTCTTCTAGTTTAACTCGGTGAAAGCTCATTTTGTAAAAGTGTAGAGTATGGCTGCGTGGTGTGTCGTGCAAGTAGTTGGCATTCAGATTCTGGTAGTCGGCTGTTCTGTAGGGCTTACCATTCATCTTGGTCACCACCACCATACAAGCACAGGCCACTCCTGTGTGGACCGATCAGATGATGTCTTTTCTCATGCTGCTGTCAAACTCCTTGAACTCCATTTCCTGGTGTTTGGGTACTGCAGCTGATGTGTAGCAGGCGTGGGGCCAGGAGTCTTCTTTCAGGCATATGGTGCACCTACCATTATCTGGAATGCATACCTTTCAGTGTTGAAAGTGGAGGAAGAGAACTACTGCAGAAGTCACTGCTCCATGGCACATTTTCCTCTAGTGGCTGCAATGGTATGATGGCTGATCTGGCAGGTAACCATGGCATCATCCTTGACCTGCATCATCTCTGCACTGGTGACCGAGGGAAGTGGGGGTATGGAAAGTCGCTATGGATGAGACCCAACTTTTGGTAAGCTTATGTGACAAGTACAGACTCTCTACTGACTTGACGCAGTGAACTTGTACGATGGAACGGCCTGGGAGGCCGATGCGACATGGAGCCGCATCCAGGACTGCCAATGCGATCTTGGCCAGATGTCGTAAACCGGCTTAATGTTGCAATAGCGCAGGCCTAACAAATCGGCCGTATGAACGCTCACCCACGGCAGGCCGGATGAACTTTTATCGAGACATAATTTCGCCGTACGGCCATCGTACGTCAGGGCTACAGACGGAGCGTGTAATAGCTCGCCGTACGGTATAGCTTCAGTCTGAGGTTGTCTCTCATAGTGGAAGGTCACCATAATGGCTTCTCTCATGCGAGTGTCCTGTTTTTCTATGAAAGGGGAGACATGACTTAAAAGCTCCAAATAAGTGTCATGGTCCATTCGCATATAGTTGAACCAGTCATCTTTTTCTAATTGTAGTTCCTTCATTAAGTTAATATGTGAATAATTTTGCCGTTTACGCAGCCAATCTTTGGACCAAATCTTCCTTTTTCTTTTTATAGTCTTAGAGTAGCACGCTAGAGCAGTTGCAATGAGAGTGTCGTCGGGAATAGACATGTTTCCTCCACCACAAACAGTGCCAGACTGACCAAATTGCCTCCGGCCATTCAAATACATGTAATAGCTCTGGTCATCCGGCCAGAATTTCCTACGGCACTGTTGGTCAAGTTGGCTGTAGGAAACCGTTTAGGTGTAATGGGGTTTACCCATTGAGGATATGAGGGCCGGTGTCGTTTCATTATCCAACAGGGTAGCTATCACCAACTAACCAGGCTTTGTTAACAAACACTCTGGGCGCGAACTGAGCATTAAGGATGTCGGGCTCTCAGTTATTCAAGGAGAAAAAGAAGGGAAAATTATTCCAAGATAGGGAAAGTTTATTTAGTGAGGAATAAATGATTTCTTTGTGCCCTTGGCTGAGAAAGACATGTTTATAACGCATGTTGTAAAGATCATCTTACAAGAGTAATCACTGCAAGCTAACTCTCAATGTGTAACAGAAGTGATAATTTACCAAGTTATTTCCAGAATCCTTAAATCAAGTGAATAAACCAATGATTGTATAACTTAAAGGCTATTTAATGATTGTTGACTAAACTTAAGCAGTACAAAGATATATATATATATATATATATATATATATATATATATATATATATATATATATATATATATATATATATATATATATTTAAAAAGTGCAGTGTATTTGATTTATAGAAGTTTTCATATGAAAAAACAACAATATGCCTCCCATGCTTCAAAACAAGATATTGGCATTTCTTACACAATATAGCAATTAGTGCACTTTTTTGTCAAAATGTTATGGTTTATTGGATTTCTTAACTGTTTTCTTATGATAGAAAGCAATTAGCCTTCATGTATTTCAAAACATGGCTAGGAACTAGCAACCATTTATCCGCCCTATGTTTGTAAATAAAGCCCAGTCAGTTGGTGATAGCTGGTCGGAAAATGATGCGACACTGGCAACACATACCATAGCCCCCATATCGGTGATGACCATGACCTATCGTGTTGTGCTGCCTGCCTGAGAACTCACCTCAATCCTTAAGAGCGGCTGCTCTTCCGTTATTGTTGCAGCATCCACAGCCACACCATTCACTGTTTTCCCTCCCTCATGCCCCTTGGCCGATCTGCACACCTTTTGTAAATGGCCAAGCTTCCCACACGGTGGTGGGTGGATTCTATCCATGTGAGGAGTGAGTGCCCTCTACCTCTCATAGCTCAATCCCTTTCTGTTTCTACTGTCTTTGCCTCCCCTTCTATCTTTTTGGGGCAGCCAAGGTTTTTCCCTCAGGGATATCGGGTGCCAAGGTACCAGAGGGGCCTGCCTACCGGTATGACGGATGCAGGGGAAAGCCTGCGGGAGCCCTGTGTCCCGAAAGGGGCGGGAGGACCCCCTAGCCTTACTTCTGATTTTGGGGGTGCCGGCGGGGCTGCAGATGTGGCGCCTGCACGTTGGACCACTCCTGGGGTGAACCTTTGAAGGGTTCTGCGCGTGGGCTCCGGGAATGTTTTTTTTTTTTTTTTTCAGGAAGGGAGCCTGCATGGGGACTCGCGAGGGGTGACCGCCAGGAGTGGCGCCGTAGGGTAGGCGAGGCAACGCGCCCCCCGGCGTATGCCCCCCATGATTGATTGATTGATTGATATCAATGTCCCTGTCCATGGCTGACCGAGCTGGTTAGGGTGGGGCTTGCAACTACTTCCTATAAGAAACCTTCACAACTGCCACCAGTGTTCGAGGTAGAATTTGGGGTTGAGGTTATAGGCATGGGTGAATCTCTAGCCATTACCTTGATATGGTTTTGCTTGGGGTCCAACTGTGCAGATCCCTTGGGTGCTAAGGCACCAGTGTCCTGTCTACCCATATGACGGAGGCAGGGGAAGGCCTGCGGGATCCCTGTGGACCCCTCACTCTATTTCTGACTTTGGGGTCCGGTAGGGTTGCAGATGTGGTGTCTCCCTGTCGGACCATTTCTGGACAGACCTTCGAAGGGTTCTGCATGTAGGCTCCTGGAATATCTTAAGCCTCTCAAAGGATGACTAATTGTCTCAATTATTGGATGAGGTCAGTAGGCTGAGGGTAGATATACTGGAGCTCTCTGAGACAAAGATGCCTGGCAGTGGAGAGACCTGTAGTATGGGTTTTACTTACTACTAGTCTGACATGAGCAATGGTTACCAAGTCAAGGGAGTAGCTATACGCATTTCCAGCAGATTGTAGCCATCCATTGTAGAGTTTACTCCGGTTGATGAGAATATAATGTGATTGAAGCTGAAGCATACTCAAGGTTTTATGTCTATTGTTGCAGTGTACACTCCTACCAAGGTGTGTGGAACTCAAGTGAAGATGTTCTACGCCAAACTCAAAGCTGTACTGGACCAGTGTCCCCACCACAGTGGACTCAATGTCCTGGGTGACTTTAATACTGTCACAGGCACTAAGAGGTTTTGTAACAAGACATATACTCCTGGAATGTCTTAAACCTTTCAGAGGATCACCGATTGCCTCATCTATAGGATGAGCTTAGTAGGCTAAGAGTGGATATGGTGGGGCTCTCTGAGACAAAGAGGCCTGGCAGTGGCAAGACCACTAGCAAGGGTTTTACTTACTACTGGTCCAGCATGAGCAATGGTCACCATGTCAAGGTAGTAGCTATAGACATCCCCAACAGACTGCAGCCATCTGTTGTAGAGGTTACTCCAGTTGATGAGCGTATAATGTGATTAAGGCTGAAGCATACTCTAGGCCTCATGCCTATTGTTGCAGTGTACACTCCTACTGAGGTGTGTGAAACTGAAGTAAAGAAGAGGTTGTATGCCAAACTCGAATCTGTACTGGACCAGCGTTCCAATCATGATACACTCATTGTCCTGGGCGACTTTAATGCTGTCTCTGGCACTGAAAGGTTTTGGTTAGGAGATATGTGTTGGACCCCATGGCTCTGCTACCAGGAATGACAACAGCTCTTTCCTTTTGAATCTTGCAAGATCCAGGAGGCTAAGAATTGCCTGTCCTTTGTATCAGAGAACAGCACTGCACCAATTATCTTGGTATACCAATTCCATAGGGTTAGCGAAAGAGTTCGACCATATCCTTGTTAGTACTTATTGGAGGATCCTCTAGAATTGCACGGTTTTTCGGAGTGCCAAGTTTTTTGCAACCAATCACAGTCATCTGCTGAAACATCAGAAAAATGAACAGTCTGGGTTCACGCCCGTAAGTCAACAACTGACTGCATCCTACTGCTTTGCATACTGTTGGGGTGCTGACCTAGTTTTTGACAAACCTAGCCTAAATTTATCTCAAGAGAGCGTTTGATTCGGTGAATTGAGAAATACTATGGGATCTCCTGTGTCTCCATGGGATTCCTGCAAGGATTATTGGTCTATTAACTGGCCTGCCCCCTGGGACAGTGAATGCTGTAAAGTGTGGAGGGGGCATGTCCAGCTTTAATGCGTGATTGCTCCATCACTTTTCAACACATTTATGGACTGGCTACTAGGCAGAGTTGTGGACCAAAGTCATTGTGGAGCATCTGTCGGCAATACTGAGATTACAAATCTTTTTTGCCGATGATGCCGTAATCTTTGCTGAGTCACTAGGAGTTCTGGTAATGTCTCTAGAGGCACTGTAGGTGGTGGCGAAGCCTGTGGAACTCCAGGTTTTCTAGGCCAAGACCTAAGTTCAGGTGTTTGGAGGCTTACAGAATGAAACAGAATAATCTTTTCATGCGTGTGTCGAGGACTTTGAGATTTTGGAACAAATTCACATACCTTGGTAGTATAAGACATAACGATGGTGGGTTCAACCAGAAAGTTGTATGGCAGATTGGCCTGGCCCACGGCGTTATGCACTCGCTCAACATGAGTATTTGGCGTTGTTGGTATCTGTGCAGATGGGTGAAGATTCAAATCGCTGGTGATCCCTGTCTTAATGTATGGTCTTGAGATGTGAACACTGAACACTGACCTTAAGAAACGAATTGATGTCTTTGGTACTAGATGCCTTTCCAGGATCTTGGGATCAAATCAGCGATTGTTCCATAAGACTGATTCGAGGCCGATTACCAGCCTAGTCCGTCAATGCCAACTGCAGTTATATGGGCATGTGACACGCTACACGAAAGCCAATCCTGGTTATTGAGTTGTTTGTCTCCGAAAGGGATAACTCAGCGTGAAGGAGGCCAAGGCGACGCCCACAGAACTCATGGCTATGGTAAGTCATTGTCTCTTTCTAGGAGTTACTCAGTATGGGAAGGTAGTGTACATGGGGACTCGTGAGGTGTGACTGCCGAGAGTGGAGCTACAGGGTAGGTGTGGTGACGTGCCCTCTGGTGTATGCCCCCCATGATAACGATGAAGCTTCTCACAGTTGAAGTAGGTGATGTTTTTAGCTGGGCATGATGCTTTATTGGGATAGTGACTTTCCACCTGAGGTAGCATCACGCTGGGTGGCCTTGAACGATGCACAAGAACTGCTGAATGCTGTCGATATTACGAAAGGTATATAGCAATGGTGAAACGCTTCCTTCTTTAGAGCAGGATCACTCAGGCCAACTATCACTTTTTGCAAGAGCATGAACTCTGTCAGATTACTACTACCCTGTGAGCACTCGGCATGGCTTCCTGACCACACCGCGTCATATATGCACTAACTAACTTAGCTGGTATTTGACAGGCATCAATAACTAGTGCACTACTTTGTTCAACGTCTGCAGCACTAGTTTAGTGATTGCATCCAGCGCATTCTTGGATATTAGCAGTTCCCATTGCTTCACAATGAACCTGATGTCTACTACACACTGCAGGGGTGATACAAACAACAAGCGTATGTATGTGGAGCACCACCTTCTCATCAGTTTACCTTGCCAGGTATAACCAAGACTCCACTGAACAGCGCCATGTTCTTGTTGCTGGTTGTAGATATCGACGCTATGTTGGCCTGAGATATGGCCAGGTTAGACTCAGTGACAGAGAGAGTTGAGGATGGTCCTTCCCTTATCTATCGGCATATGATAGAAGGGGAAATATTAGGTTGAATAAGGTCGTAGGTGGGCAACAGAGAGTTGTAATTAACGGCTCTAATTCCGAATAGGGTCAATTAGTTAATAAGGTGCCATTGTTGTTTTTAATATATATACTAATTGTTTGTATAGTGGAATTATAAGTGACATTAGTAGATTTTTTGGGTGACACGAAGGTAGATGGATTAATTAGGTCAGATTCGGATTCCATCGTCTTGCAGGTAGATTTGGACAGTATCAGTGAATGGACAGACACATGAAAATGCATTTTGATTAATATTGGTAAACTTAGCGTAGGTAGAGGAAGTCCATACAATATGTACACATTAAACAACATTGCGCCGTTTCAAGATGTAAAAAAAAAAAAAATAAATAAAAAAATAAAATAAAAAATAAATAAATAATAATAATAATAATAATAATAATAATAATAATAATAATAATAATAATAATAAGAGTTACAGCTACTTCCGATCTTGGTCTAAGAAAACAATAGAAAGAAACTAGAAATGAGGGAAATAGGGTATTAGGATTATTTTCTAAACTCTGAAATGCCAAAGATTATATTAGAGTTGTATTTTGAAATGGTGAGACTGTATCTACATTATGCTGTACAGCTCTGATTCCCATATTATTGGAAAGATCTAGGTCTATTGGAATCAATGCAAAAGATGCAAGGGATGAGGGATATTCCCTACGAAGCGAAACTGAAGTAGTTATATTTGCATTATTTAAAGAGATGTAGGTTAAGACCGGGATGTAAATATTTAAGTGGTATAAGGATTGTAACAAAGGAGACATAACAAAAGTATTTAGGATCATTAGCAACATAACACTATAAATAATGGTTTCAAGTTTGAAAAATTTAGTTTTAAGAAAGAAATGGGAAGGAGCTGGTTCTTTAATAGAGTGACTGATGAATGGAACGAACTCGCTAACCAAGTTGTAGTGCTAAGACATTAGGGTGCTATGAAAGAAGATAAGAAAAATCTATAAATGAGGATAATGGTTGGAATTAGGTAGGTATGTTCATACAAAGAGTGCTACATGCAGGCCTGATAGCTTCTTGCAACTTCCCTCATTTTCCTACCTTCTTATGTTGTTAGATATCTTTCTCATAATTATTTGCGCTCAAAATTAGCCGGTAGAATTTCTCAGTAGCTCTCATTAGACTTTTGAAGTCATAGTGCCAAAATGTCGATAGTGGAGGATATCGGCTGACAAAAGGGCTAAATAGGTGATGGAATTGCTAAAAAAGTTCAAAGTCCCTGGCAAATTTCCTATCATCTAAAACATGGGGGCACCATTTAGAGGATCAGTTGAAGAATATTGGAAACTTATAAGGTAACTTGTTAAATGAAACAGAGGATGAGAGTTTGATATATTTTCTGAAAGATATGATGAAGGAAAAGAGTCTGTCAGCTGATGAGTCAAGTTCAGTCAATTTAAAAAATCTAAACTCACAGACAACCTAATTAGTAATTAGGTATTTCCTACACTCACTTTATTGAATTTGATAGGAATTTGACAGAATGGGCTTCCTCTTTGCATTAATTCAGTTGTGGTGTAGGTGCTAGGTCTGATTTGAGGACAGTAGATAAATCTAATGATTTATGAGAATATTAGAAGGTAATATGAAGTGTTGATGGATTCAAGATGGAAGACGATACTTATGGTAGTGCTGTGAAACTATTGGAAGTGTAGGTTACGATAATTCTGAGAATAAACAGCATGAGATTGCCTTGCTCTTATTACGTCTTAACTCTAACCAAAATTTGTTTTTTTTTAGAATTAATTAATTCATTATTATTATTACTATTATTATTTCTTTTTTACATTCAGGGCTAATGCGAATTTCGAGTGCATAGTTATAGCGATAGGTAAAATAGATAATTATGTAGAGAAGTTTAATTGACTTGTTTTTTCTCTCATAGTATAAAAATCACCCTGTAACACTGTAGATATGGCTCAATTGTAATGTAAATAATCCTTAACTTAAGGAAATAAAGGAAACTTTGTTTTGATTATTGATAATTTGGTATCAAGCAACCATGAATGCGAATTAAAGACCATCACAAAGGATGCAATATTCAAAGAATTTCCTGAGAAGTAAAAAAAGAAAAAAAAAGAATAGAAAAGAAAAAAAAGAACTCTGGTGAAAGTATTTCTAACACAAAACAGTACATTTGCAAAATCAATCTAGCGATCACTCAACAAATACAAAGCCTGTAAACAATTAATTATCCCGCAAACTATTTTGTATTTTATGTAAGGAGATACTTTTATCTAGTAACTGCGATCAATAAATATCCTGATCGTGCCAGTAGAGTTAAAAGATTACAGAGTTTAGGATGCTGTTTCAGGTGTGATTGTAAGCATAATGTGGAGCATCATAGTTTCAGGCTTTACAGATGTATGAATTGTAATTGTGGTTTTTACCATACCATCTTTTGTGAAAATCAATGTAGAATCACTTCACAAGTCTGTTCATTTACTCTCTCCACTAATCAAAACATATCAATTACCTGCTTTACTGGCGAGAGCAACCACAATGATAAAGGATAAAACATAAGTTAGAACCAGAGCCCGCTGTGACCAATGTTCTCAAAGAACTTGGTGCTACATGAGAGAACCTCTTATGACTTACAGCTGTTTTGTGATGCCTCACAGCCTTTGGAATAGTTGCCTATTTCACTAATCATACAGAGACTTCTATAATTTTCTCATTCAAGGAAAGGGTAGTTCCACTTAAAAGTACAACACTGTTTCATTTTTAAAAATTGTCTTTTTATGAAAAAGGGGAAATCTGGCCAAGAAAAAAAAAGGCCCACCAGTACCTAAACAAGTCAGAGGGGGCTAGCTAAAAGAATGGAATAAATGTCTGGAAACTTCCGTCTTAATGAATGTAGGTCATAGGAAGATGAAAATACGGAAGCAGGTAGAGGGTTCCAGAGTTTATAGGATAAAGAGATGAATAACTGAGAGTACTGGTTAACTTTTGTATTAGAGAGATAGACAGAATGGAGGTGAAAGAGGAGAAAGTTTTGTACAGAGAAGTTGCCGGAGGAGAGGAGGCATGCAGTTAACAAGATCAGAAAAGGAGTTAGCATAAAAATAGTAGTAACATTACGACAGTGTGAAAGAGACTGAAGATAGTTAGAGATAAATGATAAGACAAAAGGCATGTAG
>CM035207.1:15306623-15309123 GCA_020233015.1 Callinectes sapidus | reverse complement strand
GGAGAAAAATGATAAAAGAAAATAAATACTTGAAATTCGCCTAAATCTAAATTATTCCTTTGAAATCATTTTTTTTTTTTTTTGGTACTTAAGGTGATGGTTTAAATCGACAGTTTCAAATATACTCCCGTTATTTTTTATTTCTTTTACTGGTATCGTTTTTATCATTACCTTCATTGCAAGTTGCAGTTTTTGTAGTTGTTGTTGTTGTTGTTGTTGTTGTTGTTGTTGTTGTTGTTGTTGTTGTTGTTGTTGTTGCTGCTGCTGCTGCTGTTGTCGTTGTCGTTGTTGTTGTTGTTGTTGTTGTTGGTGGTGGTGGTGGTGGTGTTGTTGTTGCTGCTGCTGCTGCTGCTGCTGCTGCTGCTGTTGTTGTGGTTATTCTTATTGTTGTTTTTGTTGTTGCTACTGCTACTGCTGCTGCTGCTGCTGCTGGAGCTGGTGTTGCTGGTGTTGTTGCTGTAACTGATGTTACTTCTATTGCTGTTGTTGCTAGTACGCTGCTGCTGCTGCTCTTTTTCTTTTGCTTCTTCTTCTACTTTTTGCTGCTGTTGTTGCTTAATGTATTAAAAGAGGTAGGAAAATTATTATTATTAGTAGTAGTAGTAGTAGTAGTAGTAGTAGTAGCAGCAGCAGCAGCAGCAGCAGCAGCAGCAGCAGCAGTAGCAGCAGCAGCAGCAGCAGCAGCAGCAGCAGCAGCAGCAGCAGTAGTAGTAGTAGTAGTAGTAGTAGTAGTAGTAGTAGTAGTAGCAGCAGCAGCAACAGCAGCAGCAGCAGTAGTAGCAGCAGCAGCAGCAGCGGCAGCAGCCGAAATGGTAATTTACTCCGAGCGAGGTCTAAAAACATATTCTGGTCTTATAGACCAGTTCCGGAGGTGCTGTGACAGGAGGTGCTGTGAACTTACCATTATAACTGGTTGTGAAATTGCTGAACGTCTCTCTTTGTGTATTACAACTCAATGGGACAGTCAGAACCTGCCTCAACTTTTTCTTCATTAACTTCTGCAACATTCGCGGTCTTAGATCTCATTTCCAATCTGTAAAACACCACTTCTCCCATAATAAACATTGGGCAACTGATAGCAGCCCTTTTTCTGTTCCCCCTTCATTTTTTGTTTTTTCCAAAGCTGGATGTTGTGTCTGTGTGCGTAAGGACTCGCTCTCATGCCCAGCCTCTTGTATCTTTTGAGTTTTCTACCATCTGGCTACGACTCCAAAGTTACTATAACTGAATTTATCTGTGCTGTTCACCTCTTACCCTTTAACTATTTTTCATGACCTAGAGCAGCTCTTGCAACACTCTCAGTTTTCCTGAAAGTCTTAGAGATATGCCCATCATATTTTACCTTTTCCTTATCTCTAATCCTTCTGTTAATGCTGTTAACCTATCTTTTCCGTTACGCTCCTCTGATCATGATTTCTTATATGTATCTTGTCTTATTTCTCCAATCTTCCTTGAGTATCCCCCAAAGCAGAGGTGGCTCTGGCGTTTCGCTTTTGTCAGTTGGGGGAAACATGAGGAGGTATATGTTGATTTTTCTCAGAATAAGTACTGCTTCCATGTCAGAGATCCATCTCTGTGTGCTGAGCGCATAATAGAGGTGTCTGGTATGGAAAGTGTACATTCTCCACTCTTTCTCTCAAACTAAACCTTCCAAACATTGATTCAATACAGCTTGTTCTCGCGTTAGAGAGGTTGCCCACGAAAGATGCAAGGTATTTTAGCCTTTTATCACATAAAATTGATATTTCTGCCTGGAATCATGCCAAATCTATTCTTCAATTTGCCAAATACTCCTTTATTGATAAAAAATGTCAAAATTTTTCGAGACTTCTGGCATATGGCCAAAAATATCTCCAATGACTTTACTTCATCTTTCCCTCCTTTATAAATTTTCATCCTGATGACATCACTATCATATCATCAGTCTCTAAAGCTAAACTTTTCTCTCAAACCTTTGCCAATAACCCTACCTTGAATGATTCTTGATTTGTTCCTCCATCTCCTTCTCCCTTTGATTATTATATGTATTCGATTAAAAATTTTCGCAGTGATGTTTTCTATGCCCTAAATGGCTTAAATCCTTTGGAAGACTTATGAACCTGATGTGGTCCCTCCTATTGTTCTCAAAAACTGTGCCTCCATGATTGCACTTTACTTGGACAAATTCTTTCAATTCTGTCCATCTACTTCTTTCTAGCTGTAAGTTTGCCTACATTCAGCCTTTTCCTAAAAATGGTGACTATTCTAACCCTTCAAAATACCTCCCTACAGAATTAATCCCTTGATTGCCTGAATTTCTCTTAAATGCATAAACAATGGTGTTTCTTAGGGTTGTACTCTGTCATCCACTCTTCTCTTATTATTTATCAATGATCTTCTAAATTAAACTTCTTGCCCTATGCACTCCTACGCTGATGATACCATCTTATTAATTCCTCTCCTCCTGAGGCATTTAGCATTTTTTCTCATGGCCGCAATGCTGCATCTGTTGCTATCTTCT
>CM035207.1:15297515-15298767 GCA_020233015.1 Callinectes sapidus | reverse complement strand
AAGATGAAAAATGAGAGAGAGAGAGAGAGAGAGAGAGAGAGAGAGAGAGAGAGAGAGAGAGAGAGAGAGAGAGAGAGAGAGAGAGAGAGGTGGCCTGAAGATAGGTGAGGGGGCCAGTGAAGAGCAGAAAGAGGAGGAAGCGGAGGAGGAAGAAAGGTGAGGTGAGAGTTGACGGAAGCTTGGTGGTAGGGGTAGATGATGCTAGAAGGAGGGGTGGTGGAGCCAGGAGCCGGAGAGGCAAGGGAGAGGAATGACGTCACGGTCGACACACGCGAGTGACGCAACCCAGCTGCAGGCCGCCAGCTGGATCAATGGCCACTACCTCTCATACACCACCTGGCCGCCCTCTCCTCCTCCTAACCTCAACACTCCCTTCCACCACACCCTTTACAAAATCTCTCTCTCTCTCTCTCTCTCTCTCTCTCTCTCTCTCTCTCTCTCTCTCTCTCTCTCTCTCTCTCTCTCTCTCTCTCTCTCTCTCAAGTCACTACCTCCCTCACCACACCTTCCCTCTCCTTTCTCGAGTCCGTGTCCCGACATTTTTCCTTTATATGGCTTTCTCTCTCTCTCTCTCTCTCTCTCTCTCTCTCTCTCTCTCTCTCTCTCTCTCTGGAACATCCATCTAGTTTTCCCATTCAGTGTCCTTTTCTCATATCAATATTATTCTCACCTTTATTTTTCTTATAACTCTTCCTCTGCTTCTTCCCCTGTACCGATGCTGGTGATGCTTTCCCTTATAACTTTTCTAATTTTGTTTGATTATCTTCTCTTACCTGTCCTTAGCCGTTCCGCTAAAGCTATCAATTTTACATCTTTTATACATTCTTATCTCCGTTTTCATCTCCTTCTACTGAATCAAATGTTCTCTTTTTTTTCTCTCTCTTCCAATATACATCATTTCATTCTTGGAGATGTGGATTCCTGGTCATGCGTGTCTCTTCCATCACTACTTTACTCCCATTTACCCTTTCTGTCTCTCCCTCTCCCATAAAGAAATTCTTCTGTCCATTTCTCTCTCCAATCACAATCTCATATCTGTATCTTGTTCTATCGCTCCAATCCCCCCTCATGATTGTGTAGAGTGGAGGTGCCTCTGCTAGTTTGGGGATATGTGGAGAATTATGGTGATATTTCTTAGAATGACTACTCCAACAATGTCGGAGACTGTCTAAGTGTACCGAGAGCATAACAAAAGTGATAGCGTATTTTCTTGAGCTAAACATTCGAAATCTTAGTTTAATACAGCGTTTTC
>CM035207.1:15282515-15292515 GCA_020233015.1 Callinectes sapidus | reverse complement strand
CACCGGTATTTTGTCAGACTCTCTAATGCAAAAGTTAACCAGTACTCTCAATCATTCGTTCCTTTCTCTGGTAAATTCTGGAACTCCCTACTTGCCTCCGTATTTCCAACTTCCTATGACTTGACTTTATTAGAGAGAGAGGTTTCTAGAGATTTGTCCCAACTTCGGCCAATTCTATTATCCTTTTCTGGGACTGGCAATAATAGTGGCCTTTTATGTTCTCTTTGTTTTTGTTCCCCTTGGCAACATACAAATATATTCCACGTTTAGGATGTAGAATCTTTACAACAAAAAAAACTCCTCTAGATTTTTACCTCAACAATGATGTGGAACAAAATTTATAATTGTTTTCGGGAATAATTTTGGAAATATCGATTTTTGTAGAAACAGTGAAAAGAAAGAAAGACAGAGACAGAGGGTAAGGAGGTGAAGTGAGGCCGAAGAAAGAGGAAGAGCCTGTGACGTGGCAAGGTGAAGGGAATCCCCAGCAAGCCCAAAGTTACACAAAGCTGTCAGTTTCCCATTGACAATTCCCAGCCTACCCTCAGCCGCCGGCATGTGTCACTGTGTCAGCAAGCCTTCATCCCCAACCAGTTCCTATGCCTGTCTAACTTTTCCTACTGCCAGCTGCAATCCAGTCTGCGTCAGACCACTTCCCTATACGTACAGTCTGCTGTCATGGACACTGACGTGGTGGAAGACCAGGCTGCCAGTATTGTGTGGGTCTTCGTTGTGGATGCCGAGGCTCCTCCATAGGATGGGGTACAACAGCCCTCTTTTGTTGTTTTCCTGGTTGACCAGACACCACACACCATAAATGCGATAATGCAGCAGCTGCTTTCATCGGCTGAGCATGTGACTCATTTCCATCTCTGCCTCTCTTCACCCTGGCATTCACTACAGTCCCACTTCCATGCTGCAGAATAAGTCCTTTTCGTATTCTAATGTGGACTGATAATCATCCTCCTAGATGGTGATTCACTTTTTACATCTTTGTCTATATTTGTTACTACAACAGCGTGCAATCTTTTCATTTTCTCTTTCATATCCCTGACCCTGTAAATGTGTTTGTCCCATGTTTATGGAAGGCTAGAATGACCCGACCTCCCCCTTTATTGTATACATTTTACGCCAATATAGTCATAAATTAATCAATCTCTCTTGGCGAGGTCACATATGCTTCGTACGTTTCTTGAACAATGAATCGAATGCTCTGGTAGGTGAAAGAGCAACTCTTGTGAAAAAGTGTGAGGAAAAAGTGATACAGTCACAAACCTAAGTTTCCCCTTTATAGTGTCTCCTACCGCACTCCTACAACTCTACCAAGGACTACTAACACTTCGGCTACATAAAAATAACAATTTCAAAAGCAATGTCGTTCCTCTGGAGTGAATAATATGTGGGTCACGAAAGATATTCTAGTGGAAATAATGAATACGGCACAGGACAATATGGCAGCAACAGAGGTTAGTCCACTAAACAGTCCTCTTTATACTAACCTAAACACCAGTACCAATACCAACAGTGATATCAATAGCAAGAGGCAAAGAACATCACTTGAACACATGCCACAGTGCCATAAGAAAAACAATGATCAGCTAAAACAAGAAATTAAAAGACTTTATTCATTGGCTGAAGCATAGAGTCTCTAGTGGTAACACCTGGAGGGAAATGCAGGCCAGGGTGAGTTAGGGGGTACATTCTTATTCCGTTGCCCTGGGTCACTACCCAACGACACTTCCACCACAATCTTGGCAAACCGCGTGACCACACTGGAAGGAAAATAACATAGTAAATGGCCTTTTGATTATCAACAACAAACCTACATTCAAGCTAAGGACAGGAGAAATAGACATATCGTACTTTGAAATACCAGGCAAGCAGCAAGGCACACTACTTAAGAAGCTTGGTATTACCATGCTGCCAAGCGTTATCAGGTGTTAGCATGATAAGCTCAAAACATGTGTGAACTTGGATAAAATGAGAAATTCTCCTGATCTCTTCAGAATCAGCGAACGGCACCTCACTACAACGATGAACACCACACACGATACTTCGGCAAGGAGCATTTAGAAATAATGTTATTCACTCTAAAGGATCCTACAATTCCAGTGGATGCAACTACAGACAATCAATGTGTAGATACGACCACAAAGTTCTTTGTACTATATGCAAAGGATATGGATATACTGTAAAGGCAGATTATATAACTATGTATTATTGAGGATGATGAAGAAACAGCTAACAGTTGCTGAGAGAACGCAAACGTGACCTTATATATATATATATATATATATATATATATATATATATATATATATATATATATATATATATATATATAATACACACACACACACACACAGTATTTGATGGTGTATAGGACGCACTTTTTTAAAAAATTTTGGCTCAAAAAATCGCCCCGTGTCTTATATATTATAGGTGAAGTTTGAGTCCTCCTTAGTCTTAGGCTAATCTTCTCTCTGATGCTCACTATCCCAGTTTACGCTTAGTACTTTTTCCTATCCTAAACTCCAAGTGTCCTCATTTTATTGCTGGTTGAATTATTATTACCAGTGCTTTAAAAACAAATTTGTGAAAACGAAATCAATTCAATCTGAAATGATGTGATTTGCGCCGCTCTTACTTACCAGTAATGCCATCTGTTGGCGAGGAATAAAACTACAGTATAATCAATACTAATACCTACTATTCTTATTATCAATATTATTATGATCATCATTATTATTAAATTCCATACATCCTTATATTGTTGCCGGTATTATTGTATTATTACCACTGTTTTAATTATAAGTTCGTAAAAATGAAAGCAATCCAATCTGAAATGCTGTGATGTGTTTATGAACCTCAGCTGATCGGCGCTCCGGCTTAACGGTAATGCCATATGCAGGGACACACAGGATTCATAAGCAATAAGAAGCCAAAGAAAGCATGGTTTTGTGGTCGTTACTCTTAGCCATTGGTGCCTCCTCATTTTCTGCTGTATTTTCTGTATTACATGCAAAACTATACCTTTTGCATAACAAAAACTTGTAAACAATTGATAAAAATGTTCCTTTGTGAGCAAAAGTGTATATACAAGACAGTATTATATAGTAAAATCTACAGTAGCTACATACCTCCCCTGCTCCCGCGGCCTCGCTGCACAAGACTTGCCTCTTCCTCTCACCCCTATTCTGTCCACATCTCTAATGCAAGAGTTAACCAGTATTCTCAGTCTTTCATCTCTTTCTCTGGTAAACTCTGGTACTCTCTCTCTCTCTGCTTCTGTATTTCCATCTGCCTCTGACTTGAACTCTTTCAAGAGGGAGGTATCAAGACACTTATCCCATTCTTTTTGCCATTGATTTAGAACGTTCCCAGGGACCGGCACTTATAATGGGCTTTTTTTGTTTTATTTTTGTTGCCCTAGGCCGCCTCCCTTCTACATAAAAAAAAGTAGCTGATGTGGCGATGGATGTGAAAAAGGAACTTAAGCAATCTGGGGCAGTGGAAGAAATAAAAGTCCATTATTAAGAAAAAAAATGCATTAATATCTTTATAAACTTGAGGTTTTGCTAAGGACGGAACGAATTACTTGTTTTATAGGTATCAATAGTCGAACATTTTACTGCTCGAATAGCCATTTGGAACTAATTAAGTTCGAGTATTGTATATATATATATATATATATATATATATATATATATATATATATATATATATATATATATATATATATATATATATATATATATGTAATAGGGAAATACAGGCCAAGGGTAACAAAAACAATTAAATTAAAGACCAAATGAGATGACAGTCCCCGAACAGGGTCACGAACTCTATCAAAAGAATGGGATCAATGTCTTGAAATTTTCCTCAAATTCAAGTCATTGGAAGGAAGAAATATAAAAGCAGGGAAGGAGTCCCAGAATCCAACAGAGAAATTTGATGAGTGAGATTACGAAACTTTCAATGATAAAAGTGACCTTAGACGTTTTATGTGTCAGTGAAACACGGTTACTCCCGCATATTTCTAACCGCCACTTTCACATACCTGAATATTTTGTTTCAATGTGACAAAGGACACAGAGGTGGAACATGTATTTATGTTAAAGGCACTCTCTCAATAAATGTGATCGATTGTGACACTGCTGGACCAAATGGTATTGACATTTGGGTCTGTATAAAACACAAACTTACCATCAATTATAGTTGGCAGTATCTACCGACAACCGAAAATGCCACTCAAGAAACATTTGACTTTATACATGAAAATTTGGGAAATATGTATGTCTGAAAAACAAGGATGTATACGGATATGTTTGGTGACTTAAGTGATGACTTACTATCTAGAAGTAACAAACTTAAGGACATAATTAACTTAAAAATCTCCCCAATCCCTCCTCAGGATCCTCCAAAGCGAAGACGCCTTTGGCGTTTTGCCTCTGCTAGTTGGGGAGACCTGAGGAGGTATTATGCTGATTTTCCTTGGAATGATCACTGCTTCTGTGTCAGGAACCCATCTCTGTGTGCTGAGGGCATAATAGAGGTGATATTGTCTAGCATGGAAGCGTACATTCCTCATTCTTTCTCTCGACCTAAACATTCCAAACCCTGGTTTAACACAGCTTGCTCTCATGCTATCCATGATAGAGAGGTGACCCACAAAAGGTACTTGAGCCTTCCATCACCTGAGTCTCATGCGCTATATATTTCTGCCCAAAATCATGCCAAGTCTGTTCTTCAACTAACCAAAAACTCCTTCAATCATAGAAAGTGTCAAAATCTTTCCAGATCTAGCTCCTCTCGAGACTTCTGGCATCTAGTCAAAAACATCTCGAACAACTTTACTTCATCTTTCCCTCCTTTAGTTCAATTTGATGGCACCAATGCCATCTCATCTATCTCTAAAGCTGAACTCTTCGCTCAAACCTTTGCTAACAACTCTATCTTGCATGATTCTGGACTTGTTCCTGCCTTTCTTCCCCCTCTGACTACTTCATGCTACTTATTAAAATCCTTCATAATGATGTTTTCCATACCCTCACTGGCCTAAACCCTCGGAAGGCTTATAGACCGGATGGGGTCCCTCCTATTGCTCCTCCATGCTTGCACCTTGCCTAGTCAGACTCTTTCAACTCTGTCCATCTACATCTACCTTTCCTTCTTGCTGGAAGTTTGCCTACATTCAACCTGTTCCTAAAAAGGGTGACTGTTCTAATCCTTCAAACTACCGTCCTTTTGCTTTAATTTCCTGCTTATCTAAAGTTTTTAAATCTATTCTCAACAAGAAGATTCTTAAACATCTATCACTTCACAATCTTCTATCTGATCGCCAGTATGGCTTCCGTCAAGGCCGCTCTACTCGTGATCTTCTGGATTTCCTTACTTTTAGAGATTTTGATGAAACCTTTGCTGTCGCTCTAGACATCAAAACTGCTCCCGCGGCCTCGCTGCACAAGACTTGCCTCTTCCTCTCACCCCTATTCTGTCCTTCTCTCTAATGCAAGAATTAACCAGTATTCTCAGTCTTTTATCCCTTTCTCTGGTAAACTCTGGAACTCTCTCCCTGCTTCTGTATTTCCATCTGCCTATGACTTGAAGTCTTTCAAGATGGAGGTATCATGACACTTATCCCATTCTTTTGGCCATTGATTTAGAACTTTTCCAGGGACCAGCACTTCAGTGGGCTTTTTTTGTCTGATTTTTGTTGCCTCAGGCCGCCTCCCTTCTACATAGAAAACAAAACAAAACAGTTAACACCAAATGATTGACAACCCTATCCGTAACACGCCAGAGACACAATATTGCTAAAGGATGTCATGCCCAGTAGTATTGCCGATCACAATCTTATAACGGGAAACATCATCAAACGCCCGTCAGTGACGAAAAGTTTTCACCATCTCAGTCCATACAGGAAATACACACTATGTGATAAGGAGGTAGTAGACACCTGCAAAAATTATAATTTACTCCTGAGGTCTAATGGTAGTTATGGTCAGGGGGAGCTGTGAACTATCAAAACTAGTTGTGTAATGGCATGAGCATTACCTCTTCAAATTTGAGAGCCTCTCTTTTATTGATTTGTGCTTCACTAGAATCTACTGTAAATTGATGCTGATTTATTTTCTACGAGTATTTTTTTCTGTCGTTACCTTTAGGTGACATTTGATTTAGTCTTCGGTTATTTCAATTCCAATGCTACCATAAAGCTAGATTTGGATATAGTAAAAAAGAAACAAAAACAAAAACATGGAAATCAAATACTAGAAACTAAAAGAAAATAATGTGTATTTTCTTTTTAGTTTATTTCTCAGAACAGTTCTTAACTAAACAAACAAAATTTAATGCACCTGTGTCACCTCTTTAGCCTTATTTTCATTCCTTCCACATCGTTAGTTTCTTAAGTGTAGGCTTGAGCCTATTTTAATTCCACAATTTTCTTTTCTCACCCAAAAGCCAAAAGTAATACGAGGCAAGCGAGAAACCAGCCTCCAAATTCATAAAAACTTTTAAATGGTAACATCATCCTCCCCATCTCTTTTCTCGCTTGGACCTTAGTCACATAAGTCACTCAGACTTAATTAGTACCATAACCGCATTACTTACAACCAACAAGAATCATGTGAGTAAGTGGCGTACCTCCCATGGCTGAGAGCGGGTGAGTATACAACAAGCATGACTGGCGTGACCAGGGAAGAAGAGGTACACTATTCTTTCCCCCCTGGTTTAAAAACTGTTATTTTCTCTGTAAGTCCATTCTACATTCATATCAGAGCGTTGTTCTTGGGTTCCTCAACCCTTACACAATAATACATATCACATTCAACTCAAAAGAAGCTGTATTTTACCTGTAATTGGTAAAAGAGGGTGAGTCCACAAAAGGTATGATGTGGCGTGGCCAGGGAAGAGAAGAGTAGCTATCTTCCCAAGAGGGATGATGCTACCAGCCTTGTCACTCACTCCCTCATACCAAAACGTCTCTGTTTTCCCTCTCAGCTACCACACGTTTCTTAACTCTACCATGATGTGGGGTGTGAATCAAGCAATATATAGCAAGAATACATATTTATCCCTTCCTCAATAATTCATCCGGTAAAGGTAACTCCACCCAATCACATGACTGGTTATTCTCGGCGCCCGTGTACTTTTTTGGATGTACCCATGGTTCCTTGAAAAAAAAAAAAAAAAAAAAAAAAAAAAAAAAAAAAAAACCTGAAAAAAAGTTCAAGGCACTACAGTTGTGATATCACTGAATGTTTCCCTTGGTGTTCAGAACTCAAGGGGGAAGCCACTGCTGACCCTCTAAAGACATTTCTCCTTCTTTGACAAGTAACGGTCTTGTTTACCGCCATGCTGCCTCAAGACTTCCATGATATATTCCATATCTTCAGCACTGTCAGTTTCATACTCACTAATGGTTAATGCTTTCACAACCTGTAGCTGTAGCAATATTGACAAGGAAGCAACATTTTATCTTTAAATCTATAGCGTTTTTTATATAAAAATTAGGAAAGAAATTCTTTGCTTTCTGGCTGGTACTGGCAGCGCTGCTTGGGATGTTATCTCATCTGTCTTGTGCACTGCTCGTGAGAGATATGGGCCTGCAACGTCTGATGCAGTTTTCAGTGGCATTGGTAAGTACAAAGAAAAAAAAAAAAAAAAAAAAAAAAGCGATGACTGGTAGATCAATCTGTGAAAGAAGGCAACATAAAGAGTATTGATAATACAAAAAAAAAAAAAAAAAACTTTAGATTGATGACTTTATTGCAGTTTCAGTGAATAATGGGAAACAAACTTTGTTGGAAAGGAGAAAAGGGTGACAGGAATATTAACATTTCATGTGGGAGTCCAACCTCGTGTGCATTATCCAGGTTAATTGTGAAATACTGTACATAAAAACAAACTTGACTGATAGATCTAACCGTGAAAAAAGCAACATAAAGTGTGTTGCTACTTGATTGTGCAAAAAAACATTCTGTGATGTGACATTGGAGGGGGGAAGAGGAGATAACACAGATGAATTAGATATGTTGATTATCATTGGGAGAAGACATGAATTACTGCTAGAAAAATGTTATTTCTTATCATAATAGCATGTTCAACCTTTACAATGAAGTGTGGTGTCCTTCCATACCTTTCCTTTAACTTAAAGAGTGAGGTATTATGAGGAAGTGAGGCAAGCGACCCCCACCCCTACACATACACACTTACGCATGCACTTACGCACGCACACACGCACGCCCGCGTGCGCGCTTGCACGCACACACACACACACACACACACACGCACACACACACACACACACACACACAAACACACACACACACACACACACACACACACCGCGTAGTGTAGTGGTTAGCATGCTCAGCTCCCAACCGAGAGGACCCGGGTTCGAGTCCCGGGCGCGGCGAGGCAAATGGACAAGCCTCTTAATGTGTATCTAGCCCCTGTTCACCTAGCAGGAAGTAGGTACGGGGCATAACTCGAGGGGTTGTGGCCTCGCTGTCCCGGTGTGTAGTGTGTGATGTGGTCTCAGCCCTACCTGAAGATCGGTCTACGAGCTCTGAGCTCGCTCCGTAGGGAAAAGCTGGCTGGGTGACCAGCAGGCGACCGTGGTGAATAACACATACACACACACACACACACTCTCTCTCTCTCTCTCTCTCTCTCTCTCTCTCTCTCTCTCTCTCTCTTACCACTATTATCATTATCATAAATATCTTATTACCATTATTATTATGAAAGTAACCATAACAATGATATTGACAGTTGTAATGAGAGAGAGAGAGAGAGAGAGAGAGAGAGAGAGAGAGAGAGAGAGAGAGAGAGAGAGAGAGAGAGAGAGGGGGGGGGGGAGGGGGGGGGCGTGGTACCGCTTGCGCTCCGGGGCCCTTGGGATCCTCGAGCGCATAGGTTTAAATACTGACTACGGTCTGAGTGGAGATTGGGCATCCACTCGGGGTAACGGTCCCCAAGATTTCAGATCGGAGGTCTCCATTAGGTGGTCTCCTTTAGCCCATAAATTCCCATAGGAGGCCCAGATTGTTTAAATAAAAGAGAGAGAGAGAGAGAGAGAGAGAGAGAGAGAGAGAGAGAGAGAGAGAGAGAGAGAGAGAGAGAGAGAGAGAGAGAACCTCATGGGAAACCTTTGTCTTTACTTGGGGACAAATTATATTTCACTCTCTAAGAGAGACAGGTATGGAAGGACATCACACTTTATTGTAAAGGTTGAGCATTTCATAAATATAATAGGAAACAAAATATTTTCAGTGGTAACCCACGTCATGTCACGGTAAACATCTGTAAACTTCAACTGATGTATGCTATGTATTTCCCCCCTCCAATGCCAAATTACAAGATGCTTTTTGCACGATCATCAACATCCTTTATGTTGTTTCCTTTCATGGTTACATCAATTGTTGTTTATTTTTATGTACAGTATTTCATAATGCCTGTGATCAATGCATAAGAGGTTGGAGCCTTGCATGGAGTATTTATATTCATATAACTTTTTTTCCTTTTATTTCCCATGATTTTGTCTTTGCAAAAGCAGTATTAGCTGAAACTGCAGGACAAACATCAATCAAAATGCATGTATTTTGAGATTAAGGCGTGAAGTGGTGGGGGAGTCAGCTTTTTAACGAGTCAGAACAAATAAGCATCATTACACTCTTTTCCATAGCGTGGGTTTCGTGATCCTCGAGTTTAGTGCAGCACCTAAGGAAAAAAGCAAGCGCAAAGCTTAAAAATGTCGTCTATATATTCCTTATCTTGAACATTACCTCAGCACATCAATGTGCCAATTCTGCATATGAGTTCATTATAGAGACCAAAACTTAACATTTTTAATGTTAGAGGAATTATTAACAATTATTTCAGTTACTAATTTACTTTCCTTTTCTTATGTATGAACTGTAAATCTTTGTATATATCCATATCTATCTATCTATGTATCTATGTATATATATATATATATATATATATATAT
>CM035207.1:15278933-15282415 GCA_020233015.1 Callinectes sapidus | reverse complement strand
ATATATATATATATATATATATATATATATATAATGTTTAACAATACAGTGTAGCGCGTGTAACGCGTAAATTCAGTGCTAAGTTACCGTTTATGGTAAACTAAAGAGATTGAAAAGTCACAAAACGAAACAGACCTCTCAAATCTTTTACCGTTTATACCAATGTTTTCCTCCAAGAAGAAACGATGCTATACTAGCTGTACTCTACGTAAACTGGCCTTTTTGTGTGAACTTGAGCTCAGCGAGGATCCCTCCACCATTGTCTTATCATTCATCATGGTGGGATATTTCTTAACGATTTCTGTGAAGTGCAGAGTGACATTATGGGTGCATTCATATTCATTCACCGACCTGTCAGCGCGCAAAAGAACGTCTGCTTTCTTAGATGGTCTCCTAGCCGTGGCCTTAATTCTCAGCCTTGGGGGTTTGCCCGTGCTAGCCACCACCTGCTACCTATCCCTCTCCTGCCTGTGGTGGGCAAGTATGTGATCCACCAAACAAAATCCAACCACCAAGGCACTCTGCAGGTGGCCTTGGAGGTGGCGTACCCATGACCATCTTAACGAGGCATGGTATCAGCGTCGCACCAACTAGTGTTACTACTGAGGCATCTGCATTAATGTCATCAACGCTGGGATAATGGGTGTTGAGTTTTTTGTTATTAAGGCAGTAGCTGGGCACTTAAGGATGTAATATAACAGGGTTTTTTCAGTCGGCCGTGCATATCTTGTTGCCGATGATGAGGCATTGGCTGCCTCTGCTGCACGCGCTTGCTATTCGAGCCTTTGGAGATTCCTCCTTATCTCTTTCTTGATTTGCGCGAGAATAGGCGGGACATGGAAATCGGAGACAGGGTTGAGGGCAGCGGTCCTAGTAGCCTGGTCTGTGAGTTCATTAGCTCTAATATCAACATGGTTAGGCTATTGTGAGCTTGGATGGTGCGTAATAGGTAGTGTATGTATGTTATTAGACTGATATGGTCTGAAAGGCGGCATGTTCTCATAGCTTGCAGGGATCTCTTGGAAGTTGTGGCAATGAACACACTCTGAGACCTAATCTCCAGTATGTTCTCCAATGAACCTTTAATGGCTACCAATTCCGTTTATAGGGTTGATGGTCAGTCAGAGATTCTATATTGTCCAGATGTATTGCCACACACAAAGGCCGCCCCGGCCACACCGGTATACTGGTCGATAGAGCCATCAATGTACAACACAATCTCGTGAGATTTGGTCAGTGACTAGAGGCGACCTAGGCTTTCTGTCCGAAGTATCTGGGTATGATGTCTTTTGGTGATCTAGCCAGGAATTTTCAATTTGGGTCAGTTGTGGTTCCCATGGTGGTGCAGGCATATGATTGGGGTGTGGTGTCTTTTCCTTTGGCAGGAATCTTCTGAGTGATGCTCCCCATTGCAAGTGTCTGCAGTTTCGCGAGCCCATTTCATCTTGCAAAAGAGGGCTTGGTCGTGATCTGCTACAGCAAAGAACTGTGGATGGTGTGTACCATTCTGGTTATAGTGTATTGGCTTCATCTTTCGTTAGTGTGGTATTACTGTTCAGAGAAACGGTTCAGGGCTTCAAACAGAGGTATTATGTTAAACAATGTAGCCTGGCTGGGGCAGTCATCTACCACCCTCAGTAAAGTAAACTGGCACTCCTCGCGATCACTTTCCTTCAGTCCGCCGTCCTGCCACTCCACTACAAGACATTGGGGACGAGGATACGGCCCATGCCAGTACCATGGACGTCGAGGTTGTATCTCCACCGCCAGCCTTTCATCCTCGCCCGGGGAAGCCTGCCTTGCCTTGGGTGGACTGGAAGTACTCCTTTGATAACTACCTCGCCGCTATGGATGGTGACAAGTTCTTGGATCTGCGGCGGCGTGCCCTCCTCCTTCACTGCGTTGGGGCGGAGGTTCAATGTATCTACAAGAGCCTTCCCGTCACAGCGAAACTTAAGGACGAAACGGACTACGAGCCAAAAGTGAACGTGATCGCTGAGCGATACACATTCCGCCAGCGGAAACAGTCTTCTACCGAGTCTATCGAGGAGTACGTGGCTGCGCTGCGTGGGCTCACCGTTAACTGCCAGTTTGGTGCTTTGACAGACGAGCTTATTCGTGATCAAGTGGTAGAATGTACGACTCACCGGTGTCTTCGTGAAAGGTTTCTGCAGGTTTTCAAACTCACTTTGGAATCAGTGCTCTCACAAGGGGAGGCTTACGAGGCGTCACAGCGGCAAGCGAAGATGATGACTGGTTCGCCTTCTCAGCACATACCTGACGTCGCTAAGGTATCTGACATCTTTAAGAAGCCTTCTTCTTCTTCACAAGACTCTGCAAGATACTATGGTCACTGTGGTGATAGACACAAAGTGCCGCGAACAAATTGTTGTCCGGCTTGACAGGCGACTTGTTACTGATGTGGAACCATGGGCCATTGGGCGTCAGTGTGCAGGTCTGCCAATGCTAGAGTTCTCAGGTCCCATACTAGTGGAAGTAGTGATAATGTGCGATGGAAACACCCGACAGCAGTGAAAGAGGTAACTATCCTCTCGTGTGGTGTTCCGAACAAGAACTGCCTCACCTGCACCGCTGAAGTTAGTGTTGACGGGGGACGGTCAGCTGTGCTAAGCTTCCAAGTGCACACACGAGCAAGTGTTTCGGTGCTCAGTTTGCCATATACAAAAGCACACTTCAAGGGTTCTCGTGTCTACCCGACAGACACAAATTTGTACAGGGTTGGGCACCACCCCTTACCCGTCGTTGGCAAGCTACCCGCTACTGAGAAGGATGGATCCCACTCAGCCAGCGCGCACTTCTATGTGGTGGACACCCCAACAAATGAAGTTTTGCCGGGTCTGGATGCCTTATGCAGCCTTGGTCTTACCATCGAGTCTGTCAGTGGTAAGATGGGTTCGGCTGCGCCGGCTGAGAAGACTTTTGAGTTGCCTGCCATCGTGGGGATACAAACATCGCATCAAGCTCAAACCTGACGCGGTGCCAACACGAATACCACTACGACGACTGCCACTTTCTGTTCGTGCTGATCTTTCTAAAGAGCTACAACGCCTTCTAGAGGCAGAAATAATTGAAAGAACAAAGGCATCCCGGTGGATCAGCCCAATTGTAGTGACGCGCAAGAAGGTTGGTGGAATAAGTTTGTGCGTGGACTTTCGAAGCCCAAACAGCCAGATAATTGCAGAAGTGCACCCCTAGCCTACTGTTCAAGAGCTTCAAGCACAACTAGAAGGTTGCATATTCTCTCATTTGGATCTTCGTTCTGTGTATCATCAGCTGGAGCTGGACGAGTCGTCACGCCACATCACAGCCTTCATCACGCACGACGGGTTATTCAGGTTTAAGCGTATTCCTTTCAGATTGTCCTCTGCAGAGTCTGCATGTCAGTACTTGTGGGTATCCCTGGCTGCTGCCATTACCTGGATGACATTGTTTGCTATGGGAACAACCAGGAGGAACACGAT
>CM035207.1:15271433-15273933 GCA_020233015.1 Callinectes sapidus | reverse complement strand
GGACATCCTTCGGTGTATTTCTTTGCGCCCACAATAGCTCAGGTGACCCAGTATTTTGCTATAAGGACTTTTTCTTGGCTCCCTCAATGGACATCTTTTGCAGGTGATCTTTCCAGTGTTTCCATAGCTTTATCTCCTTAATTTCTGGCTAAGAACGAGCACGGGGACCTCTTTCCAGTCGCAGTGTCCCATTTTGTACAGTAGTGGCTCTCAGGACCTACTTTGACGCTTCTTTGGTACTACTACCAGATTTAGTTTTCTCTTTGGAGAGTAAAAAATGTTACTTCCTAGTGGGGTACATGGTATCGGTGCTCTCTGGAGGTTTTTTTCGGCCAAGTTTTCCTTCTGTGGATATGGTTGTTCCTCCCCCTTGCCCTCTATGTGTAAAGGGACAAGATTTCTCCCTTCGACTGTGAGACCTATTCTCAGTGTGCTAAAGGTATTTTTTCAGGTTTCATCTCTCTCAGGAGATCCAGCACATTCTCTTCTAAAACATTGTTTGTCTTATACACGCCCGGCCGTTGATAAAGATGTGGTGCATCTCTTTTAACATGAAGAGAATCTAGCAAGGGCCTAAGGGATCTCCCTCCACCATAGCCATTCTTCGGACCAGAGTGGGAGCAAGGGCTACCTTTTTGTATACCTCCTCCTCAGTGGTCTCAGTACCCTTGGTCCCAGCACGACGCCAGCCTCCTCATGTTCTGGGGCCATCTTCATGGGTTTCTCGCAGGCCCCACTCACTGTCTCCAGCAGGTTCCAATGCTTCGTTTCGTCTGTTATTTTACGTATTTTACCTGATGTGACCTCCCCAGAGCAAATTTTGGGAGTCATTTTCACGACTCAAAGGCCTTCTGCTGCACAGTTCCGTCCTGATTCCATATCAACCTTCTCTCAAGTAGTGGAAGATGGGATTGAATTTGAATGGGATGAGGTTCTTTTCTCTTGGCTCGTGATGTTTTGTTATGGCAAAATAAACCGACTTTCTCTGCTTGGTACCCAGGGCAGACTTGGAGATAAGGGCAAGGGTGAGCCAGGACGGCCATGAAGTGTTCCAGCCCTGCAGGGTGTACCTCTTATGCCAAGAGTCTCTTGGATCTTTCCCTTTCGTCTCTACTACACAGGCTTTTGACGCCATAACTTTTCTACCCTCCTGGACCTGTTTGAGGTCATCATGATAGCTGAGGATAAGAGGATGTCCATGTTGATAGGTCAGAACTTCGTGAATTTGAAAAAGTTGCAACTGGACCCTTCGAGTGTCTGGGCATGTGCGTTGATGAGAGAAGGATCTTCGGCTAGTTTGCTTGTTTTCTGACTGCTACACTAGACACTTGTATTGGAGAGTTTCACTTGGTGTCACAGTTGTCTCCAGTAGACTACCCATGACAAACTCAGCACGTAGCTAATCACATGCTGACTATGAATCACCAGGATTGCCTTTTGGTGACTTTGGTAATACGCCACTGCCTCTGGATGTTCACAAATAGCACAATGGTTAAATGACCTGGCGAAGACAGCCGACAGAGTTTCCCCAGAATAAGTTTGCAGTACTTTAACTTCTACACTGTAGGTGCTGTCTTCTCCTTCGTTCTGTTCTTTCCTGAGGGATGGGGGCAGTGGGTTCTAGACTGAACTTTTTGAAGAGACTTTTAAGGTAAAGTTAAAGGCAGTGACTGCAGCCTTTTGTTTTTGTGGACTACATTATTCCCAGTTATGACTTTTATACATGTGTTCTCTACCACGACAGTCTACCACTTCAAGGTTTCCGCCCAGGCGCTGCTTCTCCTTCCCTCTCGTGTTGGGTTATACGGGATCTCTTAATGACATTTTCTGTCAATACATATCAGCTAATGGCTTCCTGTTTTCTCTTTTCTTTTCTTTGCTTATGTAGTTTAGATTATTCTACATGACTTTTAGTGCTATACTAAAGGAATCGCGCGATCATTCTTGGAATGACATCTCTAAATGACCACTTTTAGGTGGTGCATTTAGTTCACTTGTCTCCCTAAAATGAGGCTTTTTGCCGGAGGCGTCAAAGCAGGTATTATTATCATTATAATAACAAACATAATAAGAAAAATAAAAAGGAAAGAAGAAAAAAAAATTATAAAGAAAGCAAGATAGTAAACATGATGATAACAATAAACAAAAAGAACAACAATAATGATGCAAATAAATTCTTTATAAAGAATATGATGATGATAATAATGATCATAATGACAATAATAATAATAATAATGATAATAATAATAATAATGATGATGATGATGATGATGATGATGATGATGATGATGATGATAATAATAATAATGGTAATAATAATAATAAAAATAATAATAATTATAATAATAATAATAATAATAATAATAATAATAATAATAATAATAATAATAATAATAAACAATAATGATAATAATAATAATAATAATAATAATAATAATAATAATAACAATAATAATAATAATAATAATAATAATAATAATGATTATTATAATAATAATAA
>CM035207.1:15263148-15271333 GCA_020233015.1 Callinectes sapidus | reverse complement strand
ATAATAATAATAGTAATAACGATAATAATAATAATAGTAATAATAATAATGATAATAATAATAATGAATAATAATAATAATAATAATAATAATAATAATAATTATAATAATAATAATAATAATAATTATAATAATAATAATAATAATAATAATAATAATAATAATAATATAAATAGACGATACTAGATCATACTGCTTCTACGGCTACTACTGCTACTCCTACTACAAGTGCTACTTCCACTACTACTACTACTACTACTACTACTACTACTACTACTACTACTACTACTACACACACACACACACACACACACACACACACACACACACACACACACACACACACACACACATACACACACACACACACACACACACACACACACACACACACACACACACACACACATTTAATTTTCCTATTCCTCATCCCCTTCTCTCTCCCTTATCCATCCTTTTCTCTTTCCTGCTTTCCTATCTCCCTCTATATTAAGTGTTACTCATTTCGCTTGTGATTAACCTGTAACTTTCAGGTATTCGGTCCATCACTCTCCGTCAGTGGCGCTAATAGATTATGCACAGATATTAACAGCTGTCTCGGTAACTCCCTAATGATTAATACGGTAGATGAAAATGTTATGCTGTATTGTGTGCTCCTATTTTTCTCTGTTTGTTTATGGTGTGTGTGTGTGTGTGTGTGTGTGTGTGTGTGTGTGTGTGTGTGTGTGTGTGTGTGTGTTTCGACGAGTTTATATTCAGTTAACGCCCTAACGCTTGGTACAGCGAAGCGAAAAAGGGTGTGGTGAGCTTGGAGTCAGCAGAAAGAAACTAGGGTGTGGTCGGGACGAGGTAAGACTAGGAAGAGATAAAGAAGGATACTAGATGGGAAGGAAAAGAGCGTAGAATGTAAACCCAAATCATGACAACGGGTAGAGAAGATTAGTGTTAGCCAAGGGTGGACAAGGAATGGACTGCTGTGAGAATTGAATACTATTGAAAAGAGTCAATAAATCTCAGAGTAGAGTAAAAGCATATCATCATGATATATGTAGAACTGGGAAAGTATAGATTATAGTATAGATTGTGCAAGGAATAGGAGTCTCCATGATGCGGAAAACAAATCTAGCATGGTGCAAGGGAAACAGCGTTATAAGGAAGTCTTCTAGATCCATCAGTTGTGGCATAATCATTCATTTAAGAGAATCATAGGTTCAAAGCCATTAGCTGTAAACACCGCTTCGCCGCCGCCAAGCTCTGATTAATGACTCCGTCCTCACATTTCTTTAACATTAATGACACCAAAGAATCTTCACCTGCGGATTTATACCATATTTTCACCGCGTCATTTTTCTGATGCACGCTCTTCTCTCAACTTATTTTGCATACATATAACCATTTCAAACATTACACTTCCAGCATTCGATAGTAGTTTTTGTACATTTTTTTTCTGTCAACATGTAACTGTAAGATAAGGAATTAGAAATTTAACTAGACCTATAAAAAAACTATAGACCGACAGAGAATGAGGAAGTTGTCCTAAACAATAACAGAGAGAAAGAGAGAGAGAGAGAGAGAGAGAGAGAGAGAGAGAGAGAGAGAGAGAGAGAGAGAGAGAGAGAGAGAGAGAGAGAGAGAGAGAGAGAGAGAATCGTGCTATATGACAAACTCTCTCCTCTCTCTCTCATTCTCTCTCTCTCTCTCTCTCTCTCTCTCTCTCTCTCTCTCTCTCTCTCTCTCTCTCTCTCTCTGTTATTGTTTAGGCCAACTTCCACATTCTCTATCGGTCTACATTAGTTTTTTTTTTTTTTTCTTAATGCGTCTTGTTAAATTGCTAACTCCTTATCCTACATTTACACCTTGCCGGGGATTGCCCCACCATTGCAGCATCACGGACTTTACCTCTTTCATCAAACCCACTCCACCTCCTTACCCCCTCCCCTGTCTGTCTTTTTTTTCCCCCTTTTTTTTTTAATCTTTTTAATCGATGTATTTTCTTCAATAATTCCAAAATCATTTTATATTTTGTTCCACACCACCGTTCAGGTAAAAATTGAGAGGGCTTTTTTGCATAAAGGTTTTCCCCATCCTAAACTTGGCATACGAGCCCGGGAGTGCAGAGTGGCCGCTAATCCCGAATTACTTCACTCGCCATCAGTCCTGACGCTCTTGCACCGTCTTGCTATGGACTGTTCAGCTTCAGGATCGCCATATGGTTAGTTTTACAGGCAATGTAAGTCAGTGATATATATAACGTGAGAAACTACTTCTTTGGAGAACGGGCCAGTGAAGTGTGATGACGTGGTAGGGATGAAAGATCAGCTGTGAAAAACCATGCACAAAAGCTGCCAGATTAGAGTAAAGTGACTATAGTTAATTAGTAGGTTTTATTGCCTCCCAGACGATAGAACTACCTCTTAACTATGCTAGCACCGGGGAGGTAATAAACACTACTGTTCAACTTGCTTAACGAGGAAAGCTGAAATCAGTGATGAGTTGAAGTAGGCAGCCAGGCAAAGACTGATCCCAATGAATTTTCTTCAGGTATATAGGACGAAAGCTAGAAAAGAAATAGACCCATTTTCTGGTATATGGGACGAAAACTAGAGAAAAATAGATTTATTAAAAACATAAAAAACGGAGCTGGTTAGTTCTGGAGAGCAGATTAGTAAAATTATGAACGATTATTTTTAACTGTCTTCATTAAAAAAAATGCAAAAAATGCCAGAGAGTGAGCAGAATTTCAGATCAGAAGAGAGTAATAAGCTCAAAGATATTCCCATAACTAAGGAGATGATAAAACATGAGATAGACAGACTAAAAAGCTAAAGTCACCAAAATCTGATAGAATATATCCAATAGTACTTAACCTCGTAACAATCCTAACAATTAATTATATTATGGCCATAAAATCTCATCCTCCACCTTTCATCTTTACTTTTTTTCAGTCCTATTTAGTGTTGTATTCTATCTGTCATTCGCTAAGGGTCATTCTTCATTGATCTTAGTGTTCTATGTGGATTTTTAGCTACCTGGCCTGTATGTAATGTATCAATGAAATATTGATACACCTCATCAACATTCACCTGCTCTGATACCCCCACTTCGGCCCTCCAGTCTTCCCAAATCTCACCTTGTCCATCACAGCATGACCTGACTCAGATCGCACCTCACTTGGCACTCTCTTACCCTTCTGTCTGTAATTTTTCTCCTCTCCCCGCTCTTTACACCTCTCCTCACTCAGCCTTATCCCTCTCATCTCCATCCTGGACTTCACCTGACCTTTTCTCCCTATCTGTCATGAGTCAATTGTTTGTAGATGCCATTTCGATCCATCAAAATCTGCCCTTCTAGGTACTTATCTCGTGATTTGTACCGAAGTTGATTGTGATCGCTGTTACTTAGGTGACTACAAACATCTACATATGTAACTGCTTTCTCCCTGTTGTCCAGAATTAAATGTAGAATATTATTCTCCCATGTGGGTTCTAAGATTACCTGAATTACCTAGAAAAATTCTTCTGCTTCACTGTTTCCTACCATTAAGCCCCAATCAACATTCCTGTAACTGAAATCACCCACAACTCTGTTTTGCTACCTGTCTTGTCTTTAATTTTAGTGGAATGAATTTTAACCTCAGGATTGAAAATTTTCCTGACATGTCTAACCAAGTTTCAATTAACAGAATAATATCAAAGTCTTCAACACTCTCTGTTCCTCTAAGTCTAAGCAAATCTATCTTATTCAAAATACTTTTACAGTTTGTGTAAAAAGCACTTAAACTATTCTTTGCCTTCGCTTAGCTAGTTATTTTTCTTGTTTTTAACAATTCTGTCTTTGCTATCGCTCTTACAAGCCTTTGTCTCACTTGACTAATGGAAAAACTGGAGTGCATATACCTCACACTCAAGTGTTCCAGTCAAAACTCGAAAACGCTGGCATGGTAAATGCAACCCATCTCTGACATACAAGACAGGAGAACTTAATTGTCAATTAATGCCCATCCATTGTTCTTACAGTGATCTGAAAGCCTGTAATTCACTGCAATAGCTTTGGACTGCCACCCACCTCCAAGTCCTCTCCTCGACAAAATACCATACACCACCGGGATCCTATCTTCCTAGTCTTATCCAAAGGCTCTCTAAACCTCCTAAGCAACTCCTCACTCCTGACCTCATCAAGGTCATTCTCTCCTGCGCTGAACACCTCCCCCTCCCCCCCAAAGGAGAAAAACAATTGGCTTGGTCCCATTATCTCCCAAGCACTTGGCGCCCATAGGCTACCCTATTTATACTCGTCCCTGGCAAACAAACCCTCGTCCTATTCTTCCTATCCCTGGCATAAAACGCACAAATTAGATGTCTACCTGAGTATTCCCAAGTAGAGATTTTGAGCCATTAAACCAAGGGTTAGGAACCTCCGGCCTCCGGGCCGGCTTGCGGGCCATTTCTTCAGCCTCGCAATGCTGTTCAGAATTGCTACTTCATAAAACTATGAGTCATGAATGAATGATATATAATATATTCATGTTATGTACTGGGCTACATGTCATGTAAGTCAAATTAGTTGTCAATAACCTCACAACGTGGGAGCGTTGTAATCTTGAATACACATAATAAATTAGTAATACATTAGTTAGAAATTTGAAGAATACTAATACTTTTTTTTATGGACCACGAAATATGGAAATATTGAAGTGGTCTTTGACAGGACAGAGGTTCTCCGTCCCTGCATTAAACAATGCCAACTTATTAACATAACAATTGTAATTAGGATATTGAAACTCTTCTTTGAAGCAGGAACTTCATGTACTGCATGGGTCTGCTACAAGTTAACTATTTGGCCCTATCACAAAACCGATTTGTTCCGTGCGGTTCATAATTGTCATATCATAGTGTAAGTCAATGGAACTGCCCACACAAAACTTAATTTTTTCTCCCACCGCTGATCCGCGGCGAGTCAAGGTTTATAAGTCTTTCTATGGCAGCTTTCACACTTGGCCGTTTAGAAGCGGTGTAAAGGCCACATTGCTTTTTGCCTTTTTAAAAAACGCGATGGTACATTGTAATAACAACCAGCACAGATATTCAAGTTAAGTAATTGAAGAAATTGTCTTCATGGTCTCTCAGCTTGAGATACAATATTATGAACATCCCATGGGTTATTCTATCCTTTATAAGTGGATAAATCCAGTGATGTCTTTGTTTTCCTGCGCTGATGTTGGAACCAGACTTGTTGCTTTATCCAAGTACATGTTAACTCATCACTTTGACTACAGTGATATACGTAATTATGATCAGTGGTGAGGCTCCCGTCTAGTGAAACTGTCTCTTCTGTTCACTGGCGCAGTTCCGCGGCAGGACAAACTACTAGTATGAGTTATTTGCATAACAGATAGCGGCAAAATGTTAGGAATCTCAACCGCCATTATTGTTGATATCACTGCCACTGCTGCTGCTACTACGGCTGTTATTTCTACTATTATTGCTAGTATTGCAATTAGTAATAATATTAATGATAATGATAATAATAATAATAATAATAATAATAATAATAATAATAATAATAATAATAATAATAATAATAATAGTAGTAGTAGTAGTAGTAGTAATAGTAGTAGTAGTAGTGGTAGTAGTAGTAGTAGTAGTAGTAGTAGTAGTAGTAGTAGTAGTAGTAGTAGTAGTAGTAGTAGTGGTAGTAATAATAATAATAATAATAATAATAATAATAATAATAATAATAATAATAAAGATGATGATGATAATGATGATGATGGTGATAATAATAATAATAATAATAATAATAATAATAATAATAATAATAATAATAATAAAGATGATGATGATAATGATGATGATGGTGATAATAATAATAATAATAATAATAATAATAATAATAATAATAATAATAATAATAATAATGATAATAATAATAATAATAATAATAATAATAATAATAATAATAATAATAATAATAATGGATATGATGATAGTAATGATAATGATAATAATAATGAATGGAATTAAAATTTTGTCAATACTACGAAGATATGACGTTGGCGCTTTTATTTTGATCTATTTAATATTCATCGTGAACCCTGTTTCTGTTAGCATTTTTCTCTTTACAATGATAAGATGAACTCACAGAACGATTGATTTTAGTTTATTTAATTCAGATCTCTCTCTCTCTCTCTCTCTCTCTCTCTCTCTCTCTCTCTCTCTCTCTCTCTCTCTCTCTCTCTCTCTCTCTCTCTCTCTCTCTCTAAGCGTGCACACTTCAGCGAGCGGCCCATTTTCCGTCACTTTACACACACATATTTCCTCCGGCTGTCCCTTTTTCCTCATCATTTTCCGGACCGGTCGAGGAGGAAATGAGGGAATGAAATGAAAGAAAACTCTCCACAATCTAAGAAAATATTGTCATAGGTTTTTCTTTGCTTTTTTTTTCGTTCGAAGTTGTGGAAAGTGAAATGATGGTCGGCTGGATGAAATTGTAATGTTGGGTTATCACCTAAGTGTGTGTGTGTGTGTGTGTGTGTGTGTGTGTGTGTGTGTGTGTGTGTGTGTGTGTGTGTGTGTGTGTGTGTGTGCCAAGTTCCTTAGTTCCTTGTAGTTTGTGTTAATTTTCTTAATTTTAGATTTACTATTTTTCATACCTTCTATTTTAAGAAATCCTTTGTGTTGTCCCTATTCAGTTCTACATCTTTTTTCTTCTTCTTTTCCTTTACACTTTCCTTTTTCTCGTGCTTCATCTTCTCATCTTCCCTATCCTAGAAGATAACGTTCTGCACTTAGGTAAAAGGATTAAAGTAAACAGTATTCCTAGATTTGACAATAATTCATTCAAAATTTAAGAAAACTAAAGCAACTGCGAAGGAAACTGCGATCGGTCGTTTTTAACATACTCGTATTTCAATACTTGATAAGGTTTGTTAGTGTAACACCAAGAAAACAACAACAACAACAAAAAACCTACCTGGAAATCAGCTTCATACCACTCACTACACACACACACACACACACACACACACACACACACACATATATATATATATATATATATATATATATATATATATATATATATATATATATATATATATATATATATATATATATATATACTATATATATATATATATATATATATATATATATATATATATATATATATATACCTGACACTGACTCAAAAGATGTGCTAACAAAGAGACTCAGGGTAATAATATGGCGTCCTCCTGGGTTGAGTTCCCTCTTTGACTTAAACGACAGTCCTAAACACTGGACTACTCTGCTGAACTAACAGCCGCACCTTTTATAAAGTGAATCAAAGTTGAGTTTTAGAAATACTTCAGAGACATTTCGTTATCATCACTAGCCTTCCTGAGAGAGCGTTTTAAACTGAATATGGATTATACAATATTTGAGTTTTGTCAACACATCATTTCGCCCTCAACACGAAGTTATAAACTCCAACGAGTCATAGATAACTGTGCTCTATCCATAGATAACCTTAGCCCACAAATCTGTCACTGGCAATCTGGCAATGTGCACCTAATTAAGGAAGATTCTCTCTCTCTCTCTCTCTCTCTCTCTCTCTCTCTCTCTCTCTCTCTCTCTCTCTCTCTCTCTCTCTCTCTCTCTCACTATTTAAAGGATTTCATTTTCCTGAGTAGAGTCTGAATGAATGAATGAATGAATGAATGAATGAATGAATGAATGAGTAAAAAGAAAAAGATTGGGAGGGGGAAGAAGAGATAGAGGGAGGAATAGGGGAGATAAGAAAAGAACTTTAGTGAGACCGTAAAATGATTGGAGCTTGATTGTGGAGCAATCGATTTTTTGTATAGTGACTGAGCTACTGCTTGTCTTTGGATCTTGTAATATATTTATCGGACCAACACGGCAAAGGGAACAACGTCCAGATCGGGGAAGCCAAGCAAACCACATAGACCGAGTACGACGAACGTAAGACCACCACTCCACGGACACATGTAATGTGAGGGGAATGTAATTGGGGAACTTTATTAGGGAGGTGGGTGGGGGGGTGTTGGCGTGGTCTTCATTTATGAAATGAATGTGATGCGCGAGCAGAGCAGCGGCTGTAGTGTCCTACGAGTACCTGCTGATTTTTATGGAGGGAACTCTCTGTTAGTGACAAGATGTTTCATGTGCCATGTGGGGAAAAG
>CM035207.1:15236273-15257779 GCA_020233015.1 Callinectes sapidus | reverse complement strand
ATATACATATTATATATATATACATATTATATATATATATATATATATATATATATATATATATATATATATATATATAATCATATTTTCCTTGGATATTTGTCGAGCAAAGAAAAAAATGCCATTGGGAACCCACGAGCTCCTTTGATGTAAACAGAGAACCTCAAAGATTAATAGACTTTAAGTGGTCTCAAATTTCACTCTCGAAACGTATATATAGTGCAAACACACACACACACACACACACACACACACACACACACACACACACACACACACACACACACACACACACACACACACACATACATAATTTAGAATCCTTGATTTTCTTTGTTGTAAATAAAGAAACTCGGGGATTTTAAGAGTTAAAGTATTTTTAAATTTCCCTCTTGAAACAATTTCAAGTGCAATGTCAACCTTTTCTCTCAATCTTTCAGAGTGTTTGAATAACAGGTAGGGGATAGGAATCGATAATAAATCGTTTGGTTACTAAATTGTCACATGACTAGGCGGGAAAGTAGTTATCAATCATTACGAAAAAAATAATTAGTTTCAGACTAAAAAATTACTTGTGACGCTCTTAGTATTTTTTATATTGTTTGATTGATTTCATGTATAGGATGATAAATCCCTTAAGCTGTATTGCAAGTGGGTCTGGAAGGCAAATTGCAAGCAAAAGAGGACCGGGAAATACGCCAGAAACACCTGCGTACTCTGTTTTGCGTGATGTTGTTACTCATCTTCGCTTCCTTGCTGGTACGGATAATATATTGTTGAATTTAAAGTTAGAGATACCATATGAATATAATTCTTTATTGGGGAGAGCAGTGAACATTGTTTAGTGGTGAAGTGAACCATTTTGGTGTTCTTTTTAACATGAAGCGGCGAGAAAGACATCCGCATGCCCCCCTTGCATGACCGTGTTACTCATAGATCCGTTACTGTTTTTTTCTTCTTTTTTGTGCAATATATTGAAGTCATATGTCAGCGTGTAAAGCCTGTGAGGCTAACTATGCAGTATTGGTTTAGCGTAGTAGTCAGAAACCTGGCCGCTCGCAAGAGAGGCACGAGATAGCTGTCCGTAGACCATCTCATCTAAGGCTGTTTACGTGATAGGGGGAGGTATCTCAAGGATTTTTCATAATAGTCATGATGATAGCATAATATTTTGGCCCTGGTAGGAAAATTTCCTAGCTCATAGGATGGTGAGTGAGTGGATGGTGGGTAGTGCGTGGATTCTTTCCAAGTGAGAAGTGAGTGCCCTCTACCTCCCATAGCTCATTCCTCCCCTGTGTCTCTCCTCATCTGTGCCTCCCCTTCCTCATTTTTGGGCAGCCAGGGTTCTTTCCCTCAGGGATACCAGTGTCCCTGGCCATGGCTGACCTAGCTGGTTGGGATGGGGCTTGCAACCCTTCCCTGTTAAAAACATCACCTGCTGCCACCAGTGTTAGAGTTAGAGGACGGGGTAGGGGCTATAGGCGCGGGCGAGCCTCTGGCCACCGCCCCGATCCAGGTTTGCTGGGGGGTACGACCGTGCAGACCTCTCAGGTGCCGAGACACCAGAGGGGCCTGCCTACCGGTATGACGGATGCAGGGGAAATCCTGCGGGAGACCTGTGTCCTGAGAGGGGTGGGAGGACCCCATAGCCCTATTCGTAATTTAGGGGATGCAGCTGGGGCTGCTGATGTGGCACCCACAGGTTGGAATACTCCTGGGGTGAACCTTCGAAAGGTTCTGAGTGTGGGCTCCTGGAATGTTCTGAGTCTCTCAGAGGATCACCAACTGCCTCATTTATCAGATGAGCTCAGTAGGCTGAGGGTGGATATGGTGGGGCTCTCTGAGACAAGGAGGCCTGGTAGTAGCGAGACCAGTAATAAGGGTTTTACTTACTACTGGTCTGGCATGAGCAATGGTCACCATGTCAAGGGGGTAGCCATAAGCATCTCCAGCAGACTGCAGCCGTCTGTTGTAGAGGTTACTCCGGTTGATGAGCGTATAATGTGATTAAGGCTGAAGCACAGTTTAGGCTTCATGTCTGTTGTTGCAGTGTATGCTCCTGCAGAGATGTGTAAAACTGAAGAAAAGATGTTCTACGCCAAACTCGACTTTGTACTGGACCAGTATCCCCGTCGTGATGCACTCATTGTCCTGGGTGACTTTAATGCTGTCACTGGCACTGAAAGAACTGGCTATGAAATATGTGTTGGTCCCCATGGTTCTAGTACCAGAAATGACAACAGCTCTTTCCTTCTGAATTTTTGCAAGATCCAGAAGGCTGAGAATTGCAGACTCCTGGTATCAGGGACCAGCGCTGCACTGCTTGACTTGATATAGCAATGACGGAGGAATAGCGAAGGAGATCGACCATATCCTTGTCAGTACTCGTTGGAGGATCCTTAAGAACTGCAGGGTTTTTCGGAGTGCCGAATTCTTTGCGACCGATCACAGGCTTGTTATTGGTACACTCAAGCTTCATGTCAAGTCCAGAAAGCCTCCAAGATGTAACCACACTGTGTTTCATTTTGAGAAACTGAAGGACTTGACATGTGCAAAAGAGTATGCAGTGACGGTCTCCAATCTGTTTGGAGCGCTTGACACCCTTAAAGACCCTGAAGAGCTATGGGATACCTTCAAACTTGAGACTCTTGAGGCTGCCAAGGAATGCATTGGGGAGTGCCCGAGGTCACGGAGTGGCTTCACCTCGGTGGAGACACTGGAGAGTATTGAAGAGAGTCGCGCTGCCAGACTTGCTGGAGACCATGACCAGTACAGGGCTCTGTCACGTAGGACTAGAACTCTCCTGAGAAGAGACAAGGAAAGGTATGTCAGGGGTCTCGCTGAGGATGTCAAGTGTCATTTAAATGCTAATGACCTCAGACCTGCCTATCAAGCTCTGAAGAAACTTAGATCAAAGTCTACTTCTCAGGTGAGTGCTATCCGAACAGCAGATGGTTGCCTCGTATCAGACGCAGATGGGCAGATAGCTCGTTGGGCTGAATACTTTGAGCAGCTGTTCACGGTGGATCCTCCAAGCGGACAGCTCCAGACTGCAGGGTCGCAGATGCTGGATGCTGATCCACCCATTGACGAAACTGCACCCTCCATTGGTGATATCACAGAGGCTGTGGCAAAGTTGAGGGATGGAAAGGCAGCTGGCATCTGCAACATCCGTGTGGAGCTGCTCAAAGCTTGGGGTGAAGCCATGATCCGTGGGTTGCATGCTGTCTTGACTGCTGCATAGCATTCAGGTACCATTCCTCCTGACTGGAAGAAGGGGTTGGTCGTCCCTATCTGGAAGGGGAAAGGGGACCGTCAAAACTGCAATAACTATCGTGGAATAACACTGCTCAGCGTACCAGGCAAGGTGCTTGCCCATTTGCTGCTGACGCGGATCAGCACTCACCTGCTGAAGCACCAGAGACCTAAACAGTCAGGGTTCACGCCCGGCAAGTCAACAACTGACCGTATCCTAGCGCTTCGCGTACTGGTGGAGCGCCGACGTGAATTTTGACAGGGAATGCTTGCAGCCTATGTCGATCTCAAGAAGGCGTTTGGCTCAGTGCATCGAGAGACATTCTGGGATCTTCTGCGTCTCCGTGGGATTCCTGCAAGGATTATTGGTCTATTAACTGGCCTGTACTCCGTGACTAAGTGCTGTGAAGTGTGGAGGAGGCGTGTCCAGCTTCTTCCCTGTGAATACAGGTGTGAGGCAGGGCTGTGTGCTTGCTGCATCACTTTTCAACACATGCATGGATTGGGTACTAGGCAGAGTTGTGGAACAAAGTCATTGTGGAGCATCTGTCGGCAACACTGAGATTACAGATCTTGTTTTTGCTGATGATGCAACAATCTTCGCTGAGTCACTGGAGGTTCTAGTAATGGCTCTAGAGGTACTGCATGAGGAGGTGAAGCCCTTGGGACTCAAGGTTTCTTGGGCCAAAAACAAAGGCCAGGTGTTTGAAGGCGTACTGGATGAAACAGTACAGTCTGTCCATGCGTGTGGCGAGGACATTGAGATCTTGAAAAACTTCACATACATTGGTAGTGTAGTGCACAACGATAGTGGGTCGAGCCAAGAAGTCACACGGCGGAATGGCCTGGCCCACGGCGTTATGAATTCGCTCAACACGAGTATTTGGCGTTGTCGAAAACCTGTGCAGACGGACAAAGATTCGGATCTTCAAGTCGCTGGTGATCCCTGTCTTACTCTATAGTTGTGAGACATGGACTCTGAACACCGACGTGAAGAGGCGAATTGATGGTTTTGGTACTAGATGTCTTCGCAGGATCAAGGGATACCGCTGGTATGACTGTGTCAAATCAACGATTGTTCCTTGAGACCGATTCGTAGCCTATTACTAGCATAGTTCGTCAGCGCCAACTGCGGCTATATGGGCATGTGGCGCGATACCCAGAAGCCAATCCTGCATATCGGCTTGTTTCCGTAAGGCTAAGGGGACGGCCACAGAACTCTTGGCTGCGGCAAGTCTATGCCTCCTGCTGGGAGTCACTCGATATGGGAAGGGTGCCTTCATGGGGACTTGCGAGGCATGATCGCCAGAGGTGACGCCGTAGGGTAGGCGAGGCAACGCGCTCCCCGGCGTATGCCCCCCATGATAGATTGATTGAGTGAAAGGGAAGGAAAGCCAAAGCTGGTGATAAATATTAAAGTCACTGGTGATTTCTGTGAAAAGGGAAGAGAGACAGGATGCGCTTCACTTTGGAAGTTAAATAGTAAAAGAATTTCATGTAGTCAGATAAATTAGGTGAGAGGTATGCAACACTTTGAAAAAACTCTGTAGTCACAGCAAGACAGTAGAAAATTCATTACATTCAAGAGCGTGGGCACCAGAGCAAGTTAGGTCGTTGCGCTTATATGTAGACGCAATATCCAGCTTTATATTAAAAATGTGGATAAAGGGAGTAGAAGGGAACAAAGAAATAGTTATTGTCAGTTACCGCAGACACCTGTGTTTTGGTGTGGAAGATAAAATGAGATTTAGTAGAGAAAAGGAGATTATTTACAGATTGAAAATTAGATCTAAGGCAGCAATTATTGTAGAAGTTAAAGAAGACGAAGTTGACGAAGGTGTCAAAATACCTAGGGTCGATAACAGAAGAACGGTTCGACCTGGAGACATTAATTTTGTTGTACCCTACCTAAACATTGACTCAGAGGCTGGTGTAAGATTTTGAGTGAAGAGTATGCGTGTATATTTAGGTGCATGCATGTAGTTTTGTGTTAAGGAATAGTTATCTTTAGCCGTGTTCCATGAGGCCATAGATACGTTATTAATAATGTTCATAATCATTAAGACCTCACTGGGATCTTAAGCACTAGATCGGAGGTTGTTGAGAACGTATCAATAAAGAAGGTAAGGAAAACCTGCGAGGAGCATCCCATTAATTTGTTGTGAGGCTTGCATTTATAGACTTGTTTAATATTTTTTTTTTTAACTTTTAATACAAACTCATGATTAGGAACCTGAAAGCTCTGCCACTGCACAGCGTAACTACAGTGTCTCTGATCTAAAAAAAAAAAAAAAAAAAAAAGAGTACTTAATTACCTCGATTTAGAGAGACATCATGCAAGGTCTTTAATAGCCTTCAGAACAATATTTCATGAGACATGAAAAGATAACGTGTGTTTTCTTTACATTCAAGGTGTTCTTTTAGAAATAGTGCTACACATTACCATGAACCTTTGAGAAAAAATAAATAAATAATAAAAAAGTATAATAAAATAAAACTTAAAATAATAATGTTTGACTTCTAACACGGTGGAAACTTGCATACTAGTAAATGTATCATTAGCCTATACCTATTTTGGGACTGAATTTTTTTTTTCTTTTTATGCAAGGAAAGGCTGTTCCATATTTGGTGTATTCTTAGTTAATTACCAGAAGATTTTTTTGTTAATTTTATTTATTTATTTATTTATTTATTTTCATTATTATTTTTTTTTTTTTGTCTTGAATTTTTCATTTTGGACAAGAAGAGGACTCACAACTGAGTGGGCCTTTTTTGTTCTTTTGTGTTGCCATATATATATATATATATATATATATATATATATATATATATATATATATATATATATATATATATATATATATATATATACAAATTTTAAAAAATACGGTCTGAGAAGCACTTAGGTATCATATTTTCCGGTAATGTATTTTTTTTTTTTTTTTTTGTTCTAAATTGCATTCTTGTTCTTCTATCCAAGACTGCCTTAGTGTTGCTCCTTCATTTTTTTTATATCTTTCACTCCTCATTATTGTTTTTCTTCTCCAAACACATCCACTGCTCTTAGCCCAGCTCAACCAAACCTAAGTTATTGTGCTCCTTTTTCCATTTGTGTTTGTAATCATCTCTTCACTCCACTTCTGTTTTCTGTTTTTCCTTTCACCGTTCCTTTCCCCTCCTCTTCTCATTCTACTTCAATCAACTGTTTTACTTTGTTCTCTTTTTTCCCTCTCCTTTTCTTCATTCTTCACTTCACGTAGCTGATTTATTTTATCCCTCTTTTTTATATCTTTCCACTTTATTCTTTACTTGGCACTCTTTCATTCTATTCCTCTTTCCCTTGTTCACTTCAATATTTTCTTTCTTATTTCTATATTGTTTATCCATTCAGCTGTTTCCCTTTTCCCTCCATCGCTCTGTTTTCGTTTCTTCAAACGATTCCCTCCGCTTTAACTGCATCACCACAACTCGCTAGTTCCACTCTCTTTTCTCCATGCCCTGTGCTACCACACCCTAATCCTGCCCAACCTTACTTCACATTAGCTCGTCCCATCCCTTTCCCTCTCTTATCTCCTCTTCCTCACTTGCACGACTTCACTTAATGTTCTCACCTTACTCCACCTTCAGTCCCACATGTCTATCTATCCCTACGTCATTCCGCCTGGTCCTGTTTTGCCACCCATCTTTCCCTCTCCTTTCCCTGCAACTTCAGTTTGGTACGTTCCATATGCGTACCTCCCCCTCTCCTGTTTTATTTAGCCCTGCCTTTCCCCTCGCCATTCTACCTCCTACCTATCGTCCTTCCTCTTCATTCCCCTGACTTCTTTACCTCTCCATTCTTCGTACCCCACCAAAGCACATCCACTTATACTCTTTCCTTTTTCCACTTTCCAGACATATAGGTCTATATATTTTCTCTATTGTTGCCTTTGCCTCCCATCTTCATACCCCATCTTATCTCTTTTTGCCGCCTCCTTCTCTCTTCTCACCTTATTCCCAGCACACAGTCTCCATCCGAACACATCTCGCTTCGACTAGCCTCTTCCGGCCTCGTCCCGCCTAGTCTCTCTTCCCCACTCAACCTCAATTCCTTTCCCGAACATACGGCGCAATCCCTCCACTCCCCCATCCCCCAACGCCCCACCACACCCTGGTACTAGTTATTTCCTTCTTTCCTTCCTTCTTCCTCTTCTGTTCCTTTCTTCGTTACTGTTATCCGAATGATCTTTTCTTCAATACGTAGAGGAGAGTGACGGAGAAAACAGAAGAAAGAAGGCAGAGAGATAAACAGTAAATACACAAATGAATAAATAAACACTGAAAATAATCATACAGTAATAAGTGGGAGAATGAAACGTAAATATAAGTGATTTGGAAGTGGAAAGATAATATATATATATATATATATATATATATATATATATATATATATATATATATATATATATATATATATATATATTTAATAGAGAAAATAAATGGGATAGTCCATGGAAAAGTATGAGGAAATTGGGAAATGAAGGTAAAGAATACGTAATTCTTATTAGGAGGAAATTGAAGCAAAGGAAGAAAGAATGATATGGGAGATTAAGAAAGAGAAGGCAAGACCAATTTTAATGCCTAAGGCTTGGTGGGAAGGGGGGGGGGGGGAAAGAAAAGGGAACGTAGTTAGGGAAAAATGGGTGGAACAAAAGAGAAAGGAAATCTAGGGGAAAAAATGCAGGGAAGCGGAAGGTACTAGGGGAGAGAGAGAGAGAGAGAGAGAGAGAGAGAGAGAGAGAGAGAGAGAGAGAGAGAGAGAGAGAGAGAGAGAGAGATGATAACAATAACGGAGAGGGAACTTAAGGGCTATCTTGTTCGGGTCGTAAATAGACGATGCAAAATATCAATAATTCTAAGTGTTTTTATAAAAGCGAGATCGAAGCACAGTGCGGACCAAAAACCCTAGAACTGTAGGGTCTTTGGTACGGACTCTCTCTCTCTCTCTCTCTCTCTCTCTCTCTCTCTCTCTCTCTCTCTCTCTCAACCTTTCGTGAGAGAAAATAGGCTATTTATTAGTAGTGGGAGTTATTAAGAAAAGAAAAGAGCGGGTGAAGGGAGACGATAAGGGTGATTGGTGAATGTTGGGTAAGGAGATTCAAGGGAGAAAAATAAAGGTAGAGGAAGGAGAGGAAGAAAAGAACAATTAGAGAACGAGGAAGATGACGAGGAGGTAGGGAAAGTTAAGGTATAATAAGGGAGGATGGAAAGGAAGAGGTTTCCTAGAGAGAAGAAATGAGAAATATGTTTATATTATTTCCTTTTGTGTAGGATTCCAGATTCTTAGAATCGCACTAGCGTGTGCTTATTCTTCAAAACAAGGCTCTACGCAGAGAGCATTGTCACAGTCTCATTCACCACGACTATAAGGACACCTCTGTAGGCAGGGGAGTACCCAAAATTCTCGTAGATGCCAGACACTCCCTTTAAACTAATTACTGCACACACACATGGTAAATAGATAGCGCAATAACCTTATATTTGTGAAACATCATTAACAAAGAATTTCAAATGTGGAAATTTGTTCCACATTGGTCTTCAAAATGGTCTTAGATTTCAGACACATCCAGAGTTGATTTATCTATTAAGAGTAACGCTGAGATTAATTTAACAAAAATGGCAGACCACCATGGAGCCCAAGTCTGCCTGTTCAAGATTTATTAGCCCTTTCAGGATATTCTAAATAACTTGAACGACTCTGAACAGTTAGATATAATAGATTATACCGACGGGGATGTTATTTGTGGCAGGCTTGACGGGAGAGCTTGGGAGAGATTAGAGAGCTTTATGGGAAGTATTATTCAGCCAATAATGAATGCAGCTCTCTAGCAATTATTATCTTAGGTCTCCTTGTATCTTTTTTTTTTTGGGGGGTGGGGTATGTCTTATTTACCTTTTTTGTACATAATAGAACCCCATGCAGTCTTTTTGAGTTGCTAAATGGTGAAGCCATTCAGGCTGTACTCGTGGTGCCACGCGATGTTAGGTAATCGAATCCTTACAAATGAGATTACATGACAGCTGTTGATAGTTGAGCTGTCACCTTAGAATTTTATCAGTTGCCAATGAAGTGATAAATATCATCAATTAACTAATTGCCAAAGCACATCCTTTTGTTGCCATGAAAAAGGCCTTTCACATTCATTAACAATGAATATTTGGACATGATATTCATTCATGTATTTTGTGGTGGGAATGCCCGGTTTGCTGCAACAGAATACTGAAGCAAGTACCCAGACAGGAGAAACTCTGATGATAGAGCATACTACAGAGTATATCAGCATCTCTGTGTTTTCCCAGAAATATATCTACAGCCGAACGCTTTGTAAGAGGCAGCATGGTATCGCCCTGATAACAACACAAAGCCCCAACATCAGTATAAGAATGCTCCCATCTCACCTTGGTGTTCTTCGCATGACGGCTTGGCGAGCATTGAAAAAAGGCTTTTCAATCAAACCTTTTCCAAAAACACATCTAAAAAAATGAAGACTTTGAAAGGTTGATAAACAATTGTTTCTGCCAAGGGTTGCAACAACGTCAACAAAACTGCAATAAAATATTTTACACAGACGAAGCAATTTTCTCACGACAAGGGATAGCTAGCTCTCCCAATCGATGAAAATGAAGTGTTTGACAAGTTCGAGGACAAACTTAGCTTGATTTTGAACAAAAAATATAAAGCTCGTAAGATTCAGGTGATGGAAGGCTCACACACAATTTGTGGGCAACTTCTCTATCACATACAGCATGAGAACAGGTTGTGTAAAAACAAAGGTTTGAAAGGTAAAGTTTGAGAGAAAGAGTAAAAAATGTATGCGTCCATGCCAATTATTATCACCTCTTTTATGCGCTCAGCACACAAAGATGAGTCTCTGACATGGAAGCAGTATTTACTTCATGGAAAATCAGCATAATATCTCCTAAGGTCTCCCCAACTGGTAGAAGTGAAACGGCAGAGGCACCTGTGTTTTGGAGGATTCTGAGGAGGGACTGGGAAAATAAAACAAGATACAGATATGGAATCTGATGGGTGGTGCACAACGCAGAAGATAGGGTAACAGTATAAGCATAAGGATTGGAGATAAGAAAAGGACAACAATTTTGGGCGTATCTCCAAGACAGTCAGTAATATCAGTAGGGTGTTGTACCAATTGTTGTTGTTTATATTATGTATCTAATGGAATTACACACACACACACACACACACACACACACACACACACACACACACACACATATATATATATATATATATATATATATATATATATATATATATATATATATATATATATATAAGAGGGAGAGAGAGAGAGAGAGAGAGAGAGAGGGAGAGAATTTTTCCTCACTTGCTTTTGTTATTCTTACATTTAAATTTCGCTCTATAATTTACACTCAGTTCCTTTATGTTCCATCTCTATTTAATCTATTCTTCGTCCTTCATAATCTGTAGTCTCCTAGCGTCATTCCAGACAAGCTTCCCAATATGTTTCCTCTCCTTTAACCACTAGAAGGCTCGTCGAATGCAACCTTAGGCGATCAATTAAGAGAGCGAGTCTGTTAGGCCTTCGAAGTGTCATTTCGTTGAAGAAAGAAGAGGAGGAGGACGAGGACGAGAAAGACAAAAACAAAGGAATACAAAGGGAAATTATATAATGGGAAAACAGCAGCAGACTTTTTTTTTCCATGTAAAGTTTTTTGATGATGAAGAAAATAGAGGTCTGAACAAGGATAAGTTGCTGCGACTAGATTACAAGGTGAGTAAAGATACGTTTTGCTCGGTACTATTATCGTTCGGCAATAATCGTCCACGTATTTTAAGGTTGGATTCTACCTTACCGTTGGATCCAAAGAATTTCTTAGGTTCCTTAGTGAATCTTCATGGTGCACGTAACTTTCTTTCTTTCGTTTTTCTGTGAAAGCATAATATTAAAGTCAAAAAGAGTAAAAATCATGAAAATGAATACACTAATCACTGTAAAACAAACATTGCTAACTGGAGAACTGGAGGAGGAGGAGGGAAGGGAAAGAACAATGCTGGAAAGTAGACATTAGCATATATTCATCCCTTAAACAGACTGCCCTTTCTTTCTCTTGCTCTCTTACGCATCATATTTAATTTCCCACTTTTCTCTTAGCAGTCCTCTTTCCTACTTTCTCTCCCTTTTTCTTTCCCTCTCACTTAGGGCAGAGAGGGCGTCAAGTTATAATGAGGCGGACACAGTCGGGTGCTTAATGAGAGTCGTTACGGCAGGTGACGCGACACACCTGTAAGTTCCCCCTCATTAATTGTGATTTACGGCAGGTGGGGCGAGGGGGAGCACAGGGTGAAGAGAAGGGATAGAACGAGGAGAAAAGGGAGAGATGAATGAAAAATAGGTTTGCAAAATGGAGTTTTGGAAGAGAATGGGTGAGTGATGGACGAAGATGATAACAGAGAATTGCGTATCAATATATTAGACTGATGAGGATAGGGAGGAAATGAGATATGGAGAGGGGAATGGGGGATTGAAACACAAAAATGGAAAAGTAGAAAAAAAAAAGGATGATAGATATAAGAAAGTCTGAGTGATACATATACATATTTTGAAAAAAAAAAAAAAAAAAAAATTATTAAAAAAAAATAAGATCCTATAATAAAGATATGAAAAAAGAGAACTCAATAAGACAGCTTAATGAAGTAGAAATATACCAAAATTTCTTAAACTATAGAAAAAAATCAGACATTATGATTAATGAACATATTTGATATCGTGGGGACAAACATTTCGAAATAAGAGATAGGATGTTTTATTATTTACCTCACACCCTCTGAGATCACACTTTCCCAGGTGTATTATACTAAGATAGATATTCAACCAGAAAGCGACTAGAATGGTTATCATATATATGCACGGTTAAATCTACTAAATAAAATGGCAAGAGCATGTAGATAAAGGAAAATTGATTCCTTATGGCAAATACGCATATCTATGACTATGTTATTTAGGTTTATACAAAGAAGAATGAACTCAACGTATGAGCAAGGCTGTTGGTAAGTATATCGAATCAGGTAGCTTAGAAGGTTGGCCTCCCTCTTAATTTCTCTATCCTCATTTTCGATCCAAAGCTGAGTGTTACGTCTATGTCCGCAACGACTTAACTTGCTCTCGTGCCCACACTCTTGAATCTTCTGAGTTTTCCACCATCTGGCTTCGACTTCAGAGTCACTCTCCAACTGAATTTTTCTGTGCTGTATATCTCTCACCTAACTCCTCTGATTATAGAAAATTCTTTGACTACCGAACTTCCAAAGTGGAGCACATTCTGACTCTCTTTCCTTTAGTGGAGATCTCCATTCTTGGAGACTTTAATGTTCACCACCAGCTTTGGCTTTCTTCTCCTTTCACTGACCATCCTGGTGAACTTGTCTTTAACTTTGCTATCCTTCATGACCTAGAGCAACTGGTGCAAAACCCTACTCGTATTCCTGACAGTCTTGGAGATACGCTCAGCATTCTTGACGTTTTCCTAACCTCTAATCCTTTTGCTTATGCTGTCACCCTTTCTTCTCCGTTGGGCTCCTCCGATCACAATCTCATATCTGTATCTTGTCCTATCTCTCCAATCCCTCCTCAGGATCCTCCAAAGCGGAGGTGCCTTTGGCATTTTGCCTCTGCTAGTTGGGCAGACCTGAGGAGGTATTATGCAGATTTTCCTTGGAATGGTTACTGCTTCATGTCAGGGACCCGTCTCTGTGTGCTGAGCGCATAACAAAGGTGATAGTGTCTGGCATGGAGGCGTACATTCCTTATTCTTTCTCTTGACCTAAACCTTCCAAACCCTGGTTTAACACAGCTTACTCTCGTGCTATCCATGATAGAGAGGTGGCCCACAAAAGGTACTTGAGCCTTCCATCACTTGAGTCTCATGCACTATATATTTCTGCCCGGAATCATGCCAAGTCTGTTCTTCAACTAGCCAAAAACTCCTTCAATCATAGAAAGTGTCAAAATCTTTCCAGATCTAACTTCCCTCGAGACTTCTGGTATCTAGCAAAAAAACATCTCCAACAACTTTACTTTTTCATCTTTCTCTTCCTTTAGTTCAACCTGATAGCACCAATGCCATCTCATATATCTCTAAAGCTGAACTCTTCGCTCAAACCTTCGCTAAAAACTCTCTACCTTGGATGATTCTGGGCTTGTTCCTCCCTCTCCTCTCCCCCTCTGACTACTTCATGCTACCAATTAAAATCCTTCGTAATGATGTTTTCCATGCCCTCGCTGGCCTAAACCCTCGGAGGGCTTATGGACCTGATGGGGTCCCTCCTATTGTTCTCCGACACTGTGCCACTGTGCCTAGTCAAACTCTTTCAACTCTGTCTATCTACATCTACCTTTCCTTCTTGCTGGAAGTTTGCCTACATTCAGCCTGTTCCTAAAAAGGGTGATTGTTCTGACCCTTCAAACTACCGTCCTATTGCTTTAATCACCTGCTTATCTAAAGTTTTTGAATCTATTCTCAACAAGAAGATTCTTAAACATTTTTCACTTCACAATCTTCTATCTGATCGCCAGTATGGCTTCCGTCAAGGCCGCTCTACTGGTGATTTTCTGGCTTTCCTTACTGAGTCTTGGTCATCCTCTTTCACAGAATTTAGTGAAACTTTTGCTGTAGCTCTAGACATATCAAAAACTTTTGATCGAGTCTGGCACAAAGCTTTAATTTCATAACTACCCTTCTACGGCTTTATCCTTCTCTCTGCAATTTCATCTCAAGTTTCCTTTCTGATCGTTCTATATCTGCTGTGGTAGGTGGTCACTGTTCTTCCCCTAAATCTATTAACAGTGGTGTTCCTCAAGGTTCTGTTCTATCACCCACTCTATTCCTATTATTCATCAATGATCTAAACCAAACTTCTTGCCCTATCCACTCCTATGCTGATGATACAACCTTGCACTTTTTTACGTCTTTCCATAGACAACCAATCCTTCAGTAAGTATAGGGCTCATGCAGGGAAGCCTCAGAACGCCTAACTTCTGATCTCTTTGAAATTTCCGATTGGGGCAAAGCAAACTTAGTATTGTTCAATGACTCAAAAACTCAATTCATCCACCTATCAACTCGACACAACCTTCCAAATAACTATCCCCTCTTCTTCAGTGACACTCAACCGTCCCCTTCTTCTATGTACACTGAACATTCTCGGTCTATCTTTTACTTATAATCTAAACTGGAAACTTCACATCTCTTTAGCTAAAACAGCTTTAATGAAGTTAGGTGTTCTGAGTTGTCTCCGCCAGTTTTTCTCACCTCCCCAACTACTAACTCATACAGGAGCCTTATCCGTCCATGTATGGAGTATGCCTCACATGTTTGGGGAGGCTCCACTCATACAGCTCTATTGAACAGGGTGGAATCAAAAGCTTTTAGTCTTATCAGCTCCTCTTCTCTGACTGACTGTCTTCAGCCTCTTTCTCATCGCCGCAGTGTTGCGTCTCTTGGTATCTTTTACCGCTATTTTCATGCTAACTGCTCTTCTGATCTTGCTAACTGCATGATTATCCTGCTCCCGCGGCGTCGCTGCACAAGACTTGCCTCTTCCTCTCACCCCTATTCTGTCCACCTCTCTAATCCAAGAGTTAAACCAGTATTCTCAGTCTTTCATCCCTTTCTCTGGTAAACTCTGGAACTCTCTCCCTGCTTCCCTGTTTCCATCTGCCTATGACTTGAAGTCTTTCAAGAGGGAGGTATTAAAACACATATTCCATTCTTCTTTTGGCCACTGAATCTGAACTTTCCCAGGGACCGGCACTTATCGTGGGCTTTTTTTTTTTTTTTTTTTTTTTTGTGCCCCAGGCCGCCTCCCTTGTACATAATAATAATAATAATGATAATAATAATAATAATAATAATAATAATAATAATAATAATAATAATAATGATAATAATAAAATGGAATACACAGTAGGACGAATAAAGCTGGAATTCATGTAACTAAGTGATGCATGTTACTAATATAACAATAAGTACCTTATTTTGAAATAGTCTGAAGAAACTCTTTCTACAATTCAAACGACTATGACAATGGAATATCTTGAAGGAGTGACCCACCTCTGATACACCACCATTTGTAGCAGCCATATGAAATGATTACCAACATCAATAGTCAATAGAGCATGAAATATTTACCAATACTTGATTAGGTCAGACCTTAATAGACGTCCGTGAACAAAATATAAGTCAAGGAGTCTTAGTAAGTCTAAATAAGAAAGAATATCCGGGGCAGAAATATATTCTTTGTCCATCTCCTTCGAACCGACTCTAAAAGTTTAAGGTGTTCATCATAACAAGAGAGCCACACAGTGTTGGGTACATGACTTAGAACAGGACAAACAAAGCTCTCAGTGCCATACTTTTTAACTGACATTTGCCAATTTTTGAGAAGGCTTTTAACCAAAGGAGTATAGATCCAGAAATCCCAATAACATAAAGTTCACAAATCATAATGTCATGGTGTACAATATGAAAAGCTTTTCTGGATTAAAAGAAGAAAAAGAAGAAGAATTTAACTGTATAACCACTATCTACCAAAGGAGTAATATAATGTTATAGCAATATCAGTTGATTTTCAGTTAAATGATGGTGTTTAAATAATCCCATTATCTTCAGGGTATTGATAAAACTGATATGTCACTGTTCTTTCTAAAGTTTTAACACAAACAAACTGGTCTATAATTAAGAGGCATTGTTCTGGGACCCATTAAAAAAAAAAAAAAATCAGGCAAGTTTGGAGAGGATTCAAATATGGCATAAGAGGTAAGTTGATCAAGACAAGAATGAAGTAAGTGAAAATAAATACAGTCAAGTCCCATCATGTTAAGATATTGAGAGCCTCGAGATAAGCTTGCCTGTAGATAGATCAAATTCAATATCAGAGATAGAGCTGTCACATAACTAATGTTTAGTTGGGTTTGACAAATGTTAACGTCAATACACAAAGGTAAAAACCTCAAGAAATAAGTCAGCCATAATTTTGGCGTTATTAGTTACTACTCCTTCCTTAGTCAGTATAGGGCCTATAGAGGGCCAACCTCTGTGTGTGACATAGGAATAGAATAGCTTACAGTTGGCATTAAAGGAGTAAATCAGTATGATTCATATTGAGACTGAATCCGCGTCCACATTGGAACAGGGCAGGTACCACCTGGTCAGTCCGCCTATCTCCTCACCTGCCCAGTCCCAGTGTGGACGAGGATTGAGCTGTAACACTATAGTTTCTATATTAGTTATTTAAATTGGCTAAGTGAACAAGAGCATTAGTGGCCAGAGGAGAGAGAGTCTGCCATGCATCACTCTGGTTTTATATTATAATTAAATCACTTTCCTATCATTCATGAGGGATAAAGGAGGTTTGATAAGCCATAGGAGTGACAAAAATATATGCTTTGGTAGGCACAAACATCTTAAGAAATGGAATTCGTATATTAAAAGAAATTGAAGCACATATTATAGTTAAAAGTTAACTCAAAATTCCAATCCGTATAAAATGTTCCTTCATCTTTGCATATTTCTTTGAGTGCCAAGATCCCATTTGGGGAACTCATCAGCTTCAAAAGCATAACTAGGGAAAGAAGGGAAGACATACTGGGAAAAATATTTTAAAATAATAGCACTGAGGAAAAGGGAATAAAATACCTAATAAACCAATGTGGCCTGACTGGAAGTTCACAGAGAGGTGAATCAATTGAGAAACGGCATCACTAGGCTGGGCATGAGTGATTATGTCATCAGTTCCCCACTTAATAATAGGAAAGTTAAGATCATCAAAGAATATTATTTCCTTACCATTTCCAAAATCCATGATGAAGTTAATAAGACTACCATTATTAGCTGCAGTACAGGAAGTTTCTGTAGACACCCACAACACGAATCTCGAAAACAGGAACAAAAACAACATGGAAGTTAAGATATGTGAATAGTTACAAAAGTAATAGATTTGCATCTTCTGTATACAAACAGACAAACATGTTTCATAACTAATCCTGTAGTAACAGTTCTGACAATTCCACATTTGAAGATATTAATAAAAGAGTTAGGAATTAAAGAAGCAAGATATGTTGCTGTTATTACAAAACAATCACTGTTATTGTTAAGAAAAAACAACAGCATTAATATAATGTTCTTTGTTGAACAAACAATTGACAATAGCAAGAGTTCAGTGAAGAATTTTACACGAATTCTTTGAGAAAATTAACCTTGCGAGAGTTTGCTTGTTGAGGATGCATTAATGCATGCATGGCTGGAGATTACTTCCTTGGGAGTGAGATATGTTGATGTTGCATATACGTATAAAGTCATCCATTAACCATCCATGGTTTAGAGAGTCATTTGTAATAATAGTCATCACATCTGACTGTGGCAGACCTGCAGTATAATTGAATAATGTCACTTGAGGCATTGGCTCTCAAAATTGCAAGACGACTATTTTTCCTTCACATGTTAATATCACTGCACCACAGAATAAAAAATAAAACAAAATAAATAAATAAGATAAAATTAAATCAAGTAAATCCATGTGAATGTGGTATATTAATTCTTCTGTCGAAATATTTCCAAAGAAGTGAGTTTTGTAGGCCTTTTTTATGAAAAATGGAAGGATTTCTTGTCTGTTTTGCTTAGGTCGACTGCTCCTCATATTTTGCATTATTACATTATAATTTGGGTATCTATGTTTTTCCCCTGACAAAGTTGGAGATCTACTTCTATTGTTATGTGCTGTAACAACACTGTCATGAAAGTATTAGGAAGCACGACATTCAATGAGATTTTCAAAGTGGACATGAGGATCGTTCCATTGAAGGTGAAGGTCTGGCTGATTTTTGACTAACAAATTAGTAAATAGTGAACATTTCCCACAAAAAAGTCCGGAATGGCGTTAATCATTTCTTTCTTTACTTTACAAAAAAAAAAAAAAAAAAAAAAAAAAAAAAATCGCTGCATTTATTTAAAAAAAATAATTAAAGTGCATGATAGTATGTTCATATCATGCAGAACTGTGCCTGTTCGAAGGTTTCAAACATTCGATAAATTATAAATTATAATACTATTCATAATAATCAGTGTGAGGAAGTATGGGTCTCGCAGCCAATCAACAACTTCGTTCATGGTCTAGCTGCACCCGAGAACGTAGGCCCAATGTCATTCATTGAATCTTAACCACACAGAGAATTCCTCTGAATTTCAGTCTCAGAAAACAGTTACTACATTTATTTTGCTTACATAATACTACTTATCATATCTTCATGCGCCTCAGAATAGACGTTTTTTTTTATTTTATTTATTTTTTATTTAAAACTGGAAAACTTACTATTTTACTATTCGCAGCCAATCAGCAAATTTGTTCGGGTTTGGGCCGAACGTAAGCGGTCGTGCTCTGAAAGGCGTTCGCGTGCAGGGCGGTTGGACGCCACTGAAAACGCCTAATGTGTTGTATAAACTCACAATGACAATTGATGATCGTACTTGCTCTGGTTAGGATATCAATTCCAAAGATATTTCTTTCCACGAGTTTCAGCAAAAATGACAGAAAAGTGTGAAGGCAAGGGGACACTTTCGTATGGACTGACAATTTTGCATGCGACAGAGGTAGTGTTGGTAGTGCTGGCGGTGGTGCTATCAACGCATTAGACATTTTCCGATAACCATGATGGCAGTAATAAAAAGAAGTAATGACATTAAAGTTAATGGTGGTGGTGTTGGTGGTAATGATGGTAATGTTCCTAGCTTTGAAACACTGCAATTATTCTTTGTACTATAGAATTACAATAACAATAATAGGTAAATACTCATAGCACCAACACATAACACCGTCATCATTCAACACAACTACCAATATAGCTAACATTAAAATTTTTAGCTAGGTTACACTAATAACTCAATTCATGAATTTTAATCTTGTCCATCACCCTTTAATGATAAAGGAGGATTTAGGAAGAGAAGGAGGCAGTAGACACCTGTCAAAACGATAATTACTCCCAGTGAGGTCTAATAACACTTGTTCAGGGAGTGCTATGAACTTACTATTAAAGCCAGCTGTGACTTCACTGAACGTTTCCCTTTGTCTCACAACACATGGGGGCAGTCACAGTCTGCCCTCTAAAGACAAATCTTTTCCTTCACACAATATATTATATACACCTAACTTTGTTTGCCCTTGACCGGACTCCCTTATTACATAAAAAATATTTGGTCAATGGAAGTAAATGCAACTGTCGATCGGAGAATAATTAGGAAGAGGGAAATGGAGGAGAAAAGCAAAATATTCAAGGAAAAAGGATCGGGACGAGAAAGGTGAAAGCTGGTGAAAAATCAGTAGGAAGAATGAAGCTAAAATTGAAAAACGTATTATAAAAGAAATCGCGCAGACGCTCGCACATATGATATGATATATATATATATATATATATATATATATATATATATATATATATATATATATATATATATATATATATATATATATACACTTGTCAGAACAATAATTACTCCGAGTGAAGTCTAATAACACTGGTTAGTTTAGGTTAGGTTAAGTTAGGCTAGGTTTGGTAAACACTGACGAAGCCATAAAGGAGAAATTAATGGAAATATGGAACTGCAAGTGACATTAGCACACAACAATGGCCTGAGAAGTGCTGAAAGACAATATAGGAAATACGAATGTTATTGGCATATGAGAGTGGCCTGAGAAGGGAAGACAGAGGAATATGCAATTAGCATATGACAGTGGTTTGAGAAGGGAAGGGTATTAAGACAGGATGGAAATATGTAGCATAATCACATAACCGTAGCCTGATAAAGGAAATGGGATTTAGAAGCCCCTTTAACTTTTTTTTTAAGTGCATGATGGGGGGCTAATATAGAGGAAAATAGTGTGCTTGTGTGATTTTGTATGACAAGATCGCATGTACCTTCTGCCCATACATATGCTGGCAGTATTGTCATTCTACAAGTGGAAGCTTCCAGAGTGTTGCGGGAAGCCTGGTGTTTGCGGACTCAATCAATCCGGAGGTTTATCATAGCATTTTATTATGTTTAATTACATTAGATGGCTTTTAGAAATTGGGGAACAAGCAACCACAAAAAATTATTATGGTAACTTGGTCAATGTTATGTCATGCTCTTTACGGTTATGGTATCTCAGTTATTTTTGAAGTATGGTTGTCCTTGATTCCCGGAGAAAGTAAACCCCAGAAGTAAACACGGAAGTATTTGCCAGACTGCAGAAAAGAATATATATGTGATTTTTTTTACCCTTTATGATTGGTAATTCAAGAATACTTTGGGTCAGGGATACGAAAAGAAGAAAAAAAAGGGGGGGGGGAGGGGGGTAAACAGAAAACTCACACCTAAACTTATGACAACAACAAACATAACCAAAAAACAGCAAAAAAAAAAAAATAATAATAATAATAATAATAATAAATAAATAAATAAAGAGAAAAGAATGACGATCATAAGGAAAGAAAGATTGAGTTTCTCCCTTACACCAACTCGCCTTTTCTCATTCAAATGATTGCTCCACTCTCAATCACAATCCAACTCCATCCCTGAAAGCAAACTAGTCTTGAATCTCTTAGATGTATCCCGAGTCCCAAAACTGCTGTATGGAAGAGGAAGAAAAAAAGGAATATAAAGAATGAACATCAACAGACCTATTATCCTTTACATATCCGGCTGTTTACTGACTACCCTATCTGAAATAATGTTCGAGAAAAAAAAGACACCAAAGGCAAAAATGCCCTCCAACCCACCACTCCCTCCAGCATAGGCTTCTAGGAAATAAGAAAAACAATACCTCATTAAAAAAAAATTATATGGAAACTCTGATGAGGATCGAAAATAGAGTAAAATATTACTATTATTTCAACTAAAAATGACGGGAAAAGGTCGACTACCGCCCCCAGGCCCTGCCATCGAACTCCCCCCGCACCACACAATGGTAGGTCGAGAACAAAGACGAAGGCGAGGACAAGAAAAAAAGAAAAGAAATTGTACTCACAAGGTAAACTTTTGTTCAAGATCAAGAAAGTTCTAAGAGAAAAGTGACCCAAATAAGCACGGTTTTGATATTATTCCACAGTAACTTTTCTTCCATCGTTCTTGTTATCTCTCTCTCTCTCTCTCTCTCTCTCTCTCTCTCTCTCTCTCTCTCTCTCTCTCTCTCTCTC
>CM035207.1:15217232-15233174 GCA_020233015.1 Callinectes sapidus | reverse complement strand
CCTGCTCTCGTGCTATCCATGATAGAGAGGTGGCCCACAAAAGGTACTTGAACCTTCCATCACCTGAGTCTCACGCGCTTTATATTTCTGCCCAAAATCATGCCAAGTCTGTTCTTCAACTTGCCAAAAACTCCTTCATTTACAGAAAGTGTCAAAATCTTTCCAGATATAACTCACCTCGAGACTTCTGGCATCTAGCCAAAAACCATCTCTAACAACTTTACTTCTTCATCTTTCCCTCCTTTAGCTCAACCGGATGGCACCAATGCCATCTCATCTATCTCTAAAGCTGAACTCTTCGCTCAAACCTTTGCTAATAACTCTACCTTGGACGATTCCGGGCTTGTTCCTCCTTCTCCTCCCCCCTCTGACTACTTCATGCTACCTATTAAAATCCTTCGTAATGATGTTTTCCATGCCCTCGCTGGCCTAAACCCTCGGAAGGCTTATGGACCTGATGGGGTCCCTCCTATTGTTCTCCGAAACTGTGCCTCCGTGCTTGCACCTTGCCTAGTCAAACTCTTTCAACTCTGTCTATCTACATCTACCTTTTCTTCTTGCTGGAAGTTTGCCTACATTCAGCCTGTTCCTAAAAAGGGTGACCGTTCTAATCCTTCAAACTACCGCCCTATTGCTTTAATCTCCTGCTTATCTAAAGTTTTTGAATCTATTCTCAACAAGAAGATTCTTAAACACCTATCACTTCACAATCTTCTATCTGACCGCCAGTATGGCTTCCGCCAAGGCCGCTCTACTGGTGATCTTCTGGCTTTCCTTACTGAGTCTTGGTCATCCTCTTTTAGAGATTTTGGTGAAACTTTTGCTGTAGCCCTAGACATACCAAAATCTTTTGATTTCCAAACTACCCTCCTATGGCTTCTATCCTTCTCTCTGCAACTTCATCTCAAGTTTCCTTTCTGATCATTCTATTGCTCCTGTGGTAGACGGTCACTGTTCTTTCCCTAAATCTATCAATAGTGGTGTTCCTCAAGGGTCTGTCCTATCACTCCCTCTCTTCCTATTATTCATCAATGATCTTCTAAACCAAACTTCTTGCCCTATCCACTCCTATGCTGATGATACCACCTTGCACTTTTCCACGTCTTTCAATAGACGACCAACCCTTCAGGAAGTACACAGCTCACGCAGGGAAGCCTCAGAACGCCTAACTTCTGATCTTTCTAAAATTTCTGATTGGGGCAAAGCCAACCATGTGTTGTTCAATGCCTCAAAAACTCAATTCCTCCACCTATCAACTCGACACAACCTTCCAAATAACTATCCCCTCTTCTTCAATGACACTCAACTGTCCCCTTCTCCTACACTAAACATTCTTGGTCTATCCTTTACTAGTAATCTAAACTGGAAACTTCACATCTCCTCTCTAGCTAAAACAGCTTCTATGAAGTTAGGTGTTCTGAGCCGTCTCCGCCAGTTTTACTCACCTCCCCAACTGCTAACTCTATACAGGGGACTCATCCGCCCATGTATGGAGTATGCTTCACATGTTTGGGGAGGCTCCACTCATACAGCTCTTTTGAACAAGGTGGAATCAAAAGCTTTTCGTCTTATCAACTCCTCTCCTCTGACTGACTGTCTTCAGCCTCTTTCTCATCGCCGCAATGTTGCCTCTCTTGCTCTCTTTTACCGCTATTTTCATGCTAACTGCTCTTCAGATCTCGCTAACTGCGTGCCTCCCCTGCTCCCGCGGTCTCGCTGCTCAAGACTTGCTTCTTCCTCTCACCCCTATTCTGTCCACCTCTCTAATGCAAGAGTTAACCAGTATTCTCAGTCTTTCTTCCCTTTCTCTGGTAAGCTCTGGAACTCTCTTCCTGCCTCTGTATTTCCACCCGCCTAGGACTTGAACTGTTTCAAGAGAGAGGTATCAAGACACTTATCCCATTCTTCTTTTGGCTACTGAATATGGACTTTCCAGGGACTGGCACTAGAGTGGGTTTTTTTGTTTGATTTTTGTAGCCCTTGGCCGCCTCCCTTCTACAAAAAAAAAAAAAAAAAAAAAAAAAAAAAAAAAAAAAGTCCCCATGTGCGGTAGGTTCCACTCATCAAGCTTATTTAAAAGAGATGGAATCAAGTTTTCTTGTCTTAACTCTTTTCTTGTAAAAGACTCTACACTGTTTTTTACTGCCACAATGTTGCATATCTTGCTATTTGCTACAGCTTTTTTTTATCCTAACGACTCTTCTGATATTGCTAAATGCATGCTGCGCTCTCTGCACAAGATTTCCTTCTCTTACCCATGTTCTTTCCACTTCTCTATCATAGTAAACTATGGAACTCCTTGCTTCTGTATTTTCCTTCCTATACTTGAACTTTTAAAGAGAGATGTTTCAAGACTGATCCTTTATTTTTTTGACGACCGGTTTTGATTCAGCGGGATCTTTTTCTTATAATTTTGTTCCCTTTGGCCAATGAATTAAGCGGATACAGGAAAACGAAAGCATGAATACATAAATGAAGACGAATACAGAAAGACATACTTAAATAAAACACACACACACACACACACACACACATGAATAAATAAATAGATAAATAAAAATATACATACATTTATTTATTTTTATCTATCATATATATACAGTATATATATATATATATATATATATATATATATATATATATATATATATATATATATATATATATATATATATATATATATATATAGATATAGATAGATAGATAGATAGATATTTCCCACCAGCTTTTATTTTCCTTCACAGGCTATCCTGACCATTTAACTTTGCTACGCTTGACCTTTAACTTGTGCACCCGTCTTGTAGATAGGCCCAACATTCTTTCCTTCCCTGATCTAATGCTTTTGTTCATGTTCTTACTATATCTTGTCCGTTGGGCTCCAATGACAATCTCCTACTACCTTCCTACGACTTCTATCTTTCTCTTTGCAGCTTCATCTCGTCTCTTTTTGACAATTCTTTAGCTGATGTGGTAGACGGTCACTGTTCACGTAAAGTTATTACCAGTATATTGTTTCTTGGGGTTATGTCCTAACCCCCACTACCTTCCTGTAGTTCATCAATGATATTAATGATCTAAAACACTTAACCAGGGCTCCTTGCATGAATAATAAAAGCAAAATATATTCTTTATATACGTGTTTTATTTTTTTACAGAAAAAAATCCTTCTGCTACAGCTGTGTACTAAGCTAGATATAAACCTACACTTCCCTAATGTAGTAGCAACGTTGCAACAGACTCGAGTACAGGATACACGTGTATGATTCGGAGGGAAGAGGGGGTTATCGTCACATCTCAGATCTCAGACCATACCACACTCCCGTACCATCAGCAAGCAGTCCTTTCCTCCGACTTAAGTGAGTAATGGTTTCCTTGTCTTAATAACTTCATTATTGATACATACATAGTTGGGTAGAAGACCGACTGCGCATAAATTCTCATTTTGCTTTCTTTACATGTGTTCAAATATAACATGGATCATTATTGCATTTTTTGATATTTCAGCAGTCAGAGTGTGTGGGAACTGATTACTGATTTGGAAAGTGTGCATATATTGAAAAACGTTAATAATTGTTCTAATCCAAACTTGCCCTACGCTGATGATACCATTCTACACTGGATCGCTGGACTGTTACACCGTAACCTACCCTAATATATTGGGGGGAAAAAAGAAGAAGAAAAAAAAGAAAGAATATGTATGTATGTATATATATATATATATATATATATATATATATATATATATATATATATATATATATATATATATATATATATATATATATATATATATGAAGAGTAAGAATTGTAAATCCCAAGAAAAACACAAGCGAGAATAGAGATACTTTTTTTTCGTTTCACACGCTTTTCTCTTGTTATATATTTGACTTTAAAAGTGGAATCAGAGGAGCAAACGTACGAGTTTAATAAGAGCGACCTGGAATTTCTTCCCTCCGCCTTCAGCGCTGTCATTGTGCATTCTCAACGAAGCTCGTGCCCGCCTCTGATGGAGAATGATGCAATGGGGCGTAGAAAAATAGTTAAAATCCCACGTTAGACCTCTCTCCTCTGAAGAATTATGTAACAGCAACAAAAGACTAAGGAAACGGCCAAAATTCTTGCATAGAATACTTGAACAGGCACGGAGAATAAGGAAAAAAACAATGATTTAAGATAAGAGTCCACACAGAAAAAATCTACATGAAATAAAACGATATGAAACCAGAAAAAAAAAAAAAATCATCATGCCAATCTACAATATGTAATACGAAACAAAACGAGTGCGCGCGCACGTGTGTGTGTGTGTGTGTGTGTGTGTGTGTATTCAGGGTCGCAGTCGCCTGTTGGTCACCCAGCCAGCCTTTTTCCCACGGTGCGAGCTCAGAACTCGTAATAGATTGTTCGTCGGATAGGAATGAAACCACATCACACACTACCCACCTGGAAAACGAGACCACATCCTCTCGAGTGACATCCCGTACTTACTGTTAGGTGAACAGGGGCTAGACACACATTTAATTAAGAGGCTTGTCATTTGCCTCACCGCGCCCGGGACTCGAACCCCGGCCCTCTCGGTTGCGAGCCGAGCGTGCTAACCACTACAATACGCGGTGTTTGGTGTACGGTGTGTGTATGTGTGTCTGTGTGTGTGTGTGTGTGTGTGTGTGTGTGTGTGTGTGTGTGTGTGTGTGTGTGTGTGTGTTCAAATATTCATCTATTTACATTCGACATCTAACACAACACACAGTGTTTCTCCATTCCTCATGCATCTCACCACTGCATCGTCGTCGTCTCTTCTCTTCCGCGCTCCCACAACATACGTGGGAGAACTTCAAGTGCCTTAGAGGTAGGAAGAAGACCTGAAGGAAGAAGAGTAGGGTGGCACGAAGGAGTTTACGGAGGGAATGCATAAGGAACGTGAGTGGCAGAACAAGAGATAGGGAAAGGGGGGGAGGGCAGGTGTGTGGAGAAATGTGTGTGTGTGCAGGAGACGCAGAGGAGACAAGTCGGGAGGCACAAGGAGAAAGTTAGGAAAAGGAGAAGAGGATGGAGGGAGGAAGAAATCGCGTGCAGGAGACAGGAAGAAATGAAAGCATCCAGATTATAAGTAAGGAGATTTAAAGAGAAAAAAAAAAGGGGGTGTTGAGAAAATATTGCAGAGAGGACTCAGATAACCCAACTTTGTAAAAGCTGTTTTAGTTAGAGATGGTATGTGAAGTCCCCAGTTTGAATTATAAGTAAAAAACGAAAGAATGGGATGTTTGAGGCATTGAATGACATTAATTAAGACGGTACTATGAAGGATTAGAACAGTCACTGAATGCAGGTAAAGTTACATCAAGAAGGGAAGATACGTTTACAGACATAGCTAGAAGAGTCTGACTTAGCAAGTGCAACCACTAAAGTACAGTTAACCTTAAGTCTTCCAAGGATTTAGGAGATTGGCATGGAAAACATAATTGAATTTCAATAGCACGAAGTATTCAGAGCGTGGATGAGAGGAAGAAACAACCACTGAACCATAAAATATAAAGTGTAAAGGTTTCAACTAAGATAGCAGTGGTGCCATCAGGATGAAATAGGGAAGGGAAGCTGATGGTGCATAGTTATTGGGAATGTTTTTAGTTAGGTGCCAAAAGTCTCGAGCTGAGATGGACTTCGGAAGATTTTGTCCATTTCTTTAATGAAAGAGCTTTCAGTTAGTTGGAGAACAGACTTCTCAAGATTTCAGGCAGAAATATTAAGTGCTCAAGATTCTGGTCATAGATGGTTTAAGACTCTATCATTTATAGCACAAAACCAGATCGTGTTAAACCAAGGTTGGAAGGTTTATTTCGAGATAAAGAACGAAGATTGTACTCCTCCATGCCAAACACTATCATATCTGTTGTGCCCTTACATAGACGGGTCTACGTCACGGATACAGGAATCATTTCAAGGGAAATTAACATAATACTTCTTCAGGTCCACTAGCTAAAAAAGTCTAAATTCCATAAGCACATCTGCTTTTGGGGATACTGAGGAAGGATTAGAACGATAGGACGAGATAAATCATTACAAGATTGTAATTAGAAGAGCCCCAAAAGCACAAACAGACTTGTTATGATTTAGAAAAAGATTAAAAAAGTTGGAAATATCTGAAAGATGGCCTTGAATATGAGGTGGATGTTGCACCAGTTGCTGTAGTTCATTGAAGGATAGCTCACCAGGCAATATGGTGAGTGAATAGAGAATAAAGCCATAGTTTGAGATGAACATTAAAGTCTCCAAGAATGGAGATTTCTGCAAAGGGGATGTTAAATAATTTCTTATTGTAAGAAGAATTAGAGCAGGGGTACACAACACAGATCAATTTAGTTAGAATAATTCTGTAGTGACACTTAGCTGATGGATAACTCTGAAGATTCAAGATCATCAGCAAGAGAGAAAGTTAAGATGATGTTAAAATAAACGCAACATCCAGCTTTGGAATGAAAATGAGGATAGAAAAAGTAAGGTGGAACAGAAGTGTGGCTACTGTCAGTTACCTCAGACACCTATGTTTCAGTAAGAATGATGATGTTTTGCGAATTTATATATATATATATATATATATATATATATATATATATATATATATATATATATATATATATATATATATATATATATATATATATATATATATATATATATATATATATATATATATATATATATATATATATATATATATATACGAATGTTATAGAAGTTCACGAGGAAAAAGTTAAGGGCGATGTCAGGACACTTGCTGTCCAAACCGGTACAACAATCCGACTTATGGACATTCATGGTCCCCTTCACAGTAAGGGATTCTGAGCTTGATGTAGGAGTTAAAAGGCGTGTGTGTAACTAGGTGTGTGTGTAGTTTTTTGGTGAAAAAAGAGAGTTGTCTTTAGTGGATAGACTATTACTGTCCCATTGTGTTGTGAGGCACAAAGGAAGACGTTTATTGAGGTCACAGTGGCTTTAGTGATAGGTTCACAGCACCCCCTGATCCAATGTAGGGGAAAGTGTTGAAGAAGGAAATCACATCAGAATGATATGAATCAAAATGCAGGACTAGATCATCGACGTAACTTGAGGCTTCATTCACACGAATTACTTTTTGTGGTCTGGAGCTACCACACACACACACACACACACACACACACACACACACACACACACACACACACACACACACACACATACAAACACACATACACATACACATACACACACACACACACACACACACACACACAGACACAGACACAGACACAGACACACACAGACACACACACACACAGACACAGACACAGACACAGACACACACACACACACACACACACACACACACACACACAAACAAAAACAACAACAAAAAAAAAAAAAAGGTGAATAGCTGCACCGTGCACACGAGTCACTCGGTGCACAAAATGAGGTCAGTGATATGTGGATCTTGTGGAAAAGGTAACTTTTTGCGCTCCCTTTATGAAAATGAACTGGAAAATAAAATGTTATGGGTGCACCCAATATTTAGTTTTACTAAAGTATTGCAGAGAACACTTCATACATTGTTTTCCTTTTTGTATTTCTGTCTGTATTCTTTCATATTGAAATAATAGAATATTGCTCTATTTTCACCTCTGTGATCAATACTTCAGTCAAACAATTCTTTTGATACTGTTTTCAATCATGGATAATAGAACCTAACGCTGTGATAAAAAAAAAAAAAGATAGTACGAAAGCAGTGGGAGGCCTTCATTTGAAGCCACCTATAATTGTTCATGTGTATGTTGCCATTTGAAATAAAGGTTTCTATCGCTGAGCACTGTGACCGCCCACAGAGGTGTGGTCGGAAAAATGGCTCCACCCATCACAACTTACTTTTGGGGGGGCTGATAGAAATAGAAGAGAAGCGGTTCACGTGAATGAAGCCTAAAAAAGATATCCCATATACTAAAAAAAAAAAAAAAAAAAAAAAGTCTCGATTAGTTATATTTGATCATTCATTCGTTCCGGTTTTCCTTTCTTTCCTCGTTTACATCCTATTGCAATCTTTCCTCCATACCCTTTTTTAAGTATTCTTTATGCACTATTTTGTTTCCGTCTCTTGTCTTTCCATCGATCCTTTTGTTTATACATAAAATATTTTCTTTATAAACTTTCTATTGCATTCCATGTACCCATCTTGCCAACCACCGATGCTGTACATTCTCCATCTAGACTTTGTCCATATTTTCTTTTTCTTCCTCTATCGCTTTCTCTCAAGTCTGAACCTCGCACTCTGAACATCCACAACCCTTTCCTTGCCTTTTCTACGTCTCCATCTAGATCTAGTTAACTGAAACTTCAACCCATCACCCCTTTTCCTCTTCTTTTCTTTTATTTCTCAACTTGAGCCATTCAACTATTTTTTTCAGTCTGGAATAGCTCTGACTCAATCTCGATTTATATGCTTCAACTTTTTATTCATTTCTTCGTAAGTTTGCTTTCACATTCGTTCTTTTCATTTACTCAATATCATTCTTTCATGTAGACAACTTTAAATTTTCTTTTCAATTTTCAAGAATCTCCTAGGGAAATATCAGAAAGTGTGTGTGTGTGTGTGTGTGTGTGTGTGTGTGTGTGTGTGTGTGTGTGTGTTTATCTCTGTTGGAGTGAAACCTCTGGTTTACTTGTTTCCTACCTACCTATATATATATATATATATATATATATATATATATATATATATATATATATATATATATGCCACTTCTTATAGGATGAAGATTTGACTCCCAACCAACATGACCTGACCCACATGATTCATAACCCGTCTATTCCCATGATTATTACGTCTCCACACATTACCTTTTACCATTACCACCTCTCTCTCTCTCTCTCTCTCTCTCTCTCTCTGTCTCTGTCTCTGTCTCTCTCTCTCTCTCTCTCTCTCTCTCTCTCTCTCTCTCTCTCTCTCTCTCTCTCTCTCTCTCTCTCTCTCTCTCTCTCTCTCTCTCTCAGCCAACTAGTGTCGCAACCAACACGAGAAAATTACATACTCGATCTTGTAATAACCACTCAGGAACATCTAATCAACAACATCACAGTCGGTGAGTATCTTGGTTCTTGTGACCATAAAGTAGTTAGCGCTGAGATTAATACAACGACTAATATAGATGAAAATACAACGTCCGTGCCAAACTTCAGGAGAGGAAACTTTGAACGTCTCAGAAGCGCATTATCGCAGTTGTCACCACCAGCCACAGCTAATGTTGAAGATGCTTGGTCTTATTTCAAAAATCAACTACTGACACAGCAGCGTAACTTCATTCCTAATTGCGTGAAAAGACCCAGCAATAATAAGAACTATCCATGCTTTAACACCGAGATCAAAAAGGTGTTGAAAGCGTAAAATCGCTGCGATCAACCGAAAACATTAGATTATTGTAATGAGGATGGACGACGAGTCAAAATGCTAATAAAGCAAGCTAAACGACGTTACGAAGACATTGCAGCTGATAGCAGAACCAATGCGAAGAAGTTTTTCAGATACATAAACAACAAGAAACACATCAGAAGTGGGATAGGGCCATTAAAAGATAGCGCAGGCACCCTTGTGGCAGACGACCCGCAAATGGCGAGCTTGCACTTTAGTTCAATATTTAATCCCGTCGCAGGCGCTGGTCACATCACCGCTAATGATGACAATAATGAGTTAGGCAATGCACCTAATATTGCTTCCGAACAAACATTACATAACTTGGAAATAACTTCCGAAGAAATCCTGAGAGCAATCAATGATATGAAGACGAATACACGTCCAGGCCCCGATAATATATATCCTGAAAGAAACTAAAAGCTTGACGTCTGTAGTGGACAAAATGCTTGAAAGCATTACTAGAGACAAGATTGTTAATTACTTTGAACGTCATTCCTTGATCAGAGACTCTCAGCACGGCTTCAGGAACAAAAGATTATGTTTGTCTAATTTGTTGACGTTCTATAATGACCTCTTTTCTGCCCATGACATCACGAGATCATTAGACATTGTACACCTTGATTTTCAGAGAGCGTTCGATAAAGTTCCGCATATTAGATTAATGTTCAAGGTCAAACAACTCGGGATAGATGGTAATATTTTCAAAACGAAAACTGGCTAAGCAATAAAAACCAAAGGGTAGTCATCAACGGCACGGCCTCTTATTGGGCACCAGTCACCAGTGGAGTCCCACAGGGTTCTGTTCTAGGACCAGTTTTGTTCATAATTTATATAAATGACATCGACGTCGCGCTAAATAACTTTATTTCCAAATTTGCCGATGACACGAAAATCGGGAACTCGATAATCACTGACCATGACAGGATTAGCCTTCAAGAGGACCTAAATAAGATTTAGGAGTGATCCCAAAGATGGGAAATGCCTTTTTATGTCAACAACGGCCACATTTTACAAATAGGTACAAGAAACCAAAAGTTTAATTACGAGATGAATGGGGTTAAACTTGAAAGCGTACAATGCATTAAAGATCTTGGCGTATCGATTGCGTCTGGCCTCAAATTCTCCCAACAATGCAAGGAAGCCGCAGGAAAAGCTAATCGAATCCTGGGTTTTATAATCAGAAATTTCTCCTTTAAAAATAAAGACGTAATTCTGCCACTGTATATCAGCTTAATCAGACCCAATCTGGAATATGCTGTGCAATTTTGGTCGCCTCACTATACAAAGGATATAGCAAAGCTGGAAGCTGTACAGAGAAGGGCTAAGAAGATGATAACATCCTTGCGTAATAAATCATACGAGGAGAGACTGGCAAGTATAAACTTGTTCTCTCTCGAGAAACGACGGCTCCGTGGAGAACTCATTGAGTGTTACAAAATACTTAATGGATTTACAAATGTGGACGCAAATAAGTTGTTCTCAATTGATAACTCAGCACGAACAAGGAATAACGGAGTAAAACTAAGATGTAAACAAGTCCAACTAGACTGCACTAAATTCTTCTTTATTAATGACGTAATCAGGGAGTGGAATAAGCTTCCACCCTCGGTGGTGGTGCAATGCGACACAATTAGCTCATTTAAGAACAAACTTGACCAGCATCTCCTCAACCAATATATCCGATAAAGAGGAAATCACCAAGCGCACTGCAGGCTGTTTGATTACGATTGCTCATAACCACTTTTGTTCAGACTGCTTCACTCGCACTCGCTTGCTTTTGAAAACTTCTACTTTAGATTAAGGACAGACCGCCTAGCTTGGACCCTAGGGTCTGTGTGGTCTGAATTTCTATGTAATTCTATGTAATTCTCTCTCTCTCTCTCTCTCTCTCTCTCTCTCTCTCTCTCTCTCTCTCTCTCTCTCTCTCTCTCTCTCTCTCTCTCTCTCTCTCTCTCTCCTTTTGTAATCTCTACTGCTCTGTTATTGACTTTTCCCTCATTTTCATTATCTATATACTCCAGTTTATGTTACATATTTCTCTCAAAAGTATTTTTCTCACAATAAGGTAGAAATTCATATTATATTCTCTCACACACATATTAATTATACTGTATACACTTCATGTAAATGCACCGCATATAGGCGTGTCGATACACAGTATATAACTTTACCATCCAGGTCAACCAGGGCGGAGTTTAGGATATAAGGGGAGAGTAAGAGGTGGACACAGTACCAACAAATCATCTAGTCTTTCTCCCCGTTCCTATACAGAATTCCATTAGGCCGACAATTTCAGTCTTTGTCATTTCATCCCACCCACGTGGTTATTGTTCCTTCTTCCGCATGGGGCATGTCTGTTTCGGCCACTCATCCTATTTTTAAACAAACTTTTCTAGGTTTAATAATTTCTCTATTCCCTTTTTTCTTTCTTGTTCTCTTTTCATTCTCTTTTGTTCTTCCATCACCATACACAGTATACCACATTTCTCCGATGTGACACTGGCTTAAGAAACATCAAAACCCTAAAATAACAATAAACATATGAAATACTTTTGAAATAAGTTACAGAAAAATTATGAATACAATGTATGTCATAAAACCATCAAAGAAAAACATGGTTTCGAACTTGAAAAGAGGAAGGTATATAGGGTGACACGATATGCACAACAATGTGCAATCTCCACGTTAATACTAGTCTTGCTACCCACGCCTCAGTCCACGCTAGTCTCTCGAGGAATGTACCTATATACATTGTCTGTTTCTGCTTTGTTTCTAGTGTTTGTTTACTACCAGAAAGCCTTCGAATCAAGAAAAACGTCAATGTGCGAATCTAACGGTTATTTCAGTTGTTTGATTTGTCATATTACAGTACAGTACTTATATACAGTACTCGGTTAGGTTGTAAACAATTTTTGGGGGGATGCTGGTAATTATCGTACATATAATATCTTTAAACAATGGACTTTTAAAGCAATGGATTAAGCTTCCCATCTTTTAGTCTGTTAAATCGAGATTTTTGCTTTGTGTGTGTGTGTGTGTGTGTGTGTGTGTGTGTGTGTGTGTGTGTGTGTGCGTCTATATATATATATATATATATATATATATCTATTATATATATATATATTATCTATATATATATATATATATATATATATATATAGACGCACACACAGACACACACACACACACACACACACACAGTAGGATGATAGACACTGTATACAAATGCACCTTAATACGTCCAGCATATCAATCAATCAATCAAAGGGGGCATACGCCGGGGGGCGCGTTGCCTCGCCTACCCTACGGCACCACTCCTGGCGGTCACGCCTCGCGAGTCTCCATGCAGGCTCCCTTCCTATACCGAGTAACTCCCAGCAGGAGGCATCGACTTGTCGCAGCCAAGAGTTCCGTGGGCGTAACCTTGGCCTCCTCCAAGTCGGGTTGTCCCTTACGTAAACAACCCGATAAGCAGGATCGGCTTTCGGGTATCGCGCCATATGCCCATATAGCCGCAGTTGGCGCTGACGGACTATGTTAGTAATAGGCCTCGAATCGGTCTCACGGAACAATCGCTGATTTGACACAGTCATACCAGCGGTATCCCATGATCCTGGGAAGGCATCTAGTACCAAAAACATCAATTCGCCCCTTCAGGTCGGTGTTCAGTGTCCATGTCTCACAACCATAGAGTAAGACAGGGATCACCAGCGACTTGAAGATCCGAATCTTTGTCCGTCTGCACAGGTATCGACAACGCCAAATACTCGTGTTGAGCGAATCCATAACGCCGTGGGCCAGGCCAATCCGCAGTGTGACTTCTTGGCTCGACCCACCATCGTTATGTACTACATTACCAAGGTATGTGAAGTTTTTCAAGATCCCAATGTCCTCGCCACACGCATGAACAGATTGTACTGTTTCATCCAGAACGCCTCCACACACCTGGACCTTGGTCTTGGCCCACGAAACCTTAAGTCCCAAGGGCTTCACCTTCTCGTGCAGTGCCTCTAGAGCCATAACCAGCACCTCCAGTGACTCAGCGAAGATTGCTACATCGTCAGCAAAAACAAGATATGTAATCTTGGTGTTGCCGACAGATGCTCCACAATGACTTTGTTCCACAACTCTGCCTAGTACCCAATCCATGCATGTGTTGAAAAGTGATGGAGCAAGCACACAGCCCTGCCTCACACCTGTATTCACAGGGAAGAAGCTGGACACGCCTCCTCCACACTTCACAGCACTTACAGTCCCGCAGTACAGGCCAGTTAATAGACCAATAATCCTTGCAGGAATCCCACGGAGCCGCAGATCCCAGAGTGTTTCTCGATACACTGAGTCAAACACCTTCTTGAGATCGACATAAGCTGCAAGCATTCCCTGTCGAAACTCACGTCGGCGCTCCACCAGTACGCGGAGCGCTAGGATACGATCAGTTGTTGACTTACCGGGCGTGAGCCCTGACTGTTCAGGTCTCTGATGCTTCAGCAGGTGAGTGCGGATTCACGTCAGCAGCAAATGGGCAAGCACCTTGCCTGGTACGCTGAGCAGCGTTATTCCACGGTAGTTGCTGCAGTTTTGACGGTCCCCTTTCCCCTTCCAGATAGGGACGACCAACCCCTTCTTCTTCCAGTCAGGGGGAATGGTACCTGAATGCCATACAGCAGTCAAGACAGCATGTAGCCCACGGTTCATGGCTTCACCCAGAGCTTTGAGCAGTTCTGCACTGATGTTGCAGATGCCAACTGCCTTTCCACCCCTCAACTTTGCCACAGCCTCTTTGACATCGCCAATGGAGGGTGCAGTTTCGTCAATGGGTGGATCAGCATCCAGCGTCTGCAATCCTGCAGTTCGGAGCTGTCCGCTTGGAGGATCCACCGTGAACAGCTGCTCAAAGTACTCAGCCCAACGAGCCATCTGCCCATCTGCGTCTGATACGAGGCAACCATCTGCTGTTCGGATAGCACTCACCTGAGAAATAGACTTGGAGTGGAGTTCCTTCAGAGCTCGATAGGCAGGTCTAAGGTCATTTGCATTTAAATGACACTCGACATCCTCAGCGAGACTCCTGACATACCTCTCCTTGTTTCTTCTCAGAAGAGTTCTAGTCCTACGTGACAGAGCCCTGTACTGGTCATGGTCCCCAGCAAGCCTGGCAGCCCGACTCTCCTCAATACTTTCCTGCGTCTCTACCGAAGTGAAGCCACTCCGTGACCACGGGCGCTCCCCAATGCATTCCTTGGCAGCCTCAAGAGTCTCACGTTTGAAGGTATCCCATAGCTCTTCAGGGTTCTCAAGGGTGTCGAGCACTCCAAACCGATTGGAGACTGTCACTGCATACTCTTGTGCACATGTCAAGTCCTTTAGCTTCTCAAGATGAAACACAGTGTGGTTGCGTCTTGGAGGTTTTCAGGACTTGATATGAAGCTTGAGTGAAGCAACAACAAGCCTGTGATCGGTCGCAAAGAACTCGGCACTCCGAAAAACCCTGCAGTTCTGGAGGATCCTCCAACGAGTACTGACAAGGATATGATCGATCTCCTTCGCTACCCCTCCGGCATTGCTATACCAAGTCCAGCGGTGCAGCGTTGGTCTCTGATACCAGGAACCCGCAATTCTCAGCCTTCTGGATCTTGCAAAATTCAGAAGGAAAGAGCTGTTGTCATTCCTGGTACCAGAACCATGGGGACCAACACATATTTCATAGCCAGCCCTTTCAGTGCCAGTGACAGCATTAAAGTTGCCCAGGACAATGAGTGCATCAGTGTCCTGAGATGGGCGGGAGGACCCCCTAGCCCTACTTCTGATTTTGGGGGTGCCGGTGGGGCTGCAGATGTGGCGCCTGCACGTTGGACCGCTCCTGGGGTGAACCTTCGAAGGGTTCTGCGTGTGGGCTCCTGAAATGTCCCGAGTCTCTCAGAGGATCACCGACTGCCTCATTTATCAGATGAGCTCAGTAGGCTGAGGGTGGATTTGGTGGGGCTCTCTGAGACAAGGAGGCCAGGCAGTGGCAAGACCAGTAGTAAGTATTTTACTTACTACTGGTCCGGCATGAGCAATGGTCACCATGTCAAGGGGGTAGCCATAGGCGTCTCCAGCAGACTGCAGCCGTCTGTTGTAGAGGTTACTCCGGTTGATGAGCGTATAATGCGATTAAGGCTGAAGCACAGTTTAGGCTTCATGTCTGTTGTTGCAGAATATGCTTCTACCGAGATGTGTGAAACTGAAGAGAAGGAGATGTTCTACGCAAAACTCGACTCTGTACTGGACCAGTGTCCCCGTCGTGATGCGCTCATTGTCGTCCATCATACCTTCTTCACATTCCCTTCAACTACTAACTCTATTAAAAGGTCCATTTTTGTCCATGTATGGCGTACTCTTCGCATGTATGTGGGGATTCCACCCACATACCCTTATTAGATACGAGTAGATTGAATAAAACTTTTTTCGTTTTTGCCAACTCCTCTCCTCTGAATTGCCGTCTTCAGCCTCTCCCCCCCCCCCCC
>CM035207.1:15182374-15201474 GCA_020233015.1 Callinectes sapidus | reverse complement strand
ATATATATATATATATATATATATATATATATATATATATATATATATATATATATATATATATATATATATATATATATATATAAATTGTTTATTTATTCTTTTTTTTATTTTCATTTAATTTTATTATTTTTTTCATTTAGTTCTTATTGTATACAAAATTAATATACACATTTATACTGACACACGCTTCATTCACTCGGGAGCACCTGGGCCATATCTCAAAACTAAAGTCATTAGTCAAGGAGGGAAGTAGAAGCAAATGAACATTCATACATGGGGAAATGTACAATACATGAACACACGTACTTAAAAGGAATGGGGATTCTCATATTCTCAGTCACGCGAAAATCCTTCACACAATCATTCATTCCTAAATAATATTTACAAAACATGGACAATAAGAAAAACAAATATGGTTCATACATAATGAATAACCAAAACATAAGCAAGGCACAACCCTCTCATTAAATTGGTCTCTGTCAGGAAAATCCTGACCCAAAAGGGTGGCCTGAGTTACGGGTGGACGGCGGGCCACACAGTAACCTGTGAGGGACCGCCGCGCCTCCTGATAACGCACGCAGTGGATCAAGATGTGATCGACAGTGAGGGTTACATTACATCAGGGACATTGTGGTGGAAAGGAATGAGATATAAATGGAAGCATGTGGGCTGGTAGGGTAGAGCTCATCCTTAGGCGTGCGAGAACCACTTCCTCAAGCTCTGTAGGACGATTGGAAGGGGGCCACTCACCTAGGACAGGCTTTATGGTGTTCAGGTGGAGACTGTCCAAGGAGTCGTACTGATGATTTTACGGCAGAGACACATGACTGTAGATTCTGATGGAAGTTCCACGCTCCCTCGAGCTCTACAGCGAACCTGGCTAGAATGTCAGCCTGTTCATTCCCATGTATACGGGAATGACCTGTCACCCAAATCAGAAAGAAGGACTTATAGCATGAATCTATCTTATTAATGATGTTGCCCTGGATTTCATTTGTATCCGTACGTCCGGACTCTATTGCCTGAAGAGCTGACATAGAGTCCGAAAAAATTACTATGTAATTATGATTTGACGTGAGTGCGAAATCTTGATCGATAGCAAAAAGTTCTAAAGAAAATACCGATGTATGACGAGGCAATCAGAATCTGAGGGCGCAATCACTAGACCATACTCTCTCGCCCACACACTCACTCATCTTGGAGCTGTCTGTGTATAGGTAGAGAAAAGGAGGGAGGCCTGCCACGAGGGCCCGGAAGTGTTGGTGTACCTCCGCCTCGGTAACAGTAGCTTTGTGCCCCTGGAGCCAGTTTGTAAAGAAGGTGATAAAGGGCGTCTCCTATGGGGCGAGGACTGGTAGCACGAGCTGGTCACCATTTTCTATAGAGACTTCCCCCCCCCCCCCCCCCCCCCCCCCCCCCCCCGGCAAAGATGGTACATTCGCACTGCTAGGGGGGAGTGACTCAAACTATGGTGCTGCCTTATGGTGGTGGTTGGAGTTGTACCGAGGGGGGTCTTCCGGTCCGCCAGCAACAGTGCGTCACGTCGTGTAGACAGTGGTGGTACGTTTGCCTTGACTTCCATGCGCGCTGCACGTGTGCAACGCAGGACCCCAAGACACATTCCCAGACATTCATTCTGCAATACATCCAAACACCTCAGGGTTGCTTCCGATGTCGATCCATACACCGGCGAGCCCTAGTCTAAGTGAGAACAAATTAAGGACTTGTACACCATTAATAAAGATGTTCTGTCTGGTCCCCATGATGTACCAGAAAGGTATTTCAGGACGTTATTTTTTTTACGACACCGAATAAGCAACTTATCAATATGTATTTTCCAACAGAGTCTGCTGTCAAAAATACAGAGCCAGAAACTTTAAAGTATTTTGGAAAGGTATCGGCTGGCCTTCAAGTGTGATGTGAAGGTTCGGAATTTTGCGTCTAGTAAAAACAACACTGATACACTTTGGAACGGAAAACTTAAATCCCCACAAAGAGGCCCAATGTTGAACAGAGTCAAGAGCGAGTGGAATCTGTCCAGCTGAGAACTCTGCGTATGGCGAGGAGTGCCATATCGCACAGTCGTCAGCATACAGTGAGTATTTAAGATTCCTGGGGACGGGAGTTGTTGACAGAATATCATCAATCATAACAGAAGACAATATAAGACTAAGAATACTGCCCTGTGACACCCCGTTTTCTTGGACAAAAATGTTTGATAATACGTTAGAGGGAAGCTTGACAGAGAATGTCCTGTCCTGTAAGAAATTATAAATAAAAATTGGCAAGTTACCTCTTAAGCCATGAGCGTGGGGTTTCATGAGAATACCATGTCGTCATGTAATGTGGAAGGCTTTATGGATGTCCAGAAACACCCCTACCATGAAGTGTTCATTGGCAAAAGCCTCTGAAATGCAATGTTCGAGGTTTGTTAAGTGGACTATCGTGCTTCTGTGTTTATGGAATCCCGACTGCTCAACACTTAACAAACCTATCCATTCTAAAACAAAAAGGAGCCTCCTTTTTATCATACGTTCCATGACCTTACATAGACAGCTCGTGAGCGCAATAGAACGAAACGCACTGGGGTCCATAGGTCGTCCGGTTTTTTTTTTTATTTTTTTTTTTATTTATTTTTTTTTATTTATTTATTTTTTTTTAGGAATAGGTATGATATGTGAAAAATGCCACATGCGAGGAAAAGTATATGTGGTCCAAATTTCACTGAATAATTAGAGTAATTTTGTTAAGGATACAGGGCCAAAATGTTGCAACATGCTGCAGGATATATTATCAGGACCGGGACTGGAGCCTTTACAGGATTTCAGGGAATGAAAGAGTTCATCCAACGTAAACTCAGTGTTATAATCTGAGTTTACGCCTCCCATGGCAAAGTTTGGGACGGTGTGCTCTGCTGCTTCCTTCCGTGGAAAGAAAACGCAGGGTCATAGGAGGCCGTGCTGCTGGCCTCATGGAAGTGATGGGAAATGGTGTTAGCTATTATTTTGGGGTCATCTATGATATTGCCATTAAATGATAGTGAATTTACAGGGTTGAATTGTTTTTTATTACTGAGTATGAATATGGTTTTCCATACCTGTGAGAGAGGGATGGTCCTGATTACTGTTGAAAAAAAAAAAAAAAAATTGACGGAATGAGTTCCGTTTAGCATTAAGGATAACTTTCCTTGCCTGAGCACTTGCCTTTTTAAAGGCTATGAAGTTATCGTGACTGGGCTGCTGGCTGAAATACCTGTATCGTCTATTACACTCACGAAGTGCTTGTCGGCAATCCGTTGTCCACCATGAAACTCCACGCTTCGTGTGAATTATTGCAGTTTTCGGAATACATGCCTCAGCAGCGTGTAAAAGTGTAGTGTATCGCATGACTAACCTTGGAGTAAATGTCCTCGCCAGATATGTCCATGTCGGCGATCGCACGGAAGGACGCCCAGTCTAAAGTAAAGTAAAGTGGGGGGCTTACGCTGTATCAGCGCGTGGCTGCGGGCGCTCATCTCCGGTCTCCTTGGCCTTTGAGCCTGTGGAGGAATAGTCCCTTACCCCGGGACATGGGGCCAGCATGAAATCCGGGTTTCCACAGTTTACCTTCCCTAGGTTGCCCTAGGTACCCATTTATCGACCAGTGAAGGATGAAAACCTGGGTGGGGTCCGCGCCGTCCTCGTCCGGGATCGAACTCGGGCCCACGGATTCGTAGCCAGACGCGCTAGCCACTGCACCGTGGCGGCGCAGTCTGCCTTCTTGAAATTAAATTTGGGAGGGCGGGGAGTAGAGGGGGTGTCGCGTGCATAGGAAATACGAATAGGCAGGTGATCACTTCCATGAGAGTCGTCGATGACTTCCCAAGAGAAGTCAGGGAATATATTTGCCGAGGTCAAAGAAATATCAATGGTAGTAGCGGTGATAGTCCGATCATCTACACGAGTCGCACTACCATCGTTCAAAAGACAGAGGTTTGTTTGTAACAAAAGATTAACTATCTGCTCGCCTCGAGTACTTGACCTCACGCTTCCCCATTGCTGATGATGGGCATTAAAATCGCCTAGAATTAGCCTGTTCTCCGGAAGCTGGCTAATTAGTGATGTTATGTCATCATCAGATATGGAGGTATTGTGAGGTAAGTAGAGTGAACAGATAGCCAGATACGCATTGGTGAATTTCACCCTGCATGCGACAGCTCACAAGACGTATTCAACGCTACTTCTGTGTGTGTCAGTGTCTTATGTGTGTAGATGGCAACGCCATGACCATCATATCTTTTATACGGATGGTAGTGTTTAAGTACTAAGTATCTGGCTGATCATCCAGTCTTGTCTCCTGTAGACAAATAACAAACTGCCCGTGTATGTTCATTAAAAGAGACAAATATGGGTTTCTATTCCCCTCACTAGCCCACTTAGCACAGAATGGAAGCGAATACCGACCAGCATTACTGTAATGACCATACGATTGGCATTTGAAGCAACGAAGTGGATTTGGAATATAGGGTCGAACATAGATTTTCTCATAGCCTACCTCAATCTTATCAGGCAATTTAGTAGAGCTAAAAGTGAGAATGACTGAGGCAGTGTTTCTTCTATTGGCGTCAATAACTTTTGTTATTTTCTTTGCTCCAATGACATTTTGGTAAGCCGTTTCATGAACGATTTCAGCCGGCTCCATATCAATGAAGTCAGCATGGGTGACAACACCCTGACATGAATTCATTGACACGGAAATCGAGGCTTCAATCTCGATGTCATGGACCTACCGGAGCTACAAACAAGGACTTAGTCTGGGCCGCATTTAATATTTCAACGAGTAGGTCTCCGCTGGTAAGTCTCTTAACATCAGCAACATTACCTACATTACCATCGATGACTCAAAATTATAAATGAATTAACATTGTAAAGGCGGGTCTGTCCTTTAGAGTGTAGTGTCAGGAATGATGCTTTGTCTGAGTTAATGGGTCGTAGATCCGTCAGGGAAGGTCTGTCAGTTGATCCCCCTCTCCGACCGTGGGAAGGGGAAGAGGCATTGTCCATCATGGGGTACACCCCCCCTCCTACATGAGGGGAGCGGGGCACAAGTGGGAGGAAATCAGGGAGGAGTAACCTAAGTGTCAAATTGACCTGCGAAGCCACTCTAGGGCCGGACGGTGCCGATTCACCCCCAAAACACTATCACTGAGGCGGATCCCCGTAGGCAGAGAGGAAAGGCAATGTGACAATTGACAACGGACACTTACTGTTGTCACTAAGCTCAGTTCAGGAACAATGGGACACTTGACTTTATTTAACTAAGCCTAGGCCTGAATGGCGTACAGAAAAACCACCTAACGGTGGAAGTGCAAAGACTGGGGGAGAGTACGTGCATGTTTCTACGTCCATGTCTGAGCGCAGTCTGAGAGAGAGAGAGAGAGAGAGAGAGAGAGAGAGAGAGAGAGAGAGAGAGAGAGAGAGAGAGAGAGAGAGAGAGAGAGAGAGAGAGAGAGAGAGAGAGAGAGAGAGAGAGAGAGAGAGAGAGAGAGAGAGAGGGGGGGTGGGGGGGATGGGAGGGGGCTAAAGACAGTCAGTCACAAAAGAGGGGATTGATAACACGAAAAGCTTTTGAATATACCCTTTCTAATAAGACTGTGTGAATGGAACACCCCTATACATACATACGAAGAGTATTCCATACATGGACGGTCGAGGAATTTGTAGAGAGTTTGCATTTGAGGATTGTGAGAAAAACTGGAAGAGACGCCTCAGAACGTCTAACTTCATAGACGCTATTTTAACAAGAGATGAGATGCGGCAAGAGATGAGATGTTTTTAGTTTACATTATAACTAAAGGAAAGACCGAGCATATTAATTTTAGAAGAGGAAGAAAGTTGGGTGTCACTGAAGAAGTAGGGAAAATTGTGAAGAGTTGATAGATGGAGAAATTGAGTTTTTGAAGTCTTGAGTACTACTAAATTTTTCTTCCCCAAATAGAAACCTTAAAGAGATCAGAAGTCAGATATTCTGAGGGGTCCCTGCGTGATCCGTTAATTTCCTGGAGGGTTGGTCTTCTTTGGAAAGATGTGGAAAAGTGTAGTGTGAGATCCTAAGAGTAGGAGGCCAAGAAGTTTGGTTTAGAAGATTATTTATTAATGAATAATAGAGATTGGATGATAGAACATAAGACCATAATAAAAATGAGGGAAGCTGCAAGAGGCCATTAGAACTATTCGTGGCAATCCCTGCATGAGCACTGCTATCTAATTCCACCTACCACCCCAATCCATAAGAATTGTCTAATCTTCTATAAAAGCTCCCCATTGTCTGAGCACTAACAATATGATTACTGAGCCTGTCCAATCATCAAGTACCCTATTTTAAAACCAATTTCTTCCTATTTCTCTCCTTAACCTAAATTTCTCCGTGTTAAACCCGCTATTTCTGCTTCCATCTAAATGATTGAATCTTACAGCCTTGCTTTGTTGTAACACCTATACCACTTAAATACTTTTATCAGGTCCTCTCTCAACCTGAGTCTATCTAGGGAATGCAAATTTATTGCCTTTACTTTCGCTTCCTACGGAATATTTCTCAACCATTATATCTTTCTAGACATACTCCTTTGCTCTGATTCTAGTATAAGTATATCCTTCCTATAATGTGGGGACCAGAACTGTACCGCAGTATAAATGTGGTCTGACCACCGTCAAATGTAACTTTATCATAACTTCGGAACTTTTGCTTTTAATACTCCTAAAGATGTGATCTAGTATCGTATTTACTGTATTTCTGGTCTCAATGCATTAATTTTTCTCAGACTAAAATGAGAGCTAACTCTGACTCCAAAAACTTCTCATACTCTGAACTTATCAGAGCCTCATTGTTTATCGTATACCTATTTTGTGAATTATCTCCACCTACACTAAATACTTTGCATTTCTTAATATTAACCTGCATTTGCCATCTGTCTGTCCATTCATTCATCCTATCCAAGTTTTCCTGCAAGGCATTGACATCAAAATGTGACCTAATTAATCTGTCTATTTTCATATCGTCCGCATATTTACTAATATCACTGCTAATTCCACTATCCAAATCAATGATACATATAATAGTGGCCCTAAAACTTATCCCTGTAGCACGCTGCTAATTACCTGACCCCCACTCTGAATTAGAGCCGTTTATTACAACTCTCTGACGCCTATCCCTATCCAGCTTAAAATCTATCTATCTATCAAGTGCGCCCTAACCTTTCTTAAGAGCCTCTGATGGGGTACTTTATCAAACACTTTAGTAAAATGTAGGTAAAGGATGCCATAACTCTCACCATTATTTATTGCCTCATAAACTTTACTATAGAGACTCGACAAGTTTGAAAAACACGACTTGCCTTCTGTAAATCCAGGCTGAGAGTGATTAATCAAATTATGTTTATGTACATACTCTCTGATTTTCTTTGCTATTATCCACTTCATCAATTTTCTTACAAATGAGGTTAAAGTAAATGATCCATAATTAGCCGAAAGCGTTTTATCCCCCTTTTTGAATGTCGGTACAATGTTGGCCTGTCTCCAAAGTACTGGAACGTCACCTGAATCTAGTGACATCCCATATACTACTGCTAACGGCTCCCTAACAATCTCTTTGCGTTCTTTAAGTAATCTTGGATTTATTTCGTCGGGTCCTGGTGATTTGAAATTTTTTAGTCTGTCTATCTCTTGTTCTACCATTTCTTTAGTTACAGGAAAATAAACCTGAAGTTATCCCTTGGGGTCTGCCTTTGCCTGGCTGGCTACCTTAATCTCATAATTAGCTTTTCTCTTTAATCTTTTGACAGTTTTTTTTTTATTAATTCTTTATATTGTGGCCTTAAATCGGTTTTTTTTCCTTAACCTCCGATGAGTACTTAGGCTATTTTATGTCCTATGTAGTATCTTAGTCTTTCGATCATTCATCTAGGCTTAGCCTTCTGTGATCTTATTTTTTTATAAGGGATATTAGCTGTAAGGCCCGTATGTAATCTATGAACCACTGTTAATAGATTTAGAAGAAGAAAGGTGGTCATCTACCACAGAAGCAATAAAACGGTCGGAGAGGAGATTTGAGACAAAGTTGCAGAGGAAAAGATTGAAACCGTATGAGAGCAGTTTTGGAGTCAAAGCTTTTGATATGTTAAGGCAACAGCATCAGTTTCACCAAAATCTTTGAAAAAGAATGACCAAGACTCAGTCAGGAAAACCTGAAGAGCGACCTTCACGCAAGCCATATTGGACGTGGGACAGAAGATTGTGAAGTGACATATGTTTACGAACCATCCTATTGATAATAGATTCAAAAACTTAAAACAATCAGGATATTGAAGCTTTAGGGAGGTAGTTTGAGGGATTAAAATGGCCACCCTTTTTAGGCACAGACTCAATCTAGGGAAAGTTTCAGTAAAAAGGATAGGTAGAAGTCGATAAACAGAGTTAAAAGAATTTGACCAGGAAAAGTGCAAAGACGGAAATAAAGTTTTAGAGAACAATAGGAGAGACCCAATCAAGTCCATAAGCCTTCCGAGGATTTAGGCCAGCTAAAGCATGGAAAACATCACAGCGAAGAATTTTAATGAAAGGCAGGAGATAGTCAGACGAAGGAGGAGAGGGAGGAACAAGCCCTGAGTCATCCAAGGTAGTGTTATGAGCAAAGGTGTGAGAGAAGAGTTCAGCTTTTTTAAATAGATGTGATGGCAGTAGTGCCAGTAGGATGAAATAAAGAAGAAAAGATGAAAAAGTAAAGTTATTGGAGATGTTTTTTTTTTTTTTTTTTTTTTTTTTACCAGATGCCAGAAAACTCGTGGGTAGTTGGAGTTTGAAAGTTTTTCACATTTTCTATTAATAAAAGAGTGTTTGACAAGCTGAAGAACAGACTTGGCATGTTTTGTGGGCAAAAGTGCAAAAAGCATGAGATTCAGATGCGGGCAACCTCTCTATCATTTATAGCTCGAGAGCAAGCTGGGTTAAACCAAGGTTTGGAAAAATTCAGTTGAGAAAAAGAGTGAGGAATGTATGACCCCATGCCAGACACTATCACCTCTGTTATGCACTCAGCACACAGAGTTTGGTCTCTGACACGAAAATCAGCATGGTACCTTCTCATGTCCTCCTAATTGGCAGAAGCAAAATACTTGTAGAATCTTCATTTTGTGGAACGTTGTGTGGGCAGATCCAGTAGCTGCAATCTGTGATCCTAGGTCGCGGGTGGGACACCAATCATCGACCTGGATTCAGACTCGGCGGCACATATTCTACTTCTCCCCCTCCAATAACAACATTTTGTGGTATGTTGTGTGGGCAGATCCAGTAGCTGCAATCTGTGATCCTAGGTCGCAGGTGGGACACCAATCAATAACCTGGGTTCAGACTACTTCCCCTATCCAATAACAACAAGAATAATAATGATGACAATAGTAATAACAATGACAATAATAATAATAATGATAATAATAATAATAATAATAATAATAATAATAATAATAATAATAATAATAATGATAACAATAATAATAATTATTATTATTATTATTATAATTATAATAATAATAACAACAACAACAACAATAATAATAATGATAATAATAATAATAATAATAATAATAATAATAATAATAATAATTATTATTATTATTATTATTATTATTATTATTATTATTATCATTATTATCATTATTATTATTATTATTATTATAACAATAAGAAGCTAATGATAATACTAATGATAATAATAATAATAATAATAATAATAATAATAATAGTAATAATAATAATAATAATAATAATAATAATAATAATAATAACAATAATAATAATAATAATAATAATAATAATAATAATAATGAGACGCAATGGGGCCCTTCTTAGATTTTCCAATACTTGTCTGTGTCTGGTAGACAGCTTGCTCAGACTCAGTTGGTCACGGTGTCTTCATAATTGGCGTAGATAAGGCCCAAGATGACCTTGCTCGTCCTTTTTTTTGCATGTTCTCCAGCTTGTTGGTGTTAAGTGGAGCTGAGAAAAGAGAACCACTTTGGGGAAACATCCATGAGTCTGGGAAGAATGAAAATGAGGTACACCCCCTTCAATTCGTCTCTTGGCTTCCCTAAAGGCTTCCCTGTAGGCCGCTGACCTAATTGTAGTGGTATTATACTGCTGCTTCCAGTTGTGCGAGCGAGAGAGAGACTCTCTCTCTCTCTCTCTCTCTCTCTCTCTCTCTCTCTCTCTCTCTCTCTCTCTCTCTTTCTGGCACACTGCGAAATAACAACTTTCTTTCGGCCTTTATACTCTCATTTTGTCAATAAGGAGCTGGATATTCAAACGCTCAGAACGGCTGCTGGTTGCCATCTCTTAAATCACCTAAGGTGTATGCTTGAAAGACCTTAAAACTGTGTTTACTATTATCGAATCGTAATTTATCGTCATAAGGCTAAAGGAGCAGTGGACATTTCTTCATTATTCAAACCATGCATAACCTCAATTATATCTTGTTGGTTTCCTGATCATTCTTACACACACACACACACACACATTGCCGCGGTTGCCTGCTGGTTACCCAGCCAGCCTTTCCCTAAGGAGCGAGCTCAGAGTTCATATACCGATCTTCGGGTAGGGCTGAAACCACATCACACACTACACACCGAGACAGCGAGGCCACAACCCCTCGAGTTACATCCCATACCTACTTGCTGCTACGTAAACAGGGGCTAGATACACATTAAGAGGATTGCCCATTTGTCTCGCCGCGTCCGGGATTCGAACCCGGGCCCTCTCGGTTGTCAGTCGAGCATGCTAACCACTACACTACGCGGTGTGTGTGTGTGTGTGTGTGTGTGTCGCTCTCAATCTCTGTTTCTTTGTATCACTATATACAATTTAGTAATACAATAGTTTATGATACTATAATACTGCGGGGCTGGAGAACGCTCGACTATTCAAACTCTAAGTCTTACTGGTTTTTCATCAATATGTTTCAGCTTGGTTTGGGGTATACTGTATATTCAATTTCCTCTTATACTGATCCTTCATATTCACTTTTGTTGAAATCTAAATTCACACACACAGACACACACACACACACACACACACTACACTGCACTACACTACATGTAGTCATTATTTGAGTACATGTAGAAATAGATTATACTATTGAGGAAACATACCATAACTATTTTACAAAATGAAATGATGGCAGAAAGCATCTCTCCTTCGTAAGCTGCCTGTGATAAGGAGAAAAGGGAAGATACCAAAGACCCACAAAGCTGTCCATTCCCTATACGCACTCAACACCAAAAAAACACAGTGTAAGGTGAATAATTACTGTGCATTGCCCGTATCATTTTTAGTACACTGTTATTATATACTTATTTTGGGATTGGATTTCGCATACAGAAAGAAAAATTCATGTTAACAAAAATAATATTATATTATTAATTCATTATGTACTCCATACTTTTAATTACAATATTGTGTACATACGTATCTAACATAAATATAATTGTTTATATAAAGCAACACATGCTATTTTATAATTTCACTTGAATAATTTGGATGTCATAAGAAGCCATCTCCTTGTCAAGTTGCTCCAAACAAAGGCACGTTGTGCAGCCTCCAGCTTGGGCCAAGAAAATTCATGGAAACTACATGTAATGTAGTGCAGAGGGTCTCAGATGTATATAGAATCTTGGCTACTTGAGATAATGTTTATATGAAAACTGAATCACTTTTCAATCACTTTACTGTAACACCCTCAATCCACGTGCAATTACGCATATTAATTTACATTTTTTCTACTTTTGATTTTAAAGTTACTGATTGGAAAAGAGCAGTTGAATTATAATAAAGAAAAAGATATTAGCTTATTTACTGATTTTTCAAAATGTTTAATATAATGAACACTTTCTTTATATTTAATTTCTCCCTTGGATAGGTATGACCACCCCCTGTTGTGTGGTGCAGTTGGGTCATTCTAAACTAGTCGATTTGATGTTCACGCTTTTTTCACAGTTAGTTTTTCATTCTTTCCACGTTCAGTGGACAGTTCACTGGCCCATTCCCCAACTCCAGCCCTGCCCATCTCACCACCCCCCTCTCCCTCTCTCTCTCTCTATCTCTCTCTCTCTCTCTCTCTCTCTCTCTCTCTCTCTCTCTCTCTCATGCAGCAGAATGGTCTATAACGAGACTATATGTGAGGGCGTCATGATTGATTGCAAGTGGAGTAATGTTTCAGCAACGGCAAGGGCTTAATTTTGGGTTCATCTGCCATGTTCAGGCTTGGAGAAACATTTTTTTTTAAATATCCCCCTCCTTCTTTTCTTTTTCACCTCAACAACAATGTTGAACAAAATTTAGAATGATCTCAGACATAATTTCCGAAATACACCGATTTATATAGAAACAAAGAGAAATAAAGAAAGACAGAGACAGAGAACAAGGTGGAATGGTATTAAAGACGGAGAGCCCATGATGTATGGAGAGATGGCAATGGCTAGGGAATCCCTGCCAATCCCAAGGTCATGCAAAACTAATTTAAAGTGAGCCAACTATAGGTCAACATACAAAGGTTTCAACAATAAGAGTTCCTAGGCATAAACCGAACTATGTCAGATGCGTTTAACGGCCGATTTCCTAAATGATGAAACCTAGAATACCACATTGTTAGTTAGCTACACACAAACACATGAATGGACTTTTTTTAAACGCATCGCATCTGGCATCTGACAAGATCTAATTTAAGCCTAGGATTCCATATTATTGGAACATTCATATTGTTACGGACCAATGTATTAGAGTGTGTGTGTGTGTGTGTGTGTGTGTGTGTGTGTGTGTGTGTGTGTGTGTGTGTGTGTGTGAGTGAGTGGCGGTCTTGGGAGTCTAAAGTCTAAACAAAGAAGGGATAAGTCTGGCATAGGAAAGAGACCAGAGACGCCAAGCGGTGGGACTAGCTGGCCGGCAAAGGCAAGGCAAACCCGCCTGAGAGTCCTGCTCGCTTCACCTTCGTTTCCTGGAGAAATATACCCTCTGACTACATGGTGAAAGTGCCTGTGTATTACAGTGTGTGCAAAGACCGGTTGCTGCTGTTGACATTGTGAAAGCCTGCCGGGAGGCCACGAAAAACATGTGAGGTGTGAGGTGGCCCAAGCTGGCACCTTGCTGTGCACCATTGTTCTGTGTTGGCGTCGTGTCACTGCCCCCCTGTGTTACATGTACTGTTCTGCTGAGTAAACTGGCCAAAGTGAATGGAACAGCAGTTGAAAAGTTAAAAATTGAAAATGGAACAGCAGTTGATAAAAATGGACCAGCATTTGATTAAAATGGACCAGCAGTTGATGAAAATGGACCAACATATGGTGAAAATGGACCAGTAGGTAGCACAAATGCAGAACCTGGCGGTAGGATTCGCACAAGTGAGGGAAGAAGTTGTGACAACCCGAGACCTCCCTGTGTTTGACCAGCAGTTGTGTAGTGTGACTGGCCACTGTAAGCTGACAATCTCTGTGGCCGACATGGAGGAACCCTGTCAGATGGGGCTGGACTCCCTGCTTCAGAATGTAGCGTGTGTTGACCTCGGAAGGATGCAGGGGCAGGTACGCGAAGAAGCCGTATCACTGATCCTTGAGGCTGCTGCTAAACAGGTGGATAGCCCCATGATGAGTTCAGATGTCGAGGAGGAGACACTGGAGTTGTACTGCGGGGCCGTGAAGGAGGGTGAGGCGGCAGACGCCACTGAGAAAGCCCGCAGAGGCCATGCAGCGGTAAACAGCTGCGGTGGAGAGGTGAATAGCGGCGCGGGTAAGGCGGGCCCCGTGAGGAGCGATGGGACGGCGGCCGGCATTTTGACCCTGTGCTGGGGTGGATGCAAGAAGGCGAGCAGCCGCGCAAGGTGGAATTGGCGCCGGAAAATCCTGCTACCAAGGCTTTGATGGAGCTGTGTAACACGCTGTGCAGACAGAACGGTGTGTTGCGGAGGCGCGTGGAGGATGCAGCGACACAAGAGCACATGTGGCTGCTGGTAAATGCTTTCTCCCTACAGGTTGAGCGGCTGAAGGCGGCGTATGATGGCATTTCTGGTAGGTACTTGGGGCGTAGGAAGACTTTGTTCCACCTGTGCTGACGCCTATGCTATATTGGCATGGTACAGGAAGTGGAGTGGTGCTGCAAGCTGTACCACGTTTGCGTCGCCGAGAAGGAATCAGCGCGATGTACTCGAGCAGAGCTGAGGGGGTACCAGTTCGGCTCCCCCTGGGAGAGGATGGTGGTGGATGTTGCAGGGGCACTGCCGTGTACGGCCCAAGATAACCGCTACCTCCCGGCGGCTATTGGACGACCACCTGCGGAAGGGCTACCACAGATGTCGCCTGAGGTTGTGGCGGCGTTGCAGCAGCGGATAGAGGCCACGCGACAGGTGTCGAGCAATCTTCGCCTCGTGGGGCAGGCCATGACCCGCTGGTACCAGCTATGCGCCGGGGATGTCCAGAATGCGGCCAGGAGTCGCGTCTGCCTGTACAATCCCCGCGAGAAACGAGGCCTCAACCCGAGGCTGCAGAGCAACTGGGAGAGCCCGTGTACTGTCCTTGAGTGACTCTCGAATATCACCTGCAAGCTGGGCAATGGCACACGTAAGCGGCCGCGCATTGTCCTTGTTGATCGCATGTGGACCGTCTGTGGAGGTAAGCAGGGGATCCCACCTTATCCCGGGAGGGCCAAGATGGCACTGTCCTGACTCCTCCCTCACCTGGAAGTGAGAGCGTGACGTTCCTGCTCTAGGCAGCGATGGCCAGGTTGAAGGGAGCAGTGACAGTGGTGACAACAGCGACAGTATTAATGGTGAGGTCGAGAGACAGGTCTTTGAGACTAACAGACCTTCCAGGGCCCAGAGGCCATCACAGTGATTAAGGAACTATGTGGAAATTCAATTCTGGTGCAGGATACGATGTAGAAGTGATCTATTTTTGTTTTGTTCTGTTTAGTTTATTTTCTCATGGATGAAGTTGAGTTGAGGACGGCCGGGTCGGCCTTTTTGTAAGAGGGGAGGTAGTGTTACGAACCAATGTATTGGGGGCCGTGTGTGTGTGTGTGTGTGTGTGTGTGTGTGTGTGTGTGTGTGTGTGTGAGTGGCGGTCTTGGGAGTCTAGACAAAGAGGTGACGTGTCTGGAACGGGAAAGAGACCAGTGGCATCCACGAAGCTTGTCGCTATGCGCGTCGCTAATAACGAACGACGCGCTTAACCAACGACAGACCTGATAGCGACGTCCGAGAATCGGTATCCACGAACATTGTCATTATTAGGAGTGGGTGTCGGTAACTCGCATAAGAGCGCTCATTGGCTATCGGGAGACAGCCAATCACATTTATATTTATTATTATTATTATCATCATCATCATCATTATTATGAAGATTATTATTATTATTACTATAATAATAATAATAATAATAATAATAATAATAATAATAATAATAATAATAATAATAATTATTATTATTATTATTATTATTATTATTATTATTACTACTACTACTACTACTACTGGTTCATGCCAAGGGAAGTGGTATTTGAGTATCTAGAGGTCGAGGCAATACTCGTGGAACGATCCTATCTATATCCGTACAAAGATAACTTCCATTACAGCACTCACTAGGCTGCTGCTGGCTTTGTCTCGCAGATCGCCGGCACGGCCAAATTTGCTCCCTCATCTTGATCTTTATATTTGGCTGTTCCATGCAAAATTTCATTTTATGCCTCCCAACATCATGTTTCTTGAATGGTGAAGTATGGATGAGGTAAAAAAAAAATAATAAATAATAATAATAATAATTTTGTGGACAAAAATATTTATATAAGAGATGGCGATGTCTTTACTACACCTCGGGGTGTGTCGCTATTAAGTTTCGTGGATGCGGGCATGCGGCCTCAGAGACACCTAGCGGTGGGAGTAGCTGACCGGCAAGGGTAGAGGGAAGACAGATGTACCCTCTGACTGCATGGTGAAAGTGCCTGTGAGTTATAGTGTGTGCAAAGACTGTGGTTGCCGCTGTTGATATTGTAAAAGCCTGCTGGGAGGCCACGAAAGACGTGTGAGGTGTGAGGTGGCCCAAGCTGCCGCCTTGCTGTGCGCCTTTGTTCTGTGTGGCGTCGTGTCACGGTCCCCACTGTGTTACATGTACTGTTCTGCTGAGTAAACTGACCAAAATGAATTATGTGTGCCTGCTTTGTCCCCCATTTTTATCTGCTATAGGTGCACTTCACTTCACTTGCCCATCCGAACTGTTGATGTCACGCCACCCCCCCCTGCCTTGCCTGTGTGTACCTGTGGCCCGTATACCATGTGGCTTGAGTTGTGCTGTTGGGAGCAGAGAGGGTGTGAAGGGGGGTTACATAACAATATGTTGACTTACCACACAATGTTAGGTTATTACTATCATCTAGCCAAGATGCTGCAAGCCCCCTGGAATCTATTTGTGCTCACTACAATGACTGCATTAGTTTCCATGATTTTTCATGACCAAAGCTAAAAGCTCCGCCTCGAGTATTATGAAGTTGAGAAGAGAGAGATTGACAACGAGTAGCAGTGGCCTCCCGTCCTCTCTCAGTTGCCAGATACTTTTATCCTACTGCCATTGAATTTTTTTGACCTTTGTTTTTCTTCAACAGAAGACAATGTGCCTTTCTTTACCAAACAATGGGATTTCTAAACAGTGAAAGTTTAGCGAAACATGAAAGTGACTAAATAGAAACATTTGCTATGGAAATGAAGGAGCTTTGAGGAGTTGAGTTGCTACACTTTGACTGTGATTGCTTTCCTAACACCATTCAGGACCGTTGAATGTTCGAGTGTTTAAAAAATCGAAATATAATTCTTTACTCGTAATATAACACAGTGGTGTGTTGACTTGCTAAACAAAACTGTAGAAATTTAAGAAAACGGGACAGTTACCAGATGCCTCTATCCTACTATCACTGAATTATTTTATAATTTTCTTTAACAGAAGGCTACATCCCTATCTTACCAAAACAATTGATTCTCCAAACTATGAAAGATTAGTGAACAATAAATATGTGAGAATAAAAACACTTTTTATGGTAGTGAAAGAGCTTTGAGGAGGTAATAGCCAGATCACGACCGTGGTTTCAAGCTAACATCACACTAGTGGGTGTTTAAGAAATAGAAACAACACACAGTGATGTGTTGACGTATAAATTATAGAAGTTTAAGAAAACGCGTGTTAATAATTTATCTGTACGTATCTACCTAGCTAATAATAATGTGGTGTCCTAGGTTTTCAATTATAGGGAGCATATGCCTACCCTGTGGCATCGCTCCCGGTAGTCACGCCTCATGAGTCTCCATGCAGGCTCCCTTCCCGTATCAAGTAACTCCCAGCAAGAAGCATCGACTTCTTTACTGTAATTTGGTGCTTGTTTTGCTCATATATGTATGAAGTTATACTTCTACACTATTGGGTTCAAAATTTAAAACAGTAAATAATATCATATACAATGTGATTATTTCTAGAAAATTATCACCTTAATCAGAGTTCAGCACGTTACTCCCGGACAGGTAGTGCGTTACCGTAAATGTGTTACCGGGTAATCAGGGGTGCGTTACTAACAATGCGTTACTGATTTTAATTTCTTTAGAGCGACCCGCATTATTGAGTTACTGATAATCGGTTACGAAAATTGAAAGTGCGTTATCAAAAATTATAATTGCGTTATCACCCAAATTAAGCAAGTTTTAAAACTGTTTATAATGGTAGATTGATATCACTTGACTCCAGACAGTGTTCAGAAATATTATTGAAAGAAAATATCGATCGTCGTGAAAAACTTAATTCTTAAGGCCTAGTTATTTCATTACATGTTGTGACTTGAAACAACTATTAAAATTCACGCTCTTTGTATAGGATTTGACTTTTTTTTTTTTTTTTTTTTTTTTTTTTTTTTTTTTTTTTTTTTGCAAAAGCAGGTGTTCCTGCGACAAAAAACACACACACAAAAAAGACACATTTTGGAAATTTTGGCATAATGAAAACTGTTATGACGTCATACTGTCAGCCGGTGTGACATACCGCATTCTCCTGCTCACCTAAATTCGGCATTGATAAGTTAGTTATATATGGAAACTTCAAGTTGAAAAGCCTTATACTTTTTATTACTATTTTTTTTTTTTTTTTTTTTTTTTATGTCAGAGGGTGAACAGCCCCTTAACGTTTGAAAACTATAGTAACGCAAGTGGTAAAGCTAATTTTTCTTGATACGTTACTGGAAGTGGGTTACTTTGAAATTATTTGCATTCCTGCGTTACTGTATTACCGATTTGGTAGTGCGTTAGTAAAGCAGAAACACAATAACGCAAGTGATAACGCAAGTGCCCAACATTACCTCAATCCTCAGCAATGCACATGAAAAGAGGCTTCTTAAGCTGTGGCTCTTCCACGTTTCTTGAAAACCATATAATTTGTCGTGTTGTACAATCTATATGAGAGAGCTTATTCAATCTTGGTATATATATATATATATATATATATATATATATATATATATATATATATATATATATATATATATATATATATATATATATATATATATGTGTGTGTGTGTGTGTGTGTGTGTGTGTGTGTGTGTGCGTGTCTGTGTGTGTGTGTGTGTGTGTGTGTGTGTGTGTGTGTGTGTGTGTGTGACGACTCCTACAACAGCCTCGGAGTCATTTTCTCAGGAGGGGACAAAAAATGTCCCCAGGTCGGACTGTTCTTCCGGTATTGACTCTTAGTGTCCTGACACCCCCCTCACATTTTTGTCTATCAATGTCTGCAACATTCGCGGTCTTCGATCTAATTTTCAATCTATAGAACACCACCTCTCCTCTATTAAACCTCATCTTTTCCTCAGTGAAACACAGGTGTCTGAGGCAACTGACAGTAACCCCTTTTCTGTTCCCTCCTACTATCTCTATCCTCATTTTCGTTCCAAAGCTGGATGTTGCGTCCATGTCGGCAACGACATAACTTGCTCTCGTGCCCACACTCTTGAACCTTCTGAGTTTTCCACCATCTGGCTTCGACTTCAGTCATTCTCTAA
>CM035207.1:15157374-15177374 GCA_020233015.1 Callinectes sapidus | reverse complement strand
ACTTCTGGTTCTATCCTGAATATTGACCCTAAAAACCCTGCTAACATCCTCTTTGTTGTAACCCCTATACCACTTAAATACTTCTATCACGTCACCTCTTAACCTACGTCTCCCTAAGAAGTGCAAATTCAGTACCTTTAATCTTGCTTCCTATGAAATATTTCTCAATCCTTGTATCCTTTTATACATTCTCCTTTGCACTGATCCTAGTAGATTCACATCCTTTCTATAGTGTGAAACCAGAACTGTACCGCATAGTCTGACCAGTGACAAATGTAGCTTTTATATCATTTCCGGACATCTGCTTTTAACATCCCTAAAGATGTAACCTAGTACTCTATTTTCTTTATTTCTAGCCTCAATGAATTATGCTTGTCTAGATGCTCGCCGATTTTATTTGTTATCATCGACTCAATCAATTTGCCTACAACTGAAGTTAAGCTGAATGGTCTTTAATTAGTCGGAAGCGTTTTATCCCCTTTATTTAATATCGGTACAATGTTGGCCTGTCTCCAAAGTACTGGAACCTCACCTGAATCTAGTGACATCCCAAATACTACTGCTAACGGCTGCCTAACAATCTCTTTGCATTATTTAAGTAATCTTGGATTTATTTCGTCGGGTCCTGGTGATTTGAAATTTTTAGTCTATATATCTCTTGTTCTACCATTTCTTTAGTTACGGAAATATTTATCACCTTTTCACTCTCCTCTTCTAGGAAGATTTGCTCACTATCTGACATATCCTGCATGTTTTCCTGGGTGAAGACAGTTATGAAATACTCATTCATTATTTTACTAATCCCCTTCCTAGAACTAACCAGCTCTCCATTGGCCGTTTTTAATGGGCCTAATTTATTCCTATAGTCTTCTTATAAACCTGAAAAGTCCCTTGGGTTTTGTCTTTGCTTGGCTGCCAACCTTAGTCTCATAATTGCTTTCAACTTTTCTCGTTAATCTTTTGACAGTTCTACCTAATTCCTTATATTGTGGCCTTATGTCATTTTCTGCCTTGGAACTCCTATAAGTACTTTTTTTCTGCCTCCTGTAGTGCCTTAGTCTATATATCATCCATTTAACCTTATCTTTCTGTGGTCTTATTGTTTTTGTAAGAAATATTAGCTGCCTGGCCTGTATGTAATCTATTCACAAAATAATTATAGACTTCCTCAACCATCTCTCCTACCTCTCACATAAACCAACTCAGCCTGACTTAATTCGTTCAGTGTACTTAGCATCCTCTCACACCTATGACCACCCTTTCTCACCTCACCCTGCCCAACCTACCCTCTGTCCCCATCCTCTCTAAATCTTACCTGAGTTTCCGTACCTGTCTGTTGCCAGTCAATTACCTCTAGGTACCTTTTTAATCACTTAAAATCCTTCCTAAAATCTGCTACCCCCATTATATTCTTGCTACTAACATTATCATTCCATTTGATTGTATATCTAATTTCACTATGATCGCTGTTACCTAGCTGCCCTACGACCTCCACTTGCGTAATTAGTTTCACCTTGTTTGCCAACATTAAATCTAGAATATTATTCTCTCGTATTGGATCTAAGATCGTAGGTGTGTGTGTGTGTATGTGTGTGTGTGTGTGTGTGTGTGTGTGTGTGTGTGTGTGTGTGTGTGTGTGTGTGTGTTGACACCACGCAAGGCACAGGAACACAAAATTAAAAAGCAAAGGGCACTGTTCTTCTAGGCGGGCCAGGTAGGGCCAATGAACTCGCTACTGCACGTAGTGACTTTATTTTGTTCAACCTGCAAAGCATACAAGGTCCAACATCTTGCAAATAGTGTTCCCGACAATGCTCCACATCCACATAAATCATATCAACATGGAAAACCAAATAACTAACATTAGTACTTAACATTGCTTATATTTGAATCCTTAAGCTAACCCTAACTAACCCTAACTAACTATCTAACTTGAACACCACACAAGGAGTCACGTCAATATACATGAACCCAAAATAGTCATTATACACATTACACCCAACACAATAGAATACATCACTATTACAGCATAATTATGTCATGACTATGCGCTTGTGATAAAGCAATGAGACAACAAATGAACAGACACTGTATGCCAGATTTAATCGTCACTCCATACTGCCTTGACACTATAAATCAACAACACTCACACTGTGCGAGACCACGGAATGCAGCCGCCTGCAGAAGGAAGCACCCTAATACACAAGTACACATACATAAGTTACCGCCCGCTTGAATCAGCCTCTGTAACGTGTTATTAGGGTCACCACCTTACCCGGGACTACTCTGAACACTATGAATTAATTTCAGCACTTCAAATAAGCATATGCTAATTCTCTTGAGCAAGGAAGGTATCATAACAACTACAATAGGTAATATAACTCTATAAATACTCACAAATGGTAAGGCGACGCAAAACACCCAACATATGGCCCCGTGCCCACCACGGACGCCAACCACCCAACACTGATATCCGTCCCCAACACCAAGGCTCGCCAATGGAGCCACCAGCCAAGTGCCAGGTATTAACTCGGCTGCTGCCACACGTCAAAGGGAACAACAATTCTAGCTAGCCATGTAGGCCCGGGTAACCTCAAGACTGGAGGGAGCTGATGCGCAGAGACAACGCGCATAAAAAACGACTAACTGCATGCGTGGCTCACAGCTGACTACTTAATCCAATATTAAATGCTCACATTTACATACAAAAATAATAACAATATAATAATCATTATCACAAATTACATAAATATAATATTGAGATCGGGGATCACAATACAGGCACGTGTACATGCACACATGCGCGCGCGCGCACACACACACACACATACACACACACACACACACACACACACACACACACACACACACACACACACACATACAAACACACACACACACAACAAAAAGGATATGCTACGCAGTGCATGTAATACGGGAAGGTGACACATCTTGTGCTGCTACTTGGTGAGAAGTAATTCTGAAAGTTCTGGAAGATTTTTGCCTATTATTTTCTGAATGAATGCCTATCTTACTGTGTTTAGCTTAAATGAAGTTAAAGAAAAAAAATCAAAGAAAAGAAAACAATGTTAAAAACCGACTTCATCTCATATTTCTAGAGTTAACAAATTGTAAACATGAGTTCTAGAGGAACACCATTGTTAATGAATTTAGTAGAAGAACAGTGTCCGTCTAAGAAAGCAACAATAATGAGGTTAGAGAGGAAATGTAAAATGCAGCTACAAAGAGTAGGATAAAAGCCTTAGGAGGATAGTTTGGAGGTTAATACTTTGTGCCAGATTCTATCGGAAGCTTTAATATGTCTTAGGCAACAGCAAAAGTATTGCCAAATTTTTGAAAGAGGATGACCAAGACTCAGTAAGAAAATCCAGAAGATCTCTGGTAGAACAGCCTTGACAAGGGGCATACAAGTGATCAAACAGAAGTGAAGAAAAGAAGTGACAGAAAAAAAAAAAAAGATGAACAGGAGATTTAAGCAAAAGGGCAATAGTTTGAGGAATTAGAGCGATCATCCCTGTTTAGACAGAAATATAAAACGCATGAGATTCAGGAAATAGAAAGCTCAAGTACCTTTTGTAGGCAACATCTCTATCATGTATAGCATGACAATATGCTGTGTTAAACTAAAGTTTGGAATTTATAGGTTGAGAGAAAAGAGTGAGGAATGTTTACCCCCATGACAGACACTATTATCTCTGTTATGCACTCAGTACACAGAAATGGATCTCTGACTGTGAATTAGTAGCTATTCGGAGCAAAATGAGCTTAATATTTCCTCAGTACCCCCCCAACTGGCATAATCGAAAGCCCAGAGGTACTTCCGCTTTGGAGGATCGTATTGTGGGATTAGAGAAATAAGAAAATAAACATATATGAGATTATGATCGGAGGAGCTCAATAAAGAAGAAGAAGGATTAGATGTAAGGAAAGTATTCATAATGTTGAACGTATCTCCAAGACTTTCAGGAACTCAAGTAATTTGTTGCACCAGTTACTTTAGATCAGTGGTTCCCAACCTATGGGTAATTACCCACAAGTGGGTAATTTGGATAATTTGAGTGGGTAATGGAAGGCTGAGAATAAAGGCATTCATATTGTTACGAACTGAACAATATTCTTAGGGAGAAAAATGTGAATTGCACCTTCAAAGACGGCATTCTCAGTCATCTTACTGCTATAGATACCGCTCTAGAAAAATACTTTCAAGAAGACTTGGATCCTAGCCACTATGCATGGATTCGACAACCATTCATGGTTCCTTGCAGCTGCTTAGAAGATGCAGACCCTGCAAAGGAATGTTTCTTGGAACTGAGAAGTGACTCGACGCTCAGAGTGCAGTTTCAGGAAATGATTTTGACAAATTTCTGGATCGCTATGTTGCCAGAATATCCTGTTCTTGCCAATAGAGCTCTACGCCAGTTACTTCCATTCACCACTACCTATCGCTGCGAAGCAGGCTTCTCCTCACTCTTAGTTGCCAAAACAAAGCAGCGCAACAGACTGTGTGTGGAGAATGATCTTCGATGTGCTCTGTCAAACACATCGCCAAGGATAACAGACCTCGTGGCCAAGATGCAGTCACAACCTTCCCATTAATTTCTTAATATGATAATGCAAATTTAGTATATGAATGTGTGCTTTAATTTTACAATGTAAGTAGTGTTTCAAGCATTTTTCATAAAGGAGTATTAGTTTGCTAGTCTCAGTATTTTCCTTATTATTTACTAGTGACTGTTAAAAGGGATAATAATTACTATCTTTTGAGTATTCAATAAGTTATATTTTTTTCCTGAAGGTATGTAAGTAATGAGAGTACCGGTATGGTCATATTATATTTTTAGTTTTTATTTGGAATTCAGTTCATTGAAAAGTTAAAGTATTTACTCATACATACACACATGTAAAAACTGAGATTATTTAAACAGAAATAAAACATCAAGCCTTCAGTATATTTTTGATAACCCTTATCTATTTATTTTATCATAGCTATATACTACTGTACTTACACTTGATGATGTGGGTAACACAAACTTGAAGAAGTCAGTAAACGGGTAATGTAATGAAAAAGGTTGGGAACCACTGCTTTAGATCAAGAAGGACAAAGTTGACTAGTCCACAAGGATGGTTAGAGGAAAGAACATCGAAGTCTCCAAGGATAGAGAACTCCGCGAATGAATTGAAAGAATTTTCTCCAGTATTGAATTTAAACAGTTAAGAATTTCCTATTGTCAGAGGAGTTAGGGGAGAGGTAGAGAGCACAGATAAATTTTGTTAGAGAGTGGTTCTGAAGTCGCAACCACTTGATGGAAAACTCTAAAGATTAAAAAAAACGTAAGCACAAGAGTAACTTAATTTGTTTTGCGCATAGATGCAACATCCAGCTTTGGAACGAAAATGATGTTAGTGAAATTAGGAGGGAACAGAAAAGGGGCTCTTGTCAGTTGCCTCAGACACTTGTCTTTCAGTGGGAAAAAGAGGATGAGATTTAGCAGAGGAGAGGTGGTGTTCTACAAATTGAAAGTTAGATGTAAGATCACAAATGTTGAGGAAATTAGTGAAAAAAGTTGAGAAGAGTGTCAAAATATTTATAGTCGATAAGAGAAAAAACATTCTAAGCTGGCGACATGGTCCCCTTTCCAGAAGGGGACTGATGTAGTACTCGGCCGAGAATAAGGAAAGAAGACTGAAAATTATGAGAATTGAGGTGAAGAGGAGAATATGAAAAGAAAGGTAATGTTGTAAGAATAAAGGGTATGCAAATATAAGAATAAAGAAAGAGCAGTGAACTTACAAAGATTGTTAAGGTTCGTCTTAGACTTGTGGTTATCTAAGTCTTGGGTTTGCTGTTGATGTGCGAAGACAAACTCTCCAGACTTATTATTAAATGGTGAAAAGGCAAAATAGTAAAGTCTTGGATTTCACAAGTTCGGATTAGCAGTGGAATCATTTCACATTTCATAATGAAATTAAAAAAATAAATAGAGGAATTTATTATGTATTATGTGAGAATATGATCGCATAAATTTCTGTATATGTATAACCAAATTCCTTTAAGTGCAAGGTGCGTGTATTTTGTCACAGTGTCTACGGCATTAAACAGTAAGCCTCCAACCAACTGAACCTTGGTCTTGGGCCAGGAAACTTGAGGTACCAAGGGCTTCACCTCCTCGTGCAGTGGTTCAAGAGCCGCTATCAGACCCCCCAGTCTCTTAGTAAGGATTACTGCATCGTCGGCAAAAACCTGTTTTGCATTCTCAGTATTGCTGGCAGATGCTTCACAATCTTTTTGATATACAACTCTGCCTAATACCTAATTCATGCAGGTGTTGGACAGTTATGAAACAAGAACGGATACCTGCCTCATTCCAGTATTCACAGGAGCTGGGTACGCCCCTTCCACACTTCACAGCACTTATAGTCTCGATGTACAGGCTAATCAATTTACCAATAATCCTTGCAGAAATCACATGGAGGAGTAAAAGATCCAAGAGCGCATTTTGATACACTGAATCAAACGCCTTTTTGAGACTGAAATAGGCTGCAAGCATCTCTTGTTGAAATTTACGTCTGCGCTCCACCAGTACGTGAACCCAGACTGTTCAGGTCTTTAGTGCTTCAGCAGGTGACTGCGGATCTGCATCAACAGCAAATGGGCAAGCACCTTGCCTGGTATGTGTTACACGACAGTAGTCTTTTGTTGTTCTCAAGGTTCTCTTTCCTTTTCCAGAAGGGGATGAGCATTACCTCTTACTAGTCATGAAGAATGGTACCTAAATCCTATACAGCAGTCAAGTCAAAACAGCATGCAACCCACGGATAACGATCGTTTCATTAGCTTTGAACAGCTCTGCTCTGATGTTGCAGATACCAGCTGCTTATCCAGTAATCAACATTGTCACAACCTCTTTTGAAACCTCAATGAAAGGTACAATTTTGTCAATGGACGGATCAGCATCCAGCGTCTGTAACCCAGGAGTTTGGAGCTGTCCACTTGGAGAACCCACTGTGAACAGCTGTTCATATTACTCGGTCTAACGAGTCATCTGCCCATCTGTGTCCGATACGAGGTAGCTATTTGCTCTTCAGATAGCACTCACCTGAGATGTCTTGGAGTGGAGTTTCTTCAGAACTCGATAGGCATGCCAGAGGTCATTAGCATTTAAATGACAATTGCCATCCTTAGCGAGACCCTCCTCTTGTCTCTCCTCAAGAGAGCTGTAGTCCTATATGACAGCCCTGTACTGGTAACGGTTCCCAGCAATCCTGGCAGCGCAACTCTCCTTAATACTGTCCAACGTCTCCACCTGACGGCTGCTCCCTAACGATTTTTTTGGCAGCCTCAAGAGTTTCATGTTTGAAGGTATCCTGTAGCTCTAACGTTCCTTCAAAGACATCGAGCACTCTAATTCGATTGGAGACCATCACCGCATACTTGTGTGCACATGTCAAGTCTTTTAGTTTCTCAAGATGAACACGGTGTGGTATCTTCTTTCTGATGTCACAAAGAACTAGGCACTCCGATAAACATTGCAGCTCTGGAGGATCCCCCAATAAGTACTAACAAGGTTATGGTCAAATACGTGGTTCGAGAGTATATCATTACTATAAAACATTGAAAATGTCAAAACTAATGTTCTATGTTATATAATATTTAGCATTATTAAATAGTTTAGATGAACCTGACTTGAATATATAAGCCATTAATTTCATTCTTAAGGTTTAAAGATTAATAATTGCATAGATTAATCTTTGTGGTTCTGACATCCTCTTTGGCTCGTCTTGATAAACATTGTATGAAAGGGAAAACGTGACTGAAACCATAGGGATAAAGCACTGATCTTGGCCTGTATACTGCATGCTCTTCCTTTGTCCTCACCTACGTCTCCTGCTTGCGTGCCTTGCCTGTACCCTTGACCATTCACTGAGGAAAAAATCAAAGCCCCTTTTCTCTCTCCTTGATCTTCTCGAGTTTTCTCTTCTTCCCCTCCTCCAATACTCTCCATGTTTACCTTCCACTCCTTTCTCTCTTTCATTGTCCAAGCCTTTCTTCTTTTTTTAATTAATGTTGATACAATATACGGAACTGCAATGATCGCGACATATTGTAGGAAGAATTATGAAAATCTGAGACCTATGCAGAAAGTAAGTAGAAAAAGAGAGATGAGACGTGTCAGATTGAGAGAAAACAAAGATAACAGATTGGTGAGGGGGAGGCCGATTCAAGATTTTAAAATGGGGAGGAGTGAAGAAATTGAAGAAAGGAATGAATGGGGGTGAGGAAGGGGAGAGAGAGAGAGAGAGAGAGAGAGAGAGAGAGAGAGAGAGAGAGAGAAGGAAGTAAGAATAAAAATGATAAGAGGTGAAAAGGACGAAAATAGAAGAGAAGAGATAAACACAAAAGCAATCGAAAAGAAGGAATGGTAGGGAAAATTTTAAGATGGTTGATGGGAAAGAGAGAAAGAGGTGAAAAGTGCTCTAACAAAAACGAGGAGAAAAAGAAGAAAGTAACAAATAGACAGAAAAATTATGAGAAAGTAAAAAAGGAAGGGTCGTGCTTTTTTAAAAACCTTGCTAGTCATATCTGTGGCCTTAGAAAATTGTATTGGTGAGAGAGAAAAGCGTCTCTCAATACGAATCAAAAGCTGCTCCCAAAAAACCTTTGTGATCGAAGGAGCCACTTCTCTGTCACTGTCAGACACTCACACCTCCAGCGTCATTGTTCGGCAGTGTCGCTGTCAGAGAGAGAGAGAGAGAGAGAGAGAGAGAGAGAGAGAGAGAGAGAGAGAGAGAGAGAGAGAGAGAGAGAGAGAGAGAGAGAGAGAGAGAATCATGATCATAAATATAATGCTTTATTCCATTAAAGTACAATCTATAATGTAGAGTGAGTGGTAAGGATACACAAGTTGAGGCAAAGTACTTTATTCTCTAACGTTTCGGTATTAAACCATCTTCATTCTCTCTGAAGATGGTTTAATACCGAAACGTTAGAGAATAAAGTACCTTGTCTCAACTTGTGTATCCTTACCACTCACTCTACATATTTGTCTTCATCTAAACAACAATCTATATTGTTTATTCTCTTTAATTGCTACATATGAAGCATAAATGATATTTGTAAGATTAGATACCATGTTCTTTTAATTACTAAATATTTAACAAGGAATGTAGAGATCATATATAAGAGCTTAATACATATAATACAGTATACCAGACATTCTTGATATTAAGTCCTTTACATGTTCTTCAGCAATAGCCATCTTGAAGAGCGTAACTAGTTAGGGCTTTCTTAAAACTTGACTGGAGCTCTTTAATATTAGGGAAGACCTTATTCCATGTTCCAGAGAGAGAGAGAGAGAGAGAGAGAGAGAGAGAGAGAGAGAGAGAGAGAGAGAGGAGGGGGGGGGGATATAAGTGACAAGCATGTACGTATTGACAAAACAAACTGGAACAAACATATAGGGAAACATAAACAAAAACAAACACACACACACACACACACACACACACACACACACACACACACACACACACACACACACACACACACACACACACACACACACGCACGCCCACACACACACAGCTCTATTACTATCTGATATCACCAGCTGTCGCCTGATTATCGCAGACTCACCCTGAACTTGGGTCACTAAGAATTTTGTCTGATGAGAAAGCAGTTGTTGTCTTCGAGCGATAGGATCCTATGTGTGGGATGTGTAGATTCTCTCTCTCTCTCTCTCTCTCTCTCTCTCTCTCTCTCTCTCTCTCTCTCTCTCTCTCTCTCTAAACAATCATTACAAATATTTACAGGGCTTAAAGAGTCATTTTGTCTCATGACCCTATTCTACACACCATCTTAAGAATTACAAAAAAGTATAATAATTTACAAACAATTACATATTTATATGTAAAAAAAAAAAATAAATAAATTAAAAAAAACTTGTACATATATGTAAAAAATCATGCCCAATGAATGAGAAAGGATGCTTGCCACAACACAGTGACAATATTCTATAGTTAGAAGGTTCTCGTGATTGAGGTCTGTAGGTTCTGCTTTCACCATTATCTTGATACCCACAGTAGCTACTCTGTTGCATGCACCGTTCTCATGTCTCTCTCTCTCGACCAGCCAGTATGGTAGCCCAAGTCTGGCTGTATTACTCCTAAATACTGTTCATTGTCTCCAATGAGGCGTAGCCACCCCGTGACCTTGGCCCCTCCCCAACGCATTCCTTGGCAGCCTCAAGAGTGTCACGTTTAAAGGTATCTCATAGTTGTATTGGGTTCTCAAGAGTGTCGTGCACTCAAAACCAGCTGGAGATTGTCACCAGATACTTTTTCGCACATGTTAGGTCCTTCAGTCTCTAAAGATAAAACATCATTTGGTCACATCTTTGAGGCTTTATGGACTTGACTTAAAGCTAGAGTGTAGAAACAACAAGCCTCTGATCATTTCCCAAGAACTTAGCACTCCGAAAATCTCTGCCTTTCTGGGGGATCCTCCAACATGTACAACAAGGATATGGTCGATCTCCTTCACTATCCCTCCAGCATTGGTATACCAAGTTCAGCTGAGCAGCACTGGTCTCTGATATAAAAAATCCACAATTGTTAACTGGGTCTTTCCACTCCCTTATCAGATTGAGTTTGTGGTTAAACTCAGAAGCCACTTGATGGCTGTCCTGATGTCTAAAGGAGTGGGAGAGCATACAATCATCGGTTTATGCAGTGGACTTAGGCCAGGACAGCATAGTGGTCAGAGCTGCCCACAGTCACCACCTGATGGCATGCCTGTATGTCAGTGATGACAGGGTCTAACGTTCTCGTCCTTACGTGGGTGAGGTATCTGACATAGTCATTTAGTCCCTATATATCCAGGAAGCTTCTATAAGCAGGCTGCTCTAGGTGGTGGTTCCGGTCACTCACTATGAGGACATGTGAGCAAAAGTGCCTCATCACCGGGGCATCTAGGTGTTTTTCGAGGAGTTGCATGTGATTAGGATTTTGTTGGAGCCGGTGGTAGAGAGCATTACATGGAAAAACAATGCTTCCGTCCCTGTAGGCCTCTCTACCTGTAAAGGCTGGGCGTCTTCACTCTCTCTCTCTCTCTCTCTGAAGCACACACCAACGCTTCCACCAGCTCAATGAGGCCTGTTCTTGATCCACTCGGTGTAACCTCTGATCCTTCTAAATGTGAGTTCAACCTCATCATTGAGCCAAGTCTCTGTAGCAATAACAATGTCAGCACTGTGCCTCAGAACATAGCTATAGGTCAGGTCCATACTGAGACGGAGATCACGGACATTAGCTGAGAGGACCGTCAGCCTGCTCTTCAGATTTCATGGTGACTCTGCATTGGTGGGGACAGTTTCAGTTGAGTTGGGATCCACTGGGCATACAAAGAAGTGGGTGGGAGACTATCCACTGCCAATGGGCTGTTTATTCCTACAGTTGCTGATGTGACTGTCTGGAGGTGAGGGAAACCTGGCAGGGGTGGGACATAGTATGGGGCAGGTTGTCTCACCTCTGCGATTACATGCCTGAGGAGACCTTCCAGTCGTTCTTCTACTATTTTGGCGAAGCAGCTAGTAGTAGTGACACCTGATATTGGTATCTCTCCTGATGCAGCTTGGAGCGGTGTGATCCATTTGGCTATGGGGTGCCGCAGGGGGAGCTTTGGGTGCTACTAACAGGGCTGGATCTAGGTCTTAGGCGTGGTGATGGGGATGGGGTTAGGGAGGATGAAGTTGGTCTGGTGGAGTGACCCTTGCTGCAAGTTTTTGCTCCCACCTCACCTTTTCTTTTTTATCCACCCGCTTCTCCTTCTTGGCTTTGGTTGCCGTTAATGCCCTATGTAGTGCTCCCCATACTGCCAGCAGTAATGTCCCGGCTACTGCTGGTACTATCCTCCTGCGAGGTACCTGAGGAGCTTGGCAAAGGATGAGATGTTAGGTGGGAGCCAATAAAAGACGCTGGAGGAGCACGTAGAACACTGATGCATTGAATGTCTATGGCGCTTGGCAACGTACTCATATCCCTCGTAGTAGTTGGGGCTGTCAGAGGTTTAAGGCCTCGTACAGCTTTGGCTGTTTAGGGGACTCTGGTTTCTGGTAAAGTCATCCAGCAGCTTCAGGTGTGATTCAGCCAGGGCCTTGTAGCTCCTCAAGGCCCTCCTTCTGGCATGGAGCTCCGTCTATAGCTGTACGAAACGTAAGACCAACTCCTCTTTTTCTGTGGTCTGAAGGATGTGTTGCAAATGGGCGTCATCAGACTGTGGCTCGTGTGAGTCACCCTGAGCCCCAACTCCCGGGTATGACAGAGCTGGGGCCATGTGGGCGTCCCGCTTGGCACGTATGTAAGAGGCCTCACAATACCACTTACCTGACTCAAATCACCTGTCTGGGAACAATTAAAATCATCACCAGCGAAACTTCGATTGTAGGCTGAGATCGAGCATCCACTTTCACTGAAAGCCGTTATCAGTTTGTCTCTGGTTGTGTAACAACTGTAAATGGCAACAGGATTGTCCAGACCAAGCAATTTTGCTGTACAAGTTCGTTTCTACAATTTGGGCCATGGAGGCAGCTTTGGAGTGGGGATTTTTAACTAAATGACGCGGAGGAGATAAGGAGGGAGCGTAAATGACAGTAAGGAGCGTGACTTCCTTAGGAATTCCGCACAGGGCAGTGAAGTGAGAATTAACTCGCCTTCCACTCACTCAGTATATAAGTACCACAATCACTGGCACAGGACACAATATTAATTCACTTTGTTACCCACTTCACTCCACTGCACACAGGTATATACAGGTGACCCTTCGATCAGAGCATAGGAGAGAGGAGGATCGATTAGAAAGAAAAAAAATCGATATTGAGAGCAAGGTCTGATACCACCGATCGTCGTTAGGGGTAGTGGCAGGGCAAGTGTCGGGGGCGATACATGATCAACTTGGGTCAACTTGCGGCGATTCACGATTTACAACATTTTTCTCATTTTTTACCATTAATTAACAGTCAAGAGGCTAGGATTTTTCAAGCACACTTTGCAGAACACTTACTCATCATCTTAGATACACAAACACTGCAACACTCGCCCTTGAGAAACTGATGGACCGGCCACGAACACGATCTTCCTTTTCTCTCTCTCTCTCTCTCTCTCTCTCTCTCTCTCTCTCTCTCTCTCTCTCTCTCTCTCTCTCTCTCTCTCTCTCTCTCTCTCTCTCTCTCTCTCTCGCTCTCTTATTTAAGGATAATGCATATAGAAAAGAACATTTCTTAAATGTTCTAAAGTAAGCTGTCGTCTTGACCTGAGAGCGACGATTGATCAGTGCCTTACATTTAAAAACTGATCCTAAGGACAACTTTGTGAATGAGGAATTAATTGCATTATCAATATCAGGCACGCATCTCATAGATCCCTGTCTTACTGCCACTGTCAAGCATACTAGTAAAGTATTTCATCCACGTTTTTCAACTCTGCACTTCACGGTAGGTTACTGTCACTGTCAGGCACTTCCATTTGTTTTGGCATCTTGCCTTGTTGTCTTTGTCAGGTGGTTTTGTACGAAGACAGACAACGGCATCGCACTTTACCTGCTGTAATGAAGGTATTGTATAGCACCGTTGAGTGATGGGATAAGATACACTAGCTCCTCACTCAGCAGCACTTCGCCACCTCGAGGAAACTGTCAGACACCACTGCTCTCGTATTGCGTTCACTTTACCAATAGGGGGCTCGAAGTGGGGTGAGGTGAAGTGTAAGTTGTACAATACTGTGAGAACCCCAACTCGTCTTCGGTGCTACTGTTCAGCAAATGAATGGGGGTGTCTGGGTGAGTGTGTGGATACGGTCGCTGCTACCTCTGTCGTATCTGCTGCCGCGGCTGCTGTCATTTGTGGCTGGTGTCCCTGGCCTTTGGAAAGATAGATGAGGCACTCGGCCTACCGGTGCACCCTAACCACCAGGGAGAGGTAGGACTGGACATTTTTCATTCACATGAGAGGCCTATGCTTCATGATGGACCTCACTTGCACTCTAACTCTAGTACACGTTATGATACCCTTGGCGTTAGGTCGGTGTTTCAGAGTGTTATTCTTAAAAACAGCTTTTGTGCAACGCTCCTTAGGTTGCGATCGAAGCTGAATTTGAAGTATACTTTCATCCTCAGGGCGATAATCATGTCCCTAATCGTTCTCAAAAACATCAGCTGGTTTTCTATCATCCTGGCGTCCTTCCGTAAACATAATATGATAAAGGCTTGGATCTTTTCAGTAACAAACTTTACTTGCCTTCGTCTTCCTCACACCATGATGTGACCATGTTGGTGGTTGGTGGCACTGATAAACCTTCACAACTTCCTCTTTACCAAAACTATGCGAGAAAGAGGTATTATCCTCATAGACACTAGCGAGAAGACCTGAAGAAGGTTGATAAAGTATACGTTACACAGGATGGGGTCCAAGATGGAGCCTTGTGGAGCAGAGGCTTCTACTGAGTGAGTTGCATAGGTGCACTCTTTCACCACCATCCTTAGACTCTGGCTTTGCAGGTAGCTGGAGAACAGCTACAGTAAGTGCATTGTGATGCCGAGCTACTGAAACGTGTCCAATAGTTCTTTGTGTTATTTTGGTCAAACACCCCAACCATGGCCAGGACGATGACAAGGGAGGATCGGCATCGGTGGAGTAGTACTAGGCTTTGGTGAGTAAGAGGAACATGTGGGAGACAGAGCTTCCCTTCCTTAATTAATCCATGATGCCGTGTGGAGATAAGGTGTTTTTCCTCCAGCCGGCAGGTAAACTGTTCAGCATTAATATTCTTTAGAATGACAGCTGACAGGAGAGACATGAGTTTTAGTTTATGAGTCCCGAAACTCTTTCCATGTGGCAGGTCAGGTACTGGTAAGTAGGCATTGCTAAAAGAGATGTGTGTGACGGGCCTTGTTATCTTTTCTGTACAGGAGAACTGTCTTCACAGTCAGGCGCCTATCTGGTGTTGACATCACACATTCCACAGCGTCCTCACTGATCATCAGACAGCTGACAATCAGGCTCCTCGGTGGTCATTTTACGCTTAAGTGCGCCGCTATAAGTTCGGCATTGTTCTATTTGATGATCAAGAGATTGCCAGTGGCCGTTTCTTTGGGAGAGATCACCTCTTCTGTGACCGTGTCTTATCATTGCTTCACTAGAAACTATCACTGTTTGGGATCCATTTCATTGCTGACAAGAGTCTGTGGTAAGATCTTTCAAGACAGGATCCAGGGAGACACCGTGCACGTGTATAACGAAATTCACATGGTTGATGATCCCGTGGACCACTCTCCGTGAAAGCTCGGGTCACTAGGTGCTGATTTAAATTTTCAACGATGATGGCATTTTGATAGCTTTGGGTGACCATGACCCAGCTGGTCCGTGAGGAGGGAAAGTAGGGCGCTGTGTTCCCTCTCAGACACACACAGAGAAAAGTAGTACATTAGTACTATCAGCTAGAAAATGGCAGAAGAACAGCATCTCCATTTCCTCAGCAACAGAAGGAAAAGAAGGACAGAATCCAGCTACAGCTGTCACCATCTTCATCATCAATTGAATGTAGTCTGCATTTGTGTTCCATGTCATTTCATGACGCAGGCATCGTTCAGGTACGTCTCAACAACCAGCATGATGGTGCCTTTGTTCCAGAGAGCTGCTGGTGTCAGCTCTTCGACGTTTATCTTGATCCGCAAGGATTAGAAGAAAGGATTTTGAATTTCTGCAGTTATTGAGGCTTTGTTCTTAAAAATAGCATCGCTCCGTGTACGGTACAACTATATCGGGTGCTCGTGGCGATGAGGTGGACCCTCACAGGGTGGTGTAGGAGTAGCAAGTCTGGGAAAAGGCTGTCTTTGCGATAGGAACGCCTGAATAGTCGTTCCTTTCGAGTTTCGGGAGCCAGATTGTAGCAGGAGTAAGCTGAGTGGCCTTAATGAAGGCGTCTCTCTCTCTCTCTCTCTCTCTCTCTCTCTCTCTCTCTCTCTCTCTCTCTCTCTCTCTCTCTCTCTCTCTCTCTCTCACACACACACACACACACACACACACACACACACACACACACACACACACACACACACACACATTCCACGCAGGTTTGAACCCTAAACGAGCTAAGCGTTTTGCTGGGAAACTGAGGCAGAGAAATTACCAATCAATGAATGGGGTAAATAAGAAAGGGTGGTAAAGGAGGAAGAAAACGAGACAATTTTTTAAAAGAAACAATATGGACAAAAAAGAATGGAAGAGAAGGAATCGTATGAGAGAGGGTGTGTGAAGAAAAAGTGCGAGGAATTGGCCGCACCGAGAGTGATTTTCCGTGTATCTAGACTACATATTGCAATAGTCTCTCTCTCTCTCTCTCTCTCTCTCTCTCTCTCTCTCTCTCTCTCTCTCTCTCTCTCTCTCTCTCTCTCTCTTATTTGCATACAATGACCGCTCATCATCTAAAAGATATTTGCCGACTGAAAATTTCATGTTATCCTCTGCTCATTTCTATATGCTTATGATTATATTACTTGGCCGGAGTTTCTTTAGCAATTCATACAGTGTAGCTTTCAGATCTCTTTACATTAAACATATTAAGTATTTACGTATTTCACATTCCATCCATTCTTTTAATAGGCGTTGGGGGTGTACTTAGTTTCCGCGTTTAACGACTCCATTGGGGCTATATTGCTTCATTCACACATTTCTTCCTTTCTATATAATCTTTGCTGTGAAGATGTTCTTGCCGCAGGATACGAGTACACATATTTGTTCGATGCTGGGAGATGCAATAGGGCCTATTCGACGTTCGACGATCGATAGATACTAACCTGATAAAACGCGAGAAGGATAAATTGTAGTGCCAAGGAAGAAGTCATTCCAATACAGCCTTGCACACAGGAGGAGGTACTAGAAATTATGTAATGACAACTTACAAACTGAAATATTTTCTATGATATTTTGGCATTATGCATATTTACCTTACCTTATACTCGCATTCATAATAATATTCAGAGAGAGAGAGAGAGAGAGAGAGAGAGAGAGAGAGGATGGGGTGGTTAGAGAAGAAATTATCATAATTATGTCACATGTACTTATTTATGAGAAGTTTCTATTTATTTTCTTTTATTTCTTCATATTTTATTTTTCTGATCCCATCCGTTCCCTCTTCTATATACAGCTAGCTCTTTCACCTCCCCTCCTCGTTCTTCTCGTCGTTATTCTTTCTTCATTATTTTCTCTTTTTTTCATTCTCTCCGTACTATAGACCGTATTTCTTACAACTTGGCTCCTCCCTCTTTTATATCCTTCAATTCTATTTTTCTTCCTCCTCTTTACCGTTTCCCTCCCTTTCCTTTATATTTTATCTCTTTTCCTTGCCTCGCTCTTTCTTTCTAACTTTTTGCTTCTTCCCTTTCCTCCTCCCCTCCACTCAGTCACACTGCGTCTCCACTTACTCCCTTCCATATCCCTTCCCCACACATAAACAAAGACAAGACCCTCAGAAAACAAGGAGACAACACTCCTTCCTTCTTTTCCTCTCTCACTCGCAAGTATCTTGTCACCAGTTCCTTTTTCTTCATACCCTTTCTCTTCCCCTCTCATGGCATCTTTTTCATCTTTCCTTTCTTCTCTTTTCCTCTCCATGATCATATCGATGAAATTTTTTCCGTATTTTTCTTTTTTTCTTTTGTTTATTTCTTTATTTCTTCTCCTTTTTCTCTTATGTCCTGTGCCGACGCTTTCTCCTCCTCCTCCTCCTCCTACTTCTATTTCACTTTCGTCCTCATACTTTCTGCCCTGCCTTCACATCAATATTAATGGTATGTGGAAGAGAGTATCACAAAGACAGGCAACTACATTATAATCCAATAAGCCTCCGCTAGCTACTTTACATACCCTCTCTCCCTCCTAAATTCCTTCTGTATCGTCGTCTTCTTTGGTCGTCACCTAATATTCTTCTTCGTTCTCGTCATAATCCTCCACCTCCTCTTCCCCTGTACTTTCCTCCGCCTCCTCCTCTTCCTCTTCCTCCCTCCTTTATATATCTTTCACCCTTTTCTCCATTTCTCGTTCCCCAATATATTCAATGCCTGTTCTACTCTCTCTCTCTCTCTCTCTCTCTCTCTCTCTCTCTCTCTCTCTCTCTCTCTCTCTCTCTCTCTCTCTCTCTCCTCCTCCTCCTCCTCCTCCTCCTCCTCCTCTCCTCCTTCTTCAGTTTGCTTCCCCTTTCATATCACTCTCCCCACTTATTTTACTTTAAGGATCACTCCAACAATATTATTAAGATCTATAACAAAGATTCCGTCCTCAATCTCCGACCCATCCATGCACCCGAAAACTGCACCACATCCAGTTTTATTCAAGATGCCCATGCCGAGTCATCTTAAATTTCACTTACGAATATAACATTACACATCGTCTGTCTCCTTTTGATATCTACTGCCACCCATTCAAGCGGTCATTCTTTTTATATCCTCTGCACCGTCTCATATTTGTAGTACATCTCAGAAATTCCTATCGCATAACTTCTCCCCCATGTCTGCTCTTTAAAATTCCAGTCACCCCCTTTACTTCCCTACTCTGTTCCCTGAACATAAATGCGTAGCAAGTTATTACTACGTTAATAACATTACGGTTAAACACACACACACACACCCACACACACACACACACACACACACACACACACACACAGTTGAATGATTCCTTCTCTCTTGTCATAAATCCCACCCCATCACTAAAAATTAAGACAAGATATTAGGAAGATAAGTGAACGATATCGTAGAATAAAAATGTGTGTGTGTGTGTGTGTGTGTGTGTGTGTGTGTGTGTGTGTGTGCGTATGTATGAGTGGGTGTTACTGCTAAAAAATGTGTTGCCCTGTAGTTCGTATAATGACTTAGGGACGACTATTCAAAATTCACTGAGAGAGAGAGAGAGAGAGAGAGAGAGAGAGAGAGAGAGAGAGAGAGAGAGAGAGAGAGAGAGAGAGAGAGAGAGAGAGAGAGAGAGAATATGTAAAGAAAATACTGTGTTGTAAAGTGAAATGTTAAAATTCCATTCTGAAAATACGCCAGCGTTTTCCTATTCTTTAACCGAAATTTTTCTTTATACTTTCTTTTTCACTTCAAAGACTGAAAAGAAATTTTAAAAAGTGTATGAGTCATTTATGACTAACAGTATTATGAAGTAGGAGCATTTTATCAAGGAACACATTGATTTTGCCCTGGAAGACGAAGAAAAAGTGATAAATCTCAGAAAGCTGGAAGTGAAATATTGCAAGGAAGTTTTAGAAAGGAAAATTTTACTTGCTGTTACGGTGAAAAGTAAGGATATTTCAAAGTCAAGTTCAGTTTTATTTATTTATGTTACATGTTATGAGTTTCTTTATTTTCTATCTCATCTTTGAAGAATGGAGAGGATAGGGATTCAGGAAAAAAAAAAAAAAAAAACAGGAGAGAAAGATGAGAAAGCATAGGAAAGCATCTGAAATCAAGCATCTGAAATCAAGTGATAGGTTACCCCTGATCTTCCTAGCTGCATGTCGCCCTTCTTCCCGCGACCTCGCTGCACAAAACATTCTTCTTTCTCTCTCTTTTTGTCCACTTCCTAACGCAAGAATTAACCAGTATACTCAAGCATTTATTTCTTACTCTGGTAATTTCTTAAATTCCCTGCCTGTCTCTGTATTTCAATCTACCTATGACACATCTAATTAATTTGGCTAACTCTCTTGACTCTTTTGGGAACTGCCATCTCAGTGGAGATTTTTGTTTGATAATTTTTATTACTCTTAGTTAATTTCCTCGTCTTAGATAAAAAGTAGTACTAGTAGTAGTAGTAGTAGTAGTAGTAGTAGTAGTAGTAGTAGTAGTAGTAGTAGTAGTAGTAGTAGTAGTAGTAGTAGTAGTAGTAGTAGTAGTAGTAGTAGTAGTAGTAGTTGTTGTTGTTGTTGTTGTT
>CM035207.1:15121787-15133794 GCA_020233015.1 Callinectes sapidus | reverse complement strand
AAGATGTTACAGACTTTGGCCATTAATCTTCTGATATCCATCACACCTAAAACTCATGTTAAAAATGTGTCCCATTACTGAAGAGCATGAAACATTTTCAGGTGAGACACTGACGTTGCGACTTTGCCACCTGATATGTTGCGACTGCAACTCTCTGACTCTATGTATGTTTCCCGAAAGATACTGCTTTCAACTTTGCGACTTTGAGACGTTTTTTTTATCATTATTATTGTTATTATTTATTCATTTATTTATTTATTTATTATTATTTATTTTTTTTTACGGTGCGACCCCTTTGAAATACAAAATAAACTTTAGCTTGATAGCAAAAACATTCTTTTACTCATATAAGACGGAAAACTTTTTTTTTTGTTTTTTTCATTTCCGTTAAGACACAGCCTAAAGTCATTTTCCCCATCCTCCTCCTCCATACCCTCCGTGGCTATTTCTTCAATAAAAGTTGCCTTTGTTCCTGTGCAAAGTCGCCTCCTGCAACTAGTGGCGGACACTGACAAGGAGCGATGGATGAATGAGCCGCGGCAAAAATCGCGAAAAACTGGTGGTGCGATTTTGTTTACTGCGTCTTCTTAAAGATACTTTCGACTTTCGACTTCGTGACTTTAAAAGTCATCCTGTGAAAAAGTCACAAAGTCGCAACTCGGTGAAGCAACGCCCAACTCTGTATACATAAACACACACACACACACACAAATATATATATATATATATATATATATATATATATATATATATATATATATATATATATATCTCATTGAATGTGATAGCTAGTTGAGCATTGATAATTTTTCTTGAGATACTCTCTTTGTATCTTATCAAAGTCTTATTCTCTTTTTTGATCGTCTGTATGACTTCGCCGAAGCTAGTCATAGTCGCTGGATCGCGATTTCGGGTCCTTGACCCTTCTTCAGCAGCGTCTTTCCGTTGCGGAAGCGTTGGAGAGAATGGCTACAGCGGCGGGTTGGGGGTGTATTTATACCGCCCTGCTGGCCTGGCCTGTGCGCGTGTCGGTCTCTGATTGGCTGACCGCTGTCACGGGCTGCGCTGGGCTGTTCTCGGTGCTAGTTCTTCGTGCACTCGGCAAGGCTTGCAGGTCTTGAGCTTGCTGATTTAAGGCCGGATTAGCGGCCTTGATGTAGAGTGCCTCTAGGATGGAAAGGCGTCTTGTATCGGGACATGTTGTAAGGATTTCCGTGTTGTCCGTCAACATTTCTCTCGTTATGTTGATTCTATGTTGGTCCTTAAGGTGTTTCTTGGGTGCTCCTGATGCAAGGTGGAAAGTGAGTCGCTGGGAGAGTCTTGTAGTCGTCATGCCAACATAGGTGGAGGGAAGGACTTCGCAGTTTCCTTGGTTACATGTGAACCTATAGATGACATGCGACTTTTGGAGGCTCTCTCTCTCTATTGAGGGGTTGTTTTTCAGGAGAAGATGGCTTGTTTTCTTTGTCTTGTAGTATATTATTAGTTTGACTCTCTTGTCGGGGTCGGAAGGCTTGATGTTTTTTCTTACTAGTTGTGTGATGATTCTCTCATCTTCTTTGTAGGCGGAGGAGAATGTCCCTTTGTAAAAGATGTTTATGTTCTCTTTATTCTCCTCTATCTGCTTCTTACTAAGCCAACTGTCCAGGATCTTCTTCGTCAGGCGGTTGATGTCTTTCTCGCAGAAGCCGTTGTTAAGGAGAACTTGAGTTGAGCGCTCTATTTCCAGGTGGACTTGCTTCCAGGTGCTGCAGTGTGTCAGTGCTCTTCTGATATAGGCGCTGATGGTGGAATCTTTATACCTGGTGGGACACTCGCTTCTTCCATTTAAGCACAATCCTGGATTCGTGGGTTTATTATAAACGGTGGTAGAAAATTTTCCATCTTGTTGCTGAACGAGGACATCGAGGAAAGGCATGGTTCCGTCTTGGCTGTTTTCGATGGTGAAGTTCAGTCCAGAGGCTTCTTGGAGGTGGACTCTAAGGTGTTCTGCTTCGGCTGCGTTTTTTGTCTTAATGAAAATGTCATCAATGTATCGGCAATATATATTCGGCTTCTCAATTTTCTTAAAAACTTCTTCCTCAATGCAGCTGAAGAAGGGTCAAGGACCCGAAATCGCGATCCAGCGACTATGACTAGCTTCGGCGAAGTCATACAGACGATCAAAAAAGAGAATAAGACTTTGATAAGATACAAAGAGAGTATCTCAAGAAAAATTATCAATGCTCAACTAGCTATCACATTCAATGAGATATGTATCAGAGAAAGACTCCTGCCCAAGTACACCCTCAATATATATATATATATATATATATATATATATATATATATATATATATATATATATATATATATATATATATATATATATATATATATATATATATATATATATATTTATTTATTTATTTATTTATTTATTTATTTATTTATCTATTTATTTATTTACTTATATATATATGAAGTAAGAGACTATTGTTGAATGTCTTCACATCAATTTCATAATTAAAAGGGAATTCAACAGTTGAAAGTCACTTAAAGTGTTACCAAACGTTCGTTATGTTTTTTGAACTACACTTGCACTCACAGATGGTAGTGTGGTGTGATCATCAAGTTTGAGCATGCATTACACGTCTATGTGTGTGCATAGCCTTACATTAAGAACATCTGACATCATACAGGTCACTTTTACCCCTCTCACACTAGTTGCCTCCGATGGTTTCCAACGGATGTTCTTATACAAGACTACCAGACAAATAAATACCAGGCAACTACTATTCTAGTGTCTCCTCCTGCAACTAGTGGCGGACACTGACGAGGAGCGATGGATGAATGAGTCGCTAGTTGCCGGGTATAAACTTGATCGAGGTAATCGGTAGCGGTAGAGCTGCGTTTTCTCCGTCAACTTCTCTTGAAATGACGTTACAGCCACGTCACAACTTGTGGTCATCTTGTGCGTGACCATTTTGGTACGCAAGATAACCTCATTTTGAGATTGTCTTGCCTTCACTGCCAAGTGGTGGAAATGTATATTGAGAGACATCACATCTCAAGAAATAATGTCAGATACACACAGAACTTGTGTGTCTGTATCTGTGCACCACATTTTTTTTTTTTTTTTTTTTTCATTTCAATGATAGTAAACTACTTTATGTCCCAGTTACAGAGTTACGCATTGAACACTGATTCACCCCGGATGGCTTCCTGGAAGGTTCGGGAGGTAATCCTGATCCGGATCTGTGTTTCGGAGTATACGTATGTCTCACAGCATATGCCAGACTTATTAAGGTCTCTTGTCGACGTTTCACCGGCAAAATGGCAGTTAGATGCAGAGCCGCTATGAAAGACTTTTGAATCGGTTAAACATTATCACAGATGATCCTGCTTTTTTCAAGATCTACTTTAGAACTCACAGGTCAGTTCAAGATCATAGGAAGATCAATTCACGGCAGATCGTAGTGGGTTGCCAATTAGTTGCCGGATTGGTTTCTTATCATGTGATTTTTTGCTATAAAAGGACGTTCTGTGAACGATCATCGCCAATTCACAACAATACAAGATACAACACAGACGATCGACATCAATGGCTCCCAAGAAACATTGGTCGTGAGGCAGATGACGCAACAGACGCAAGGGTACCGCTTCCCACAACATATGAATAGGAACCGGAGCGCTAGTCACAAGAAGGGTAAGACGACACCTTAAAGGACTAGCTGGTAAAAACTTACAAGGTGTATAGGTATAAAGGCGAACAAGCTGTCGACCCTCGAGGGTCATAAGGATTGAAATGAGAAGTAACGAGTAAAATGGTCGTTATAGTGCTGAAGGAAGAGATGAGTGTACTAACGAGTATAATCTTAGAAGTTAACGACAACTGTGAACATAGCGACACTCAAGAACCGTGAAAGTCCACGTGAGCGAAGTGAATATAAGGTTACGTCCACACTAGGACTAGGCACGCGGGGAATCACGCGCGTGGCCAGTCTCGAATTGGGGGTGAGCGTCCAGACACGAAGCAAGGCGGCGCGTTGTCACTTCTCGGAACTATCAAACAGTGAGTATGCATGGATGCGGTTACAACAAACGTAGCCCTTCAAGAGGCCTTTTTGTACACAATTGTGGCAGCTGCTTCTACAATGTTGAAAAAGAAGAAGAGGGACTGTTGGTGTAGGCGGACTGAAAGGGGAAGTTTTTCACAAAGAAGTCTGGGGGTGGTACAATGAAACCTAACATATAGAGACAATGTCTGGAACCAAACATATAAAGACAATATCTGACATGGTGTTGGTCACACCAAAATGGTACATAACAATGATAATTTTCCTTTTTTGCCATGTTACGTGGTGTCAAAGCCAGTCTCATGCCAGGTTACTCGTACAATGCTGCCCTTGACCGGGTGTCATTCTTGTCCAATCTATGCTAGAGCCTGGCCAATAATTCATTAAACATCTGGGACTCCATCATGAGAAAATTCTTGAAAGCAATGGTGTTCTTAATCTGCGGTTCAAACATGAGATGTTCATATCAGCCATAATGTTGCCTGTTGCCTTTACAAAAGCCATCCTCTGACCTAGACTTGTCTTCTTTTTTGTCTTTGTCTTCTAGCTGGTATCAAGAGCTGTGCTCCAACCCGGCTGTTCACTACTTGTTGTTTGTCAACCCTCTAAATGTCAATGATTCAGTGCTGAAGATTGAACTTTAAAAACCTGTTCATATGTGCTGAAATGACACTTTCATCATCTATAAAAATTTGTATTATTGTCAGCAACAATATGGCAATAAATCGTCATATATCGGCAATCAACCATTATCTATTCGGGAAGATAAATTCTGTTCACGTATCAGACACTACTATGTCCCCAGAACCTCTCAGGTTACTATACCGAAGTCTGGAACAAACAGCCTTTTAGCCGGCAAAACACTGCTAATCACACATCCCATATTATGATTCATCTTGAACACCATCCAGTCTTGTGCAGCTTCGGCTCCGCAAAGTCGCGGCAGTACCCAGGCAGAGCGACGGTCAAGTCATGGCCCATGAAAACCAGCTCGACACTATGAAAGTTTTGAACAGTTCAAAACATTCCGCGCGCTTTGGCAGTCATTCCTTGTCCTAATGATCCCCTCGCGGTATCTCCAGGGCCAGTTACCGGCTAATCCCAGCTAATCTCGATCCATCCAGATTCAATCAAGATGTCTCATCCGCATTACGATCTGTGACGCTGCGACTGGGCTTCACCCGTATCGTGGACAGCACAGTATCCCACTTGAGCACCCGCCAATGCCAGCTAAAACGGCCTGCAAGTTAATTGCGAAAAAGCGGCTTTGTCGCTCTAACTCCAGAAATTTCCAGTTCGTCATCTAACTTGTACTGACATCTGTCACCTATTCTGTAAGCTGTCACCAAAAATTCTCAGCTTACGAGAATAAAAAAATTCCTTATTGTTTATCCACACACACACACACACACACACACACACACACACAAACAAACACACTGCGTAGTGTAGTGGTTAGTACACTGGGCTCACAACCGAGAGGACCTGGGTTCGAGTCCCGGGCACGGTGAGGCAAATGAGCAAGCTTCTTAATGTGTATCTAGCCCATGTTCACCTAGCAGAAAGTAAGTACGGGATGTAACTCGAGGGGTTGTGGCCTCGCTGTCCCGGTGTGTAATGTGTGATGTGGTCTCAGCCCTACCCGAAGATCTGTCTATGAGCTCTGAGCTCGCTCCGTAGGGAGAGGCTGGCTGGGTGACCAGCAGGCAACCGTGGTGAATAACACTGCGTGGTGTAGTGGTTAGCACGCTCGGCTCACAACTGAGAGGGCCTGGGTTCGAGTCCCGAGCGCGGTGAGGCAAATGGGTAAGCCTCTTAGTATCTATCCCCTGTTCCCCTAGCAGCAAGTAGATACGGGCAAGTAGATACGGGAGGTAACTCGAGGGGTTGTGGCCTCGCTGTCCCGGTGTGTAGTGTGTGATGTGCTCTCAGCCCTACCCGAAGATCTGTCTATGAGCTCTGAGCTCGCTCTGTAGGGAAAGGCTGGCTGGGTGACCAGCAGGAGACCGTGGTGAATAACACACACACACACACACACACATAATACAGAGAGCCTCATATGCCTGCATATTTAAGGTGCATGGATAAACGATATAGCATTCCACAGTGGACGGAAGGTAAACTAATGCAGCAGACATAATGGAGTGGTGAAGTGGTGGTATGCATATTGTACACCATAGTTATGAAGTATGAAAGTAAGGACTTTGGTTCACAATTAGAATATATATTGATGGAGTAAATGTATAATATCAGGAAGTAGTAAGAGAGATCATAGTGAAAAAAAAATACTCTTTAGAAAATACATAAAATAAAATGAGAGAACAATATTGTACTCTATAAGAAAATGAAGAAAACAATATTAGTAGGAGAAGCATTCTGAGTATACCGTTATTGATCATCGTGTCCACCACCACAGCACGATATATTTGATTCTGATGTCTTTACTGTGCATCACCTTCCTCACATACTACCTGCGTTTCTATATCAGGATTATTTTCTTTCCTAATTCTTGTCCTCTTTTCTCTGTCTCCTTCTTTGTTTGTGTTCTCCTTCTCCATTTCTTTTTCCTGCTCCTCTCCTTACTCCACTATCTCTTGTCTTTCTTCTCTGCCCACACGAAAATCAAGAAAGACAAGATCCTCCTCATTCACGTCAAATTTCATCTCCACATTTTTTTTTGAGTTCATTATTATTTTATCTTCCTCTTTTATGATTCTTCATCCTTTTTATATTGTTTCTCTTCCTCCTCCTCCTCCTCCTCTTCCTCCTCCTCCTCCTCCTCCTCTTCCTCCCCCCCCTCTTCCTATTCGTCCTCCACCTTTTTTTTCTTTTCCTTCTTCTTTTCCTCCTCCTCCTCTTCCTCCTCCTCCTCCTCCTCCTCCTCCTCCTCCTCCTCCTTCCCTTCCTTCTCTTCTGCCCCATTTCATTTCAGCCTCTTTGGCCTTCTTACCATCTATTTGTTTAGGAATGTTCAGATGCATGATATTTGTCTTTACTCCTCTTACCTAACACTGATGGCATGAGGATGTTGATGATGTTATATGACTTATTTTACCAACTTCTTTTTTCAACATCATAGTAACTGAAAAAATACAGTAGATTAAATAATATAAGACTGCCATTACCTCATACATTCGAAATATTTGTAATATTATGTTTCGTGGTAGTGGTTGACTCTAGTTCTCGCGAGTAAGTAAAATATTGACCTCATATAAGTCATTATCTAATCTAATCGAAATTGGAGTCTTTTTCCTCCTCCTGCTTTCCGTCCTTCTCCTTCTCCTCATCATCATCTATTTTTGTCTCTTTTTCCTATTCTCCCGGCAAGAGGATGAAGCAATGCAAGGGCTTCGTTATTCTTTTCCTCAGCGGGAATTACGATGGAGGAGGGATGGAGGAAGGATGAGAAGGAAGAGGAGGAGGAGGAGAAAGAAGAAAAAGAAAAAGACGAAGAAGAAGAGCAAGAAGAAGAGATGAAGGACGTCCTTCGAACGGTTTTTTTCTCCTCCTCAACCTCTCCTTTCCTTTCCGTCCTGAAGACCATCCTTCATTCCATTTTGCTCCTTCATCCTGTCAAATTTCAGCATAATTTTTCTTAGCTCACAATTTCCTTTCTCCTTTATACTTCCTCCATATTTCTAACCTGTTATTGAATATCTAACAATTGTGGTATTATGACGTTCATGACGGCTTTAAAAAATAATGATAAAGAAACAAAAGTAATGGTGACAGATTCCTGTTTCGCAAGTTGGGGCTTTAGTTTCCTCCCTTGACGGAATGCTGGAATCCATGTATTTTTGTTTTCTCTTTACACTTATCACTTCCTTTCATATCATTGATCAAAAGATATTACTTGAGATATCTTTCCATTTATCCAAACCGTCATTAAGGTCATAATACCGCCATTGTTAGAGATTCGATAACTAATAAATAAAAGGAGTGGTTGAAAGGAAGGAAGAAAAGTGTAGCACAAAGATATATATATATATATATAATATATATATATATATATATATATATATCTATATATATATATATATATATATATACAGAGAGAGAGAGAGAGAGAGAGAGAGAGAGAGAGAGAGAGAGAGAGAGAGAGAGAGAGAGAGAGAGAGAGAGAGAGAGAGAGAGAGAGAGAGAGAGAGAGAGAGATGTAGATGGAAAGATAGATAGATAGATAGATAGATAGATAGATAGATAGATAGATAGATAGATATTTACCACCCACAACGAAATATTATGTTTGCAAAATACTATAAAACTTAAAATGACAAGATTTTATAAAACATAACACGCAAAACATATAAAACGCCTGAAGCAAATCAAGCCATTAAATACGAAAAAAATCCACATGACAGAATAAGTAAAACACATCTACACACAAAGCACATAAATCAAACTCAACTACACATGACCATAAAACGCAAAAAACGTACACAATAAATTATATGAAATAATATGCACTATGCACATAGGATGTATTAGACATAATACAAACATTCATGTAAGTATAAGACTTAAAACATATTCAACAAATAAAATATTCCAAACACGCAAAGTACGAATATACATGAACTATGACAAAATAACTTATTCAAATAGGACACTCCAAACACACACATACACACACAAATAAAAAATATATAAAAAAAAACATATATGACCTGTAACATAAGATATATGAAACAAATAAAACACTTTAAACACATAAAATACATCACATATGAGGGCAGCATACATAATCACTTAAATGTGTCTCGAATTTCATAGAATATTGCACATGTTTTATGAATGGAAATGTTATCCTTAAATAGGTCTTTTAATCTGATCATATTATACACCTGACGGGTATTATCTGTGAGTGGACAGGCCTCAACTACATGTCTTTCTGTTTGTATTTGGCCACAGGAGCACAAGTGCTCCTCTGCCAGGAGGTGGCTACGGCCCTTTCTGTTCCAATGGCCAGTCTCCACTGCGAGACTGTGACCACATGTACAGAAGCGTGTGAAAGATACCCGCTGGAATTCGTCTATCGCATGTTTCTTTTTATATCATATACTTTAAAGTGTGGATTAATTTCTTTGTGTGAGTGAGTCAGGCAATTATAGAATTATGCACTTTTCCATTTAATGAAGCCATGCTGGGAACTTCATTTCCTAAAAATTCTTTAATAAGTTTATCTCTGTAAGTGTTTGCCTTTACTGTAACTGTAATGGCAAATGACAGTGGATCATCACGCACAGTCTTTTAGACCACATTTTATGGAAAAAAAATTATGCTGTCTGTTTGTGATAAAATCTGGGAGCGAGGGGTGGCCGGCCTCGGTGTAACAAGCTTGGTTTGATATTATCCTCCTCACTCCTAACAGTTGCTTCAATGATAAAGGACTTATTATCGACACACACCCATGGCTCGCATCCATGCATGAGTGATGACACCAGTGTGGCGTCAAATAACTGCCATTTGACAATGAAAGGCACATCGTTGTTTTTTGTAAGAAAATATACATATTTCTAGACATGACATAATTTGTTCTTAGCGTGAACACTAACAGACAGAGGTCCGCCCGTCACTTGTGAAGATCTACCCAAGGTAAACATAACTAGTACAGTGTTCATCACTATTCCATCCACTCGTATCTGCTCCGTCCTCACCGTTTATTACGAAAAAACTTTGTCTTGCTCTCATTCACAACCATGCCGTATTCCTGACAGAATTGTTGTAGAATCCTTATCTTTTTACTCATGGTATGTCAAGCAGTTGACAGTATTATAGCATTATCAATTAGTACCAGTATGTGTAACCACCCTAAAAGAAATTATGTGTTGCATTTCTCTTTCATTGATTTAATGAACTCGTTCACAAATATAATGAATAAAAAATAAGAGGTAAAGGAACTCGACTTGACGCCCAATGTCACCCGTAACAACTGCTGTGCCCACAATACTTTCGGTTACTCAGTACATGAATACAAGCGCCGCTAACATTACTGAATCGCAACCCAACCCCTTTAATATAGAGAACAACTTTTGTCGTGGTACCATGTCATTGTCATACGCTTTTGAGAATTCAACAAAGCCTACAAATACTTTTCCTCTCCTTGCAGTGTCACTCATGTCTCAGTGTTGTAATAGGCTCCAGACAGCCTTGCTGTTTCTCTACTTCCACTAGTTTTTTAAATGGCTTAAACCGACAAATTTATCACATAACACCATAGCATAAAATTTAGCAAAGCAAATAAGTGTACTAATGCCCTGATAATTGTGGTGATTCATTATATTTCCCTTCTTGAAAACAGGAAATACTTAGCTCTAATCCATGATTGGGATATTATTAAGAAAAGAAAATGTTGATAGATAAAGAGGTTAAAGTGAGCGTTCATTGGGGCTGGCAGGAGCGAGAACACACCTGGAGGGAGGCCGTCTGGCCCGCACGCTTAATCCACTTTCATTTGCCGGGCTTGTTTATGTACCTGAGCAGGTGAGATAAGTTCATCGAGAACTGGGATAGCGACCTCCGTACTCCCGTCTACCCCGTCGAAATAGGCCGCCTTCAGAGGTTTCAGCACTGATTCCTCATTACTGAGGCTTGAGCATTCGCCCAAACCGACTATACCAAAGTCAGCCCTCCCTCTCGTTTCCAAACGCTCGCGTCATCCGTGTCATTAACCAACCTCTCCCATCTGTCCAGATTTACATCTCATTGCTCCTCTCTCTGCTCGGCCGCACGTTTACTATTTTGCACACATGAATATAGTATCTATAACTCTGCTCTCAAATTAATTCATTTCGGCATTTACATTTAGAAGTTCCATTTGTGTAAGATTATTCACAAAGACACCTTTATTAATTTTACTGTATTTATAAAGCTTCCACACAAGCCCAGTCCTAACAGTGCTACCATGTAAAATGGCGCTATTTCCCAGCGATGTGGCCCTGGCCAAGACGCTATCCAAATTTGTTCGTGAGCTGGGGACTGAAACTGTAATTGGGGAGTGATCGGAGGGGAGATAATCTCGCTGTATAACACAGAAGTCACTCAAGCGGCTAACCAGTGTTGGCGACCCAGTATATTTGAATACCTCAGAGATCCATATATCACCTCAGGGGTATGTTTTATTATCAGGAAAATGCTTGTTTTGAGACTTGAGATTATTAACCACTAGCAATGAATTATCAATACATATAGATATATTATTATTTGGACTGTTTACATCATTATGAATCACCGAATACGAGAAATACGATGTTATTTATCCAATAGGAAATGTATTTCTCCACCAATTACTACCTTGGGCTTTTTTATTTCATGTTTTTGGCGCGTCCTTCATTGTGATAAAGCCCCATGCAGCTTTATTATGCCGCTCAATGGTGAAACCAATCAGGCTACATGTTTCCTGATAATAATGACAGTATGAGGAAGGAAAGTGTTGTCAAGGTTAAGCTGGGTTTCCTGTATTGGCCATTTCACCCTTGGGGATCAGCATCGCCTTTATACCAACGAAAAAAGGATAGGAAATGAGGTGCTGCTTAATGGAGGAGCAGACCAGCTCATCCCAGCTGTGCTCAAGGCCGTAAACAGGGAGACAAATTACCCGCTCCTTGCGCTTGATGGAATTTACACAAGTTTATGCGATCATATCCTTACAGAGTGCAGGATAAACTAATCTTTTTGTTATTTCATTGATGAAATGTGAAAAGCATTTCCATCTTCCTTTGATCTGACCGTCATTTAAGAGGAACATTTCAAGAGATTTTTAAAAATCTTTTGGCGAACTCTCTCGGACCTCGGGGGGAGACTGGCAAAAAATGTTGTTGTTTTTTCTTGCTCTCTATGTTACACATGGTCAGTTTTCTCCACTTACATAACACACACACACACACACACACACACACACACACACACACACACACGCACACACACACACACACACACACACACACACA
>CM035207.1:15081872-15083951 GCA_020233015.1 Callinectes sapidus | reverse complement strand
AGAGAGGATAAGAGAGAGAGAGAGAGAGAGAGAGAGAGAGAGAGAGAGAGAGAGAGAGAGAGAGAGAGAAAGGAAAAGAAACCAAGAAAGAAACAAAGAGACACACAGACTGATAGACAGAAAGAGAGAAAAGAATTGTACATGCAAAGAGGAGGAAACAATGGAATTCATAAGTAATGGATGAAAAAAGTGTGGTGAGGATACGATCTGATATGAAAATAGTGATTTGATGAAAAGACTGATGTGTGGGAACACAAAAAACTGATTAACAAGATGGAATCAGATAAGAAAAGAAAAAAAAGACAATATCAAAATGACAAAATACAACGAAAGGGTAAAATTATAAAATATGTGTCGGAACTTGCAAGGAGAAGAAGCAGCGAAAGATGCATGATTGTATGGATCTGTGCAATATTTACTGAATGCAATACTATATGTAACATTACACGTTAACTGTTCAAGGTTACTAACCATTTCATAGTGTTATGTAACGTTGCTTACCACAACAAACGTGCAGCGTTACAGTAACGTAGTGGGTAACGCTGTGCATCATATGGAGGTATTTTATGTGTCACACAAAGTGTAAAGTGTTAGGCATCTCTACCTGCAAAGCAACAATCTTTAACACCATGTATTTCATTGTACTATTATGTAGAACAGTGTCATGTGTTGTACGTCACGATGCGTGACGCTATACGTATACGTAGATAGCATTATTCTACGCAAACAAAGGTTATTGCTGTTGTCGTCAGATGTGCGGCGTACCGGTACGAAACGCTGCGTGACAATGAGCGTCTCTATCTGACATGAGACATTGTGTGACGCTGTCCAATTGTGAAGGCACGCAACACTGTAACACTGTACGGGGCAGTGTATGGTCATGTAACACTGAACCTTAATGTGGGATCACGTAGCAGTGTATGGAGCTATGCACGGCTAGATGAGATAACACTGTGTCCATATTGCCAAGGCGCATAACACTGTGCGAGGCGGTGGTGTGGAGCCTCACTGGAGAGATACATGATCCTGAGCCAACCTGTGCAGAGCAAGGCGTACGAAAAAGCAGTGCCGAGCCATCCCTGAAGTTGTACTTAAGCTGGGAGTTCTTTGAATGTCTTAATTCTTAAGTACATTGCAAGACTCTAACCTCAACCTCCTTTGTCATCCTGAGCATCAGACGTCAGCAACGAGGAAGAGAGATGGTAATAGACTCCGTGGATTATTTTGACACTTCCCTAACGGCGGGAATGTTGGAGGTGATGCCAAATAATTACTCCTCCCATTCTCGGCAGCGCGGAAGTTGTAGAAACCACGGGTGCTGCAACACACGTCACCTCTCTCTCTCTTTCTCTCTCTGCCTTGTTGCTAGAAGAGCGAAAAAAAAATTGACTCAAATTTTGAGCTCCTCCAGGACTATTACCGAATCCCGAATGTCATTGTGAGGCATCTCTTTTGCTTCTTGAACCTCGAGAAGATCGTCACTGAATCTATTAAACCTACATAAATCAATATAGTCATGTAGCCCCTAAGACGCGCAGCTGCAATCTCAATGTATCACCCAGGGTGTTCTGCCTGTTACCTGTGTTCATTTTCGAGCACTGACTTTAACACTTGGTTCCCTTTACACAGTTGTAGATTGTAAAGTACCCTAGTTCTGGAGGTGCTAGGAATCTGTAAAATCTACCTTAGGAACATTATAGGTAGATTATCACTTTGGTGTGATAAGCATTTCTTCTAAAAAGAGACTGATAGTTGTGTCTATTAAGATATGCAACATAGTTTAGAGATAGCTTTGTTTAAGGTAAGACTTGTTCATAATGAAGTAATTCGTGCAGGGACATGTAGTTGATTATTTCTCGGAGATCGTAATATTAGATACAGGGGAAAGTTTTTTAATTGCAATGTTTCTATTTTGCCTTTTCTGATCTGAAATGACCTACTACTCTTCATGACACATGCCTTCCTTTTATATTAACTTGTAATGAAAAAGTATCGAGCGTTTACTAAAGCAAACCCATCAAAGAACCATCTTCTTGCCTTGAGCGTGGGTTGGTCTCCACTGAAATGAGTAGAGCAAAT
>CM035207.1:15069372-15076872 GCA_020233015.1 Callinectes sapidus | reverse complement strand
AACCTATCAGCAGTATAATTAAGCATCTGTTCTTACATAGCCATCCAGAGAATGAATTTTTGTTGCCCCGTCCTTCACCAACACCTTGAAGGTGTTTAATGCAACAAAAGACAGAAAAAAGCATCGTACATATCATGATAACTTAAACTGCAATAACCTCAGCCTTATTTTTTTATTTCGACATCCTCAGAAGCATTATGCCCAAGTTAATTCTATAGCAAACAAGAACTATTCAAAACTTTGATTAAAATGAGCGTATGTTGTAAATAAAGTCATGTATGAATAGATAAGCTAAACAAGTAAATAAATAATCCTGTAAATTGATAATGAATATGCAAAACAAATTATAATCAATAAATGTATGTCTTACTTTACATTACACACAGTGTTTATAGGAATATGTCTTTTTCCTTTGAGGTATGGATGTAATGCTTATGGCACTATCCTTTTCTATTCCATTTTTCTTATAACATAGTTTGTATCACCTATCACACTGTTCATATTTCAGCTAGTTTTCTTGTAACGTCTTTCTTTCTTTCTTTTAAAAGTTCCTTTATTCTCTCTCTCCCTCTCTCTCTCTCTCTCTCTCTCTCTCTCTCTCTCTCTCTCTCTCTCTCTCTCTCTCTCTCTCTCTCTCTCTCTCTCTCTCTCTCTCTTTGGATTCTACCAGTTTGCATGGATTGGTTGCAACAGGATTCGTTAATTACTGCAACAGAGAATGATTACGTAGGCTATATGCACACACACACACACACACACACACACACACACACACACACACATGGTGGCGGAGCTGCCATAATGATGTCTGTTCCACCTCCTCCTCATCCTCTTGCTCTTCTTCCTCTTCTGCCTCCTCCTTCTCCTCCTCCTCTTCCTCCTCCTCCTCCTCCTCCTCTTCCTCCTTCTCTTTCTACTTGCCTTACCAGTACAGTATTCTTGTTGCTATTATCTTATGCATTATTACCATCTTCATTATTTGTTCTATTATTATTATTATTATTATTATTATTATTATTATTATTATTATTATTATTATTATTATTATCATTGTTATCTTTATTGTTGTTACTATTATCATTATCATTATTATCATTACAATATCATTATGATAATCACTATTACCGTTCTTACACCTAACATTACCGTTGTTATCATAACTCGTTTTCAATGTTAAACATATAAGTATTTCAATTCTTTTCTTTATAACTAATTATACTGTATTACACCGATTACTTCTACCTTTCCCATATTGATTTCTCTCTCTCTCTCTCTCTCTCTCTCTCTCTCTCTCTCTCTCTCTCTCTCTCTCTCTCTCTCTCTCTCTCTCTCTCTCTCTCACCAATACATGAAATCCAGTTCCAACACTTAAGTGCGTTTATGATATATGTGTGTGTGTGTGTGTGTGTGTGTGTGTGTGTGTGTGTGTGTGTGTGTGTGTGTGTGTGTGTGTGTGTATGTGTGATTGTATGTGTGTGTGCGTGTACGTGTGTTTGTATGTATGTACGTGTGTGTGCAACAAAGTTTCAAAAATTTTATTTTATTTTAGTGGCCATTAAAGTGATGTTGGTACTCTTAACACGTCTACATTTTTTTACACGCTTTAGCTACATGTGCGTAACTGACAAATCTTTTGTACACTTTTTTTTTTTTTTTTTTTTTCATTTCCTACAGCACCTCACTCACGATCCTTTGCAGATTAGCTAAATTAAAATAGCTTCACTACCAATTACGTACAACCTAACACAAAATATTATAATGTATTCATAACACGATCAGCTTTCTACTCGCATACTAGCAGCCGTTGTTAGAAATAGTTAAATTAATGATGATGATGATGATGATAATGATGATGATGATGTTGATTATGATGATGATTATGACGATGATAATGATGATAGTGATGGGATGAAGATGATGGGATGACGGTGATGTTGATGGTGATGAGGGTAATGACAACAGTAATGAGGATGCTGATGATGGTGATAATAATAATAACAACAATAATAATAATAAAAACAATAATAATAATAATAATAATAATAATAATAATAATAATAATAATAATAATAATAATAAAGGTAATAATAATAATATTTTATAGATCACTGGTTCACTTCACGTTCTCGTCTTGGTCGTCATAGTTATTGTGGGTAATCGTTGTTGTCATCATGGTCGTCGTTTCATTGATTTGATAGTATTTTGAGTTCTGCCTTCGAGTGGCACGGCGCCAAGCACCTTTGTGCGCTGGCCTGCGGTGTATGCTTCTGCAATAATGAAATACAATACAGGGTCGATCAAGTGACTTTTTATGTTGTAAGTATGGAATACGATGAGTCTAATGTTTTTCTTCTTTGCTCAAAGCCCTTTCTCTTCATTTCTTCTCTCTCCTCCTTTACCTTCTTATCCTTCTAGTGCTTTTACACCAGACATTTCACTCTTGGAGTGCATTTTCATCATAGGAAAAAAAATGTCGTTCGACAATTCTCTTCCGTGCATCCTTTTAAAGAAATAAGGAGAAGATACATGAAAATGTTGAGCAGAATTTATAAAAAAAAAAGTATATTGTGTGTACTTTTTTTAATATATAGATACAAGTAACAAGTATCAATTTTATGCTGAGAAAAATGATAACAGACGCCCTTGGACATGTATATATATTATGTTGCCTCACGTCCGCGGCTTCCCATTATCAAATTTATTTTATGGGCATGAAAGTAATACTTGTTACATGTACTACTATGTTTAGAAAATATATTGCCTTTATTTCAATAAATTCCGTTGTCTAGTATTGTTGTGTATGACTTACCTTTATGTCCAAAAATGATGTACGGAAGAGTTGCCAAATACAAATTTCTTTCTTGACAAGTACACCATACTACCATACTACTCCTCATCCTTCTCTCCTCTCCTTCAACACCACTTAAGCATTTTTAGAAGGAAAAGCCTTAAAATCAATGAAAGCTTATCTCTGGATATTTTCCCTTCGTATGTACCTTGCTAGACAGTCGAAGGTGCTCACTAAACTATCACTAGATACACCCAAGTAGCGCGACATATGGCCATATATTATATTTAGGATTTTGGGGATGGTATTTGGCGCACGCGCTAGCGCACCAAATACCATCCCTAAAATCCACACACACACGCACACACAAACACACACACACACACACATACTTACACACACACACACACGTGCTGGCTGGCGACGGGTGCAGACGTCTGCTGGAGAGTGCTCCCAAACAGTATAGAGAAGGATAACAAGAGGACTCAATGACCTAGTAACGTATATGCATGTGTGAGAGGGGGGCTTAAGTGTGTCCTGTCTCCATATAGTGACATTAGAAGAGAGATTCAACAGAGAAATGGATGAAAGACCGTATCAGGCTGGGCCCTCTAGCGGCCATGATAGGAACTCTCCGAACGTAAACAAACCTATGGGAGCCGGGGTTAGCGTGATAGAGACTCCAATGGGTTTGAGAAGACTAATGGAAAGTGATGGCAGAGATTTTTCTGGCTTCAGAGAAGAGAAGGGAACGATGAGGAGATTAATCAGTGTCGAGCGGGAAATGAGAAACATGAGGGAGTTGATCGGGGTATATTGTTAAAGCAAGATGAACTGGTAGAGGAAAATAAGGAGTTGAGAAATAAGTTCATGGAATGTGAAAGAGACCTACAGATGAACAATGAAATGAAAAGGGAAATGGAAGTATTAAAAGAAGAAAATGAAAGGCTAAAAACAAAGTGTGGTAGTTATGAACAGGCATTACAAGGATTGGAAGAAAAATTTCCAAGTACTGTAGAAAGGGAAGGAGCATCTGTTTCTGAAACTAAGTTAGAGGAAATCAAAGATGCCTGGAAAAAGCAGCATGAGGAGGAAAAGGTTAGCTTTGCGGAGGTGATAAGGAGGCAAGTTCAGGAAAACACAAAGTCAACAGTGATTCAAGTAATCAAGGAAAAGGATGAGTTGGTAAGGGACGCAGTGGATAAAAAAAGATGCATGGTTATTTTTGGGCTGCAAGAAAAGAAGAACCCTGTAAAATTTGTAAGAGAGAGGGAAGAGAAGGAATTGGCAAAGGAAATTATTGAGATAGTCCAAGATTGGGAGCAGGGACTGGAAAAAGAGGTGGAAGAAGTACACAGGATTGGAAGATATAATGAAGGAGGAATAAGACCACTGAAAGTGAAACTGAGATCTCAAACAACAGTAGAGGAAATCCCAACGAGATCTGGGAAGCTGGCTGAAAATACAAAATACAAGAATATTTGGATTAAGAGAGACATGAATATGGAAGAAAGGGAAAAAGAAAGGGAACTGAGAGATGAGGCTAAAGAAAAAAAAAAAAAAAAACGAGAGGAGGACAGAGACCGAGAAAATTTTTTATTGGAGGGTATTAGACATGAAGCTGAGAAAATGGTATATCCGGGAGACAACAGAAACACAGCAGCGGACAGTGGAAGCACAGGAAGAGGAAGAGTCTCTGCTTTGAGAGTTATGTATACAAACATTGATGGGATACTATCAAGTGTGCTAGAGGTGAGAGATTATCTAAAGGAAAGCAAACCAGATGTTCTGTGTCTCACTGAAACAAAGTTGAAAGAGGAAATTCATCTGAGCTTTAAGGAAGAGGGTTATAACAATTGGAGGAGAGATAGAAAAGGAAAAGGAGGAGGAGGAATAATGATTATGGTTAGAGAAGATATATATGTGAAAGAAGTGCAATATGGAGATGGTATGGCGGAGATCATAAGTATAATAATCAGGAACTGGGGGAAGAGGCGGAGGATCATATTAACATATATCCCACCAAAGACTAACGCATGGAAACTAGAGGAACACAAAGAAATGCAAAAAGAGGTATTGGAGTGCCTGGACTGTATGTTAAGAAAGGACAATAAAATTCTACTAATGGTAGATTTCAATTGCAAGAATGTTAGATGGGAGGAGATGGAAATAGATGGAAATTCAGAGCCATGGAGCGAAGAAATGCAACAATTAGCTATGGTTAACACATTGGAACAATGTGTGGAGGAACCTACAAGATACTGGAGAAACCATCGCTACTAGACCTGGTGTTCTCAAAAAAGCCGGAGCCCCGACCGAACATAAAGTACTTGAGTCCAATGGGTAGGAGCGACCATGTGGTGCTCGAAATCAACTTGAAAGATTGGGAGATTTCAAAATACGAGGAAGATCATAAAAATGGAAGGTTTAATTATGCAAAGGGAAATTTTACAGAATTAAGGAAATTTTTTGGGGAGCATAAATTGGAAGGCACTCATGGAAGGTAAAACAGTACAAGAGAAATATGAAGCATTCTCAATAAAATACAATGAAGGTATACAGAGGTATGTACCATTACATAAAGTAAGGAAGAGCAAACAAGTTTGGTATAATGCCAGATGTGCAGAGGCAAAAAAGATAAGGGATAAGGCTTGGAAGAAACTAAAGAAACAAAGAAATGAAATTCACAGAGAGCAATATAAGGAAGCAAGAAATGAATACATCAGAATAAGAAGAGAAGAGGAGAGGGTGTTTGAAAAGGATGTAGTGGAAAAATGTGGAAAAGAACCCAAGCTATTTTATAGATATATCAATGGCAAAATGACAAACAAGGAGACCATTGACAAGTTAACAAAGGAAGGAAGGGTATATCAAACAGCGGAAGAGATGAGTGAACTCATGAATGAGAGTTTCAGGTCTGTGCTCAGTGTAGAAATGTACTTACAGTTCAGTGAAGCAAAGCAGAAGGGGATGCAGGAAGTTTTGGTGCAAAGGCAGGAAATTGATAAATTGTTAGAGAAGCTGGTTGCCAGAAAAGCGATGGGACCCGATGGAGTGTCAAGTTGGACATTAAAGGAATGTAGAGAACAACTGGTGGAACCAATTTGGAATGATTGTGACTAACAGCTCACTGAAAGAAGGAAAAGTACCAAGAGAGTGGAAAAGAGCTAACACAGTACCAATATACAAGGGAGGAAAGAAGACTGAGCCACTTAACTATAGACCAGTATCTCTAACTAGTGTTGTGAGCAAGATATGTGAAGTAATAATAAAGGAGCAGTGGGTGAAATATCTCGAAGAAAATAAAATTGTAACAAGCAACCAATATGGCTTCAGAAAAGGAAGGTCATGTGTTAAAAATCAACTCAGTTTTTACACAAGAGTAATAGATGTAGTTGATAACAGAGATGGATGGGTGGATGCTGTGTACTTGGACATCAAAAAGGCATTTGATAAAGTTCCACACAAAAGGCTACTGTGGAAATTGGAACATATAGGAGGACTGAAAGGGAAAGTGTTAAAATGGATGGGAGACAATCTAAAGGATAGAGAAATGAGGACAGTAATCAGAGACAACTATTCAAGCTGGAGTGGTGTCACAAGCGGAGTACCACAAGGGTCGGTGTTAGCACCCATTATGTTCCAGATATACATAAATGACATGCAAGAAGGCTTAAACAGTTATATAAATCTGTTTGCTGATGATGCTAAATTGTTAAGAGTAATAAAGAGCCATGCAGACGGTATGGAACTACAGAGAGATATTGACAAGATACATGAGTGGAGAAAGAGATGGAAACTAGAATTTAATACAAAGAAGTGTCATGTGATGGAAATGGGAAAGAGTAAGACCAGACCAACATGGGAGTATAAAATAGGAGAAGTGATAATGAAGAGCAGGGAAGAGAAGGACTTGGGAGTGATTGTACAGGATTCCCTGACCCCAGAACGACATATAAATGGGATATGTGGCTCGACACACAGGATGTTAACGAATATCAGGGTGGCATTCCATTATATGGCTAAAGATATGATGAAAAAAATTATAGCCACTATGATACGCCCAAGGTTAGAGTATGCAGCAGTTGTGTGGTCTCCACATAAAAAGATAGATGTAACGAAGATGGAAAGGATTCAGAGGGCAGCCACAAAGATGGTACCGGAGCTCAAAGATCTAACATATGAGGAGAGGTTGAAGGAAATGGAACTGCCTACTTTACTATCTAGACGAGAAAGAGGAGATCTAATAACGATGTACAAAATAGTGAACTGCATTGACAAGATTGACAAACAGGATCTGGTGGTACTAAAGAAAGATGATGGTGGAAGGATGAGAGGGCATTCAAAGAGGATCAGAAACAGACAATGTTTGAGAGACACTAAAAAGTACGGCTTTCCGCATAGAACGGTGGATGTCTGGAATGGATTAAGTGAAGAGATTGTTACGGCAGCAAGTGTGCAGTAATTTAAGGAAATGTTGGATATATATATATATATATATATATATATATATATATATATATATATATATATATATATATATATATATATAGATAAATAGATAGATAGATAGATAGATAGATATGGAGCCAGGACAATATGAGCCCTGCTCGAGCCCTGTATAATACAACACACACACACACACACACACACACACACCTGCTTCTCTGGTTGGACCTTAACAGCATTGTGTATGGCTCTCTTCAGTACCT
>CM035207.1:15053794-15066294 GCA_020233015.1 Callinectes sapidus | reverse complement strand
CCCCCACCCTCGGATTTGACCTGGGTACCAAAATGAGAAAACCGGTTTATTTTGCACGACAAAAATTATTGCCATCGCGAAAAACAACGAACCTCAACCCACTCAAAATCAATCCCATCTTCCGCCACTGAGGGCAGGTCGCGGTGTGGAACCGGGACGGAACTGAGAGTGAGCAGAAAAAGGCTGGTCTATGCTGTGATAAACAGCAGAAGATAACTCAGGTATGGTAGGGGAAGGAGAAAGCCTGTCCCTCGTCACACCTTCCATGTGCAGCAGGAGGCCTTTGAGTAGTGAAAACGACTCCTAAAAGTTGCTCCGAGGAGGTTGCATTAGGTAGAACGCACTGAAAAGGTAGAGGAAACGAGGCAGCAGAACCTCATAGAGACAGAGTGGGGCTTGCAAGAACCTGTGAACATGGCATCAGAGAGCTGGGAGGCTGGCGTGCGCTGGGGGTGAAGGCACTAACACCATTGAAGACGAAAAGAAAGTGGACAAAAGACGGCCCCTGCTCCAGCTCCTGTCTGAAGAACAGCTACGGTCGCAAGAGTTCCCTAAGGCTCTTGCCAGATTCTCATCATTCCATAGCAGATGCACCCCTCTTTTGTCACTGGCCTGGCATATAACAGACCAACGGTGTTTCAGGAACGAATATGTTGGGTCCGGTGAGGTAGGCGGAGCCTGAAAAATACCTGTAACCCCCTGATAGTAAGTCTTACAGTTGTAGGGAGAAAACTTGTCCCTTAACGCCCTTCCACATGACAGACAAATGTAAGGTGGGCACTTTGATTTGTCCATAATTCTCTCTCTTTGAAACATTGCTACCAGATCAAACAGTCCAAATAAGGCGGGCAGTAAGCACAAGCAGGCGAACATATGACTTAGGCCAGACGCCTGGCAGAGGGCAGTATGCAGTCAGAACTTTGCAGAAAAGTCGGCCAGTGAGGTGTTCGGTACAACATGGGACACAAGAATCGTTGTCGGCTAGTGAAAGCTTAATGTATAACTTTGTGTATAATAATAATAGAAGAAAAAGGACAGGAGAGAGAAGAAACTGCTGTAAAAAAATGGTTGCAAAATATAAGAACATTGAAAAAATCACGCCACACTTTTATGAGAATTATAAAGGCAGTACTTCAGGCGCCCATCCAGTGCCTCAACAATGGGCACATGGGCATCTGCGAAAGACGTTTATTGAGGAAACCGAGTAAAAGCACTAAGTTGTGAAGTCAGAAGCCCCAAAGCCAAAACCGTTTTGCAGACTGAGAAAAGAGCTCATAGATAGATAAATTGATAGATAGATAGGTAGATAGATAGATAGATAGATAGATAGATAGATAGTTTATTGACCACAGCGGCATTACATAAGTAAGATCATTTATTTAACATAAAATGGTCCATCATGATGTTTGAGCAAATATTGAAATATATTTTCTGAAAATTACACATACAGTCATAATACACATACAGCCATAATACAGAAAGAGATCAAGCACCTTTTGAAGAAATCAGAGAATACCGTCATGTCTGGGTGGTGAGTGTTGATGGAATAGACCCTTCTTGAGAAGAGTGGTTGCTCTCCCATCGAGGTGGATCCCGTAGGCGTATCACAAAGGGTTCGAAAGTAAGGTGATATGTACAGAGACGATAGAAAGCTACGTATCCTGGTAATGTACCAGGGATAAAAGAAAATAATAGCACAATCATGAGAATAAGGAATCTGTGGAAGGCTTTCCTACATGATTCATGGTGCCGATTAGAAAAGGGAGGTAAGGCGAGATGCATGTCCTCCACCATAACAGATGAGTGTTTATTCCAACACTCTATGGACAAACTCCAGGCGAGTAGGTGTAGACTTTGGATTGATCAGCATGGAATCGTACTGACACGCTTTGACTAGAAGTAAGTTGGAAGGAAAGACGCACATGCCTTGCCCTAATCCTCTGAGAAAGCGTGTGGATCCCTTGTGCCCGATCTTATGCTACTAGAACACCTGAGCTGTTGTGGGCGATTGAATCCACCTTGAGGATGCCCCATCAGGCCTTTAGGAAGCGGGAAAAATCTGGGCAGAGCCGCCATTCTACATGGATTCATCAAAGCTCCTTCCTCCATCATCCTTGTGCTTGGTGGTCCGAAAAAGGACTGGTAACCCAAATTTTATTTCATTTATTTATCATATTTACTATTATTATTATTATTATTATTATTATTATTATTATTATTATCATTATTATTATTATTATTATTATTATTATTATTATTATTACCATTATTATTATTATTATTATTATTATTATTATTATTATTATTATTATTATCTTTGTTATTATTATTACTATTATTATTATTATTGTTATTATTATTATTATTACTATTATCATTATTATCATTATTATTATTATTATTATTATTGTTATTGTTGTTGTTGTTGTTGTTGTTGTTGTTGTTATATTATTATTATTATTATTATTATTATTATTATTATTATTATTATTATTATTATTATTATTGTTATTATTATAATGTTGATAATGATAGTGATGATAAATGCGGTGATGTAGTGGTGGTATTTTGGGGCAGGGTATAATAAAGTTAAGATGATAAATAAAAGGAGGAGGTGGAGGAAGAGAAGCATACGTAGATATACAGATAGATATTATGTAAGATAGACATAACCTAAATTTTAGGATCACTTGTAGTTCCTCAAGGTTGCCAAACACATGGAGTGTCTTTTAGCAACAAATTGTCTTTGTATTTACATTGCTATTGCCCAGTTGACTTGGATTTCATATGCAAAGATTTCTCGGTCTAGTACTTGTTCATGGAAATATCTTAGTCACTGCCATAATATCTGTACTTGACATTTTATATTAACTGATATAATAGCAATAAATATAAATGTAATGATGTACATCTGTGTAGATAGTCCCAAAGCTTCTTCAAAGTATCACTATTTGTGCAGGATTTATGGGGATTTTCATGAACAAGTACATTTATTTTTCAAAGAGAGATTCCTAATCCCAAATCATAATTGATTGTGTCACGCTCATGAAAATACTGAAAGACTATTTGTTGCAATATTTTTTTTCATTGTGTAACACCAATTTTGATGATCTCAATAATAATCTCACTTCTTTTCTCTCAAGCTAACATTCCTACTCTCCTATCACTCCTCTCTTGTAATGTCTTTCCTCAGTAACACAGCTTTCCATCTCTCCTTGCATATCGGACCCTAACCTGCAATTGTCGCTTTTCTGCTAAAATATTGACACGCTCTTACCTCGCTTGTTAAAATCCGCTTGCCACTAATCCTTATCTTACTCACGTTTGGCATCACTCTAACCAGCATTTGTTGCCAGTCTGTGTCAGGCCGCCGCCCCACTGCCTGGATATACAGTCAGAATATTTTTGTAATGTAGGCCTCTGCATTGCTTATATATGGCTGGGCATTTATATAAAAAGTAATAAATATCTATTAAAAAAAAATGCATATTTCATCCTTTTTTTTTTTTTTTTTTTTTTTTTTTACCATGTCTGTGTTGACGTTCTAACCACAATTTTAACACGTCTGCCTACAGATCCGTTAATAACGTTCTGCAGCTGTGGGGATAATTGTAACACATCTTTCCTCACCAGGGGATGGGGTGTGTAGTGTGTGAGGTCACAGCCTTACCCGAAGATTGGTAATAATGAGCTATGAGCTCGCACTGAGAGGGTAACGCCTAGTGTTCGCGGGTCAGTTCGTGATCAGGCCTTGATAAATACACACACACACACACACACACACACACACACACACACACACACACGGAAGAGAGAGAGAGAGAGAGAGAGAGAGAGAGAGAGAGAGAGAGAGAGAGAGAGAGAGAGAGAGAGAGAGAGAGAGAGAGAGAGAGAATTAAAACAATAAATTAATCTTGAAAAGAATGTAAAAACGACGTACGGTAATCAACACAGTTCAGTGTCAACAAAACTACACTCAAATCTAATTTTCTAAAATATACAAACAACCAAAAATAACTCATCTAAAGTTTCCACGGCTATATACTGTTATCCATTGGTCCAAAAGACAATAATAATGTGAACACTGCTGGAAATGAAACTTTTTATAATATCAAAGTTGAAAGGAAAGATTTTAAGGTGCTGAGATTTTTCTGTTGAAATTCATTCTTTTATTATCATTATTATTTTCTTTTACGTTGTAAGGGATTCGGCCAAGAGCACAAAAAATATAACTAAAACAGGGTACCGGTCCCTGAATAGAGTCAAAGTGCTGGTCAAAAGTACGGGATAAGTATCCTCTTCAATGAATTGAAGTCATAAGGTGGAAATGCAGAAGCAGGTAAGGAGAAAGTCATAAATTATTGAGAGTACTGGTTAACTATCACACCTTTTATCGGGCAAGTGATCATATATGATCACTTTAGTGAGCGTCAAATATGGCGCCCACCTTCCACCCGAAATGTGTTTGAAGTGGCAGGATGGTGCGCAAGCTAATCAGGAAACTTCAGGCTACGAGTGAGGCTAAGACGTCATGTCATACACAGCCTCTGGATTGGTTCAGAGCGACTCAAACATCAGTAGCTTCTCAGACGCGAGAAAAGGAAGAAAAGCAGCCAAATTGTCGCTATGCCCACGCTCTTAACTCCCTACATAATGTCGGTAAGTTGATAATACAATGATATCATATAGTTGAATAGTAGTACTCTAAGCCTATATAAGTGTCATTTATGTAAGACATGCGTAACTAGGTGAATTCAGGCGGCAAAAATTTGATTGATCAAATACGATATGCCAGGTAAGGGTAAATTTCCAAGTGATCAGATATGGACATATGTCCAATAAGGGGTGTAAGTGATAATAAATCTAAACACACCTTGGGTAAGGTTACTTCAAGCATCCTGAAACAATATTTGCCCATTTATATAATTTTTTCGAGTGCACAGTGAAATACAAGAGAATTTGAGGTGCTTTTGTATGATTTTGTTGGAATTTTTTTCTCAAATTCTTGTTTTTATGGTGAACCTCGGCCCAATTTTTTTTTTTTTTTTTTCTGTGGTGAACCTATGCCCATTTTTTTTTATTCCAAGTTATGACCACATTTTCTGAATTCTTTTTTCTATGGGAAACCTATGCCCAAATTATTGTTCATGGGGAAACTGCTCATTTTTTTCTAATTTATTATTTTGTTTTCAGCTGTCCTGTCCTCTCTTCAACAAAGTAAAAAGGAACAAGGCTTTGGTTCCAATAGATCTTGCTCTCAGTGATGATGACATGTTCATTGAGGTTTGATACGTCCCATGTTCATGTCCCAGCTATTCAGAACCGGTAGATCTGCAAGCACTGCAGCAAAAAGGGGCATACCATCCACTCCAGCATTTTCTGCCAGGTCTGCAAGGTGCACCTTGCATCCAGAAACTGGCCTTGAAAATCCGTTATATTGAAATAATTTCATTTTTGTATGACTTTTTTTGTAAAATAGAATGAGACTACTTTCATCCTGTGTGGATTTTACCATTCCACCATACCACCAGAATAGGACAGAATAAGAGTGAGAGGGGGAAAAAAACAAACGAGGGCCGCAACGAGGCCACAGGAGGGGAGACATGCAATTAGCACAGAAGAATTCTTCTATCAAATAAACATTCAAATGTGAAAAATCGAGCCTTACAGGTTCTTCTACAATTTGAACAACGTATGTTTGTGAAGTCCTATCCTCATAACGGTGTTTATTAAAAAAAAAATAATTACCATAGCCGTATGCTAATAATTTGGAAAATTGTATTTTTGTGTTGACTAACATCATACACCTCAAGATACTTAAAATTGATCAAATAGTTAGCAAATACTAATATCAGATAGCCAGGAGGTGTGGTATGAGCCATGAAAGATAGTTGTCATAAAGGAATATCATATTATTTTGCATTGTTAAATTAGTATTATCAGTTTATAATTGCCATATTTGATGATTTCACTCTTATTATCTTCCTTTTGTAAGTAAATATCTAATATGTCTTATTTATTTATCTCTTCTGTACATAAATGACATAATATTACCAGAAATTCTCAATAGTGCTGTAAATGTAAAAATAAACATAAACACTCGGGATATCTATCTATCTATCTATCTATCTATCTATCTATCTATCTATCTATATATATATATATATATATATATATATATATATATATATATATATATATATATATATATATATATATATATATATATTAGTCAATATCCAAATCCAGACAATTTGTAAAGTGACTGCTTTTTCAGGCAATTTGTGAATTGCCTGATTCACTTAACCTAATTTAACCTAACCTGGGTTATATTAGGTTAGGTGAATCAGGCAATTCACAAATTACCTGAAAAGTAAAAAGCAGTCACTTTACAAATTGTCTGGATTTAGACATTGACTGTAACATAAATATATATACTTGGGGTCGCACTCAACAGTTAAAAGTGCTGAATGGGATCGTGCTAGGAAAAGCTTCGGAACCCCTGTATAGTGTGATATATGTGAACAATGACAACAATGTTTTCGTAATACCAGTAAGTATATAACCTTTTAATTTTTATGTTAAATGCATCTTTATTCTCATATAAATAGGCAGTTTGCTTTCTATACTTTTGACCTACATTGTTGATCGATTGCACTAACGTTTTCATGGATGGCAAGACTAGTATTTTGAGAGCTATCAGTTTAACCTGAGAGTTACCACTGTCAAAATTGTGCAATTATAAGTATATCCTTTGCAGGTAGACTGTCTCAAATCACCATCATATGCTATACAGTGAGATATATGTGAACAATGGCAACATCACCTTTCTGATACCGGTAAGTATTCCTAAACAATAATTGTAGTGAAATTATGGTGGAAGTGAAATATATATGCATTTATAAACTGTCGGGAAAAAAAGTTCGGTCTCATACAGTAAGCATGTTTCAGAAATTTCATATGCAGATTATCGGAAGATGGTGAGGGAAGAACTGGAATTGAAATGGATCTGCCATGGTTGCTACCAACCGGATCTTTTCCCACTCTAGCAACAGGACAACAGTGCTACATGTATAGATGCGGATCCTGCTCCTGTTCGACAACTGGACAACAGTACTATAAGTGTTCGTGTTGTTTAAGGTAGCACCGTCCTGTAGGTTCTTCTGGTGATAGAGATGAGCACAACAAACACAGAATGTACGTTTTGTAGATGTATTGGCTTAAATACAAAGAGCGCAACACGAAACGTGTATCTGACCTGGCTCGCCTCCTCTGATCTAATACGATAGCGTTGCCTGGCGTAGGGTGTGACTAGCAGTTGTCGTACCACAGGCTTGTCTGTGTGTTAGCTAGTGTTTATGTCCTAGCTAAGCTAATGTGTTATCCTACATCTCCCTCCCCCCTTAAAGCTCATAGCAGGGTCTTGAGCTTCATGTAGGCGTGTCCTGGCGTTAATGTAAGCGCGGTGAACGTCGAGGACCTGGAGAAGCCATGGGCAATGTCTCATCTGGAGCAATGGTAGGTGGCGACACTGGATGCAAGTGAATCCTGTTGCACCTGATCATGCTGCCGTTGGGAAGTCGGACGTCACACTGCCTTGGCCTAGGTTGTGCCTCCACGGTGCCTGTCCTGTACCACCGCTTGGTCACTGGACCTTGGATCCGCACGTGTTGGTTGATAGACAGGGCAGGGAGCTCCCGGGCCCGGCTGTTGTAGCGAGCTCGAACTTCCTCGTCTCGCTTGGCGGCACGTTGCTTGCACTCCTCCGCGTCAGGCTGCCACTCTTCTTGAAAGGAGCGTGGATGGACAGGAACACAGGTGCGAAGGGAGTGGCCGAAGAGGATCTGTGCCGGTGAGCGTCCTGTGTGGTTGGGAGTGTTCCTCAATTCTAGCAGTCCTCGGTCGAAATCCTCACATCTTATATTGCCAGTGGGCGCCACTTTGGAGATGAGGTGCTTCAGCGACTTGACAGCTGCCTCGGCGTGTTCGTTGGATATGGGATGATGAGGGGACGCGACGATGCGGTTAACCTTCCAACATTGTAGGAAGTTTGTAAAGGCCTTCATCGTAAACTAGGGTCCTCCATTGGTGCGTAGTCTGACTGGGGTGCCGTGATTACTGAAGAACTGGCTTAAGTGTGGAATGATGGTAGATGTCGTAGTATCTGTACCACAAGGGAAGATGACGGGCCATCCGGACAGACGATCAACTATGACAAGGAAATACTTCTCTGCGACTTGAAAGTGATCCGCCGAGATAGACTCCTAGGGTCGAGTGGGCTGGTCGTCATTCCTGTACTCTTCTTGCTGCTGACTTGGAAGTAGCATCTGGCAGGCCTCACAAGCACGTATGGTGTTGATGATATCTGAGTTTATGCCCGGCAAGAAAACTATCTGCTTGGCTCTACGTTTAGTGACCTCGGCTCCGCGATGGCTATCGTGCAGACGTTGTAGCACAGACTTGCGAGACGCTGCAGATACTACGATGCGTGGGCCGTACAAGACCAAATCACCATCGCAGTATAGCTCATCACGAATCTTCCAGAAGTCGAGGAGAGAGTTGTGAAGGTCATAACGATGCGTGGGGAACCCGTTGCGAACACAGTTGAGCAGCCGGACGTACGTCTCGTCGGCGCCTTGCTGGAGTTCCATGTCAGTGGTGGCTTATTGTGTATCAGGCGAAGCGAGTGAGTGCACCGCTCGCACAGCAACTGCCAAGTGAGCTGAAACGTCGGATAGCATGTCGTCCTCCTCTGTGGGCGCGCTGACTGGGTGGCGAGACAAAGCATCTGGGATGGCGTAGCCAATGCCGTAGAGTCCAGATGCGTCGGTTTGGAGAATGGTTGGCAGCTGAGGATCAACACGGCCAAAACCGGTGGGCTGGCCAGGGCTTCCTTAACTCTCTGGAAAGCAGTGTCGTGATCCACAGTCCAAGTGAAGGTTCGTCTTGGACTCATGAGGGGAGGTAGTGGGTGTGCTGCGGTGGAGATTTCGGGGGAGAACTCTGCCAACTGATTTACCAACCCTATGAAGGATCGTAGGTCCGTGATATTAGCTGGTGAGGCGAATTCTGCAATGGCCCTTACTTTATCAGGATCGGCAGCTATCCCGTCCGTGGAAAGCATGAATCCGTAGAACTTAACAGCGGGCCTGGCGAGGGCGAACTTCTCCGCGTTGAGAGTAATGCCATGAGCACGGCAGCGAGCAAGGACGTTGTTAACCCGGTGTAGGTGTGGCAGGAGCTCTTCGTCGTAGATAAGGACGTCGTCTACACCTTTACACAGTTAGTAATGCCCTGAAGTGCGGCGTCGCCTCTGCGGCAGAAGTCGTCGCCAGTAGCGGCGAAACCCATTGGACCCCTAAGGTATTTGAAGCGACCATAGGGTGTGATGAATGTCGTCTAGTGTTGGTCTTCCTCCGCTAATTCCATTTGCCAATAGCCATGAAGGGCGTCAACTGTGGTGTAAAACTTGTTACCTGGTTTGACACTACGGATGGCGGCGAAAGGTGTAGGAGATGGGTGAGCAGGCCGTGAGACTTGACTGTTCACCTTGGATAAGTCGGTAGTGATGCGCACTCCTCCATTCGGCTTGGGTGCTGCGACAAGTGGATGACACCAAGCTGAAGGTGTGTCGCCAGTGGGGGCGATGATGCCCTGACTCTCCATCCTCAGAAGTTCCTGCCTGACCGCTTCTTAATTGGTATGCGAGTGGAATCTGCCGTGGGGTGTGAATTGCGAAGGGTTGAGCGTCCTCTCGCAGGTGGATTCGCATTGGTGGCCCTACCATAGGCCGTAGTGGGGTCCTCTGAAGGTCTTCTTTCTTCAAGAGAACGTCGGCGCATTCCTTCAAGAAGTACGATCTGGCTTGAGCGGGAGTGGTCAAACAGGTAAAGGAAAGAGGTGGTGGAGAGGCGTGGGGGTTGTTGCCGTCCTCGCCGTGCCGCTCCGTGACACCACTCTGCACCGCCGCGTCAGTTACCTGTGCAATGGGGCTGGGGAATTGTTCAGGGATTAGAGTGAGCTTCCTACAAGCCCTGTATGATAAGAGGGGAACTGGTATGTTGGGATGTACGTGCATCCACTCCTGGATACCTTTCCCTTTCACTTCTAGTTGAACCTGTACAGAACCGATGGCTGGCAGCATGGGTGAACCGTCAGCACCGTAGATCGGCGTCTGTGTAGTCGGGTGAAGGTCCTCCAGTGTTAAGCCGATGGAGATTAAGTGGTCTGGGCCCATAATGGTTGAGTCAGCACCGGTATCAGGCAAGAAAGCAAGTGTACTTATGCCTTTATTGTAGGTAATCTTGACCACAACGGACGGAGACGTGTCAGGTCGGCATGTTGTCCTCGATACGGCGGACGTTGGCGGCGCCCTTTCCCTTAGAAGGCTGTACTGGTGGTGTGTTGCTCCCTGTCTGCCTTGCGTCGGGTGTTGAAGGTTTTGTGGAGCGGCAATACCGGTTAAAGTGGCCGCGTTTGCCGCACCTCCGACATGTAGCACTGAGGGGAGGGCACCGGGGAGTCTTGACGCGGTGTCCTTTCTTGCCGCAGTTACTACATATGTTGTCTGCCGCTTTGCATTGACCCTTGGCGTGAGAATGGCCGCAACAGTCGCATGAAGACGTGTCGGGAGACTGAGATGTCGTGGAAGACGACAAAGAGTAGCGCTGCTGCACTTTCTTCCCCTTCATGTATGAGGAAACAGCACGAGCAGCAGTTGAAGGAGAGGTGATAGCGCTGGCTGTGCGTCTGGCTGCCTCATACGCGTAGCAGTGCTGTACTACCTGGTCCAGTGAATGAGTCGGTACTACATCTATGAGCTTTTGAACCAACTCCTGGTCGCTCACTCCCATCAGTATCGCCTGTTTGAGTTGGGTCGATTCATAGTCAGCGTGGCCTCCCGTGCAAACATCCACCGCTTCCGCAAGAGTTTTGACTCGTACATAAAACTCATTAAATCGTTCACCGATCATCTGGCGGCAGCTGAACAATTCACGCTGACGTAGAGCCTCATTGGTCTGGGCTTTGAAGTATTCATCGAGCGTGGTAATGATATCTTCATTGGGTGTAGAGTCGTCGTCTGGGATCTGAAGACGATAGTGGAGTATGTGTAGCACTTCAGGGCTGAGGCAGGCACGAAGTTGTATGTGAACCTTACTCAGAGGCAGTGTAGCTAAGTCTGTCATCATTGAGTAATCTCGCCATCGTCTGCGCCAATCCCGAAAAACCTGGTAAGAAGTGTCAGGTTGTAGCAGGGGTGGTGGCGATATGACGTGAGCTAGCGCGCGGCTAGGAGAAGGAGGAGTGGGAGGGGGACGAGCTGGATGACGTCGCTCCCGAGGAGGCAGCAGAAAGATTCGTCATCTGCTAGCTGAAAGCAGATAATAGTGCAGCAAACTCCTGTTGTCGCTGTTCCTCTCGCTGCCGTTCCTCCTCTTGTCTCTCCTCGTCTCGGCGCTCCATGTGTTGAAGGAAAGAGATCAAATCGGGTGATGAGTGTGCTTCAGCCATGTCCGAAGCTGCTGTCGCTGTGTCTGGCTGGTCCTGTGGAATCTTCTTTCCCTGTCTCTTACCGGGTGACATTCATTTTTGCTTTGGACCAGGTCAACCCCTCGGAATCTTCTCACAGAAAATATATACGTCTCCGTGTGCAAGAGGGACCAGTGTGTGGTACTGTGCGTGGCGCCTGTGAGCCGGCAAGGGGAGCGTCCGTCAAGGCTTTGTCAGCGATGAGGGGAGTTGTTTGTCGCCTCAGGCTCCTGATGCCAGGCGGCGTGAAGTAATTTCCCCCTATGTACTAGTAGTGCCCAAGGGGCGACTGAATGCTAATACTGACGAACACTACCATTGCACTGTACTGTACTAAGCGACAGTACACACCCGTATACTTCACTGTAAGACACTGTAGCACTGTAGAAGAGCTGTAGTGACGAAATGAAGCTGGTGTCGGGTGGCGTAGGTAAGCCTGCAGGTAGTACATCACATATCACCAAAACTAATTACTCACTGCGCCATGTTCGTGCTGTTTAAGGTAGCACCGTCCTTTAGGTTCTTCTGGTGATAGAGATGAGCACAACAAACACAGAATGTACGTTTTGTAGATGTATTGGCTTAAATACAAAGAGCGCAACACGGAACATGTATCTGACCTGGCTCGCCTCCGCTGATCTAATACGATAGCATTGCCTGGCGTAGGGCGTGACTAGCAGTTGTCGTACCCCAGGGTTGTCTGTGTGTTAGCTAGTGTTTGTGTCCTAGCTAAGCTAATGTGTTATCCCACAATAAGTATGGATGCGGATCCGGCTCAGAGACCTGAACAGTCAGGGTTCACGCTCGGTAAGTCAACAACTGACCGTATCCTAGCGCTTCGCGTACTGGTGGAGCGCCGTCGTGAGTTTCGACAGGGAATGCTTGCAGCCTATGTCGATCTCAAGAAGGCGTTTGACTCAGTGCATCGAGAGACACTCTGGGATCTTCTGCGTCTCCGTGGGATTCCTGCA
>CM035207.1:15022060-15044551 GCA_020233015.1 Callinectes sapidus | reverse complement strand
CCTGAAAAGAGTGGTCTGTGCCGACCAAGGATCCTTGGTGCCGACGGAAAGTATCAGACGAAACACCGTTTGTGTGTGACAGACCGCAGCCAGGTTATCGTCGATTTTCAGAAAGACGACGGAAAAAGTTGACGGAAAAAGTGCTAGTGTGACACCGCCTTAAGTGGCTGCGCATTGTCCCCGTTGATCGCCTGTGGGCTGCTGTGGGAAGAACCTTATACAGTAACCGAGGTCCTGTCAGTCGTCACATACCTCCTCGCACCACCTGGAGCTGGCTGGAAATCTCACGTGGTGCATGTGAACCGTCTGTAGAGGTATGCAGGGGTGGTCATCTTTTCCTGGAAGGGCCAGGGGCCCGACTCCTCCCTTACCTGGAAGTGAGGGCGGTGACAATCCTGTTGTACACAGTGATGGCCAGGGCGAAGGGAGCAGTGGCAGCGGTGACAACAGTGACAGTAGTGATGGTGAGGCCGAGAGACAGGTCTTTGAGACTCACAGACCTACCACAACCTGGAGGCCACCACAGTGGTTAAGGGACTACACATGTTGAAATGTTGTTCTTGTAAGGATAAAATGTAGGAGTAATTTATTTTTGTTTTGTTCTGTTTATTTTCTTTTGTATGGAGTTGCTGGACGGCCGGGTCGACCTTTTTGCAAGAGAGGGGGTAGTGTTACAAACCAATGTTTTATGTTGGGGGTTGTGTGTGTGTGTGTGTGTGTGTGTGTGTGTGTGCGTGTGTGTATGTGTGTGTGTGTGTGTGTGTGTGTGGCGCGGACGGAGACGAGAGAAACAAAGGGAATCCCGGAGTCAGCAGAGTTGGCCGGCAAGAACGGGAGACAACACCAGCCTGAGAGTATTGCCTCGCCTCCCCTCGTTTTCCTGGACAGATATACCATCTAACTGCATGGTGAAAGTGCCTGTGTGTTAGCAGTGTTCGAAGACTGTGGTTGCCGCTGTTGACATTGTAGGGGCCTGCCAGGAGGCCACGAAAGATGTGTGAGCCTGTGAGGTATGAGTGTGGCCCAAGCCTGTCGCCTTGCTGTGCACTGCTTTGTTGTGTGTCTGCCCTGGGTGTGGCGTCGTGTCACGGTCCCCCTGTGTTATGTGTACTGCTGTACTCAGTAAACCAGCCACAGTGAACTCTGTATGTGCTTTGTCCTCCCATTTGATCTGCTATAGGTTCACTTCGTTACACATGCCCATCCAAGCTGTGTATGTTACACCTGTCCTGCTGTGAGTCCTGTGGCCTGAGACGTGTTGGGGACGAAGGGTGGGGGTAAGTGACAATATGATTCGCGAGCCTATGATTAACAGTAATAGAATAGCTACTCAGCACTAACTCCCTTTCTCGGCAAGACACCTCATACAAGGATCCCTCTCATGTTCCTAATAACATACAAAGGCTGTCTTAACTTAATCAGCAGCACGCCACTCTGGCTTTACCAAGGTAATTTTTCCACTATGTTAAGAAAGACAATACAGTACTCTCCCGAGTTTTGCGCTATCCAAGTTTCGCGATCCTCGAGTTTGGTGCTTAGTTCTAAATTCTTACCACCCCGAGTTTCGCGCATTATCGCCCTGAGTTTCCCGCTGCTTTGAGAAGTGTCTTGCGTCTACCTACTGTCGGCGTCACGCGTGCTGCCTCAAGACTCCCTTAGTTGGTTGACTGTCTTGACCGTGTGCACACGAGTCCTCACCCTGTTTCACTAGTGTCCTGATAGTTCTTCTATGATGTCAGTAAATAAAGGAGGTGCTGCAGCATGTAGCTCGAAGAACCCTATTTCGGCAAAAGGAAGCAGGCCAGAGAGGCAGGGTAAAAAGAAAAGACTGTTAAACATGAAGGAAAAATGTGAAGTGTTGGATAAGCTTGATGTTGAGGAAGAGCACGAGGAGGAAGAAAAAGAAGAGGAAAAGGAAGATGAGCCAACTGTTCGCCAATTAACAGTAATATTTGCAATAATAGAAAAGTTAAAGGAGGCCATTCGTAATTTTGATTCAAATTCTGACCGACGTGAGACATATATCCACGCAGTTCAGAAGGGGTTAAATGAATACAAACAGATGAACGAAACGCGAATGGAAAACCGACAACAAGGCTTGATCACAAGATACTTCAGTAACCGTGACAAGCGAGAAGACACAACACCTGCTGTTGTTGCTAAAAAGGATGATGATGATGATGATGATGATCTGCTTGTGTACGATTAAGTAGCCCCCGAGGATTTGGGCAACACATATTTGAAGGCTTCGCACTGGCGGTTTAAGCACCAGGTTATGAAATGTTAATATTCTTTTTTTTTTTTTTTTTTTTTTTTTGTGTGTGTGTGTGTGTGTGTGTGTGTGTGTGTGTGTGTGTGTGTGTGTGTGTGTGTATTTACAAGAATATTCTTCATTGAAATTACAACACAACCATCAATTAAGGTGGAGGAAAAAAGTCAGTTTCTTCACAGGCCGGAATGAATAAGCGCTTTTTCAGTGTTTTCAATACCCCGAGTTACGAGATCCTCGAGTTTGATGCTATTATATCTTAGGAAGAAAGCCAGCGCGAAACACGGGAGGGTACGGCTTGATCTGATTCTCCCCAAAGCACGTGTATAGCCCATCTGGTACCATTCCTGTCACAATCCCTGGTAAACACATTCTCATCCTACACTTCCTATCTCTGACACAAAACGCACTATCTAAGAGTCTAACCCGATTATGACCAAACACAAGCGCTCTACCTTGAGGCAGGATATCTGCGTCTATCCCTTTGTCTCCTGATACCACGTCCACCTCATTCTCCATCACTTCCTTTAACACATTGAAGAGATTCCTCATCTCCACGTGGCGCCCGCAAGGCGAGTACCAAGTTCTCAAGTAACTTGAGAACCTTCATCCTATTGGCACTTGCACACAACCGACCACTGCTCCTGCGTCACCTTCCTATGAGAGATGGAATTATTTAATAGAATTGTTCACACAGGAACTGCCACTTATACCAGCCAGTGAACAATGAAAACATAAACCTGGATCCTCTCTTATATTGATGGGGGAGATGGGGCGGAGACGAAAAGCGGTATTCTACCATACAGTGGGCGGAGCCTACGATTAGCAAAAACGCACATGACATTGAACTATTCTATGTGGAAGATTGGAAACTTACCACTTTCTTTTCTATACTAAACGATGAGTAAGGAAGAACTGATGTTTCACTTACATAAACTACATTACAGTTTCCTAAATATGATATGTAGACCTATTATTAATGGTATTAATGTCAAATAGCTACAATATTGGAAGAAATCCAAGGAACAAACAGTGAAGTAAAATTTCAGTAACTGTTTTTTCAGTGGCATAGGAGAGAGAGAGAGAGAGAGAGAGAGAGAGAGAGAGAGAGAGAGAGAGAGAGAGAGAGATCATTTGTTTAAGTAATTGTATAGCAAGGCGATTCAATTATGGATTTATAACGAATTATATAACTTCAGTTTGTCTTTCGCGTAGACATACGGTATCTCGATTAGCTAGTATAGGGCCATTGCACGGTGAGCAGGCCTGTCAATGGGCTATTTATGAACCTCAGGCACCAGATGGCTCTATAAGTTTAAGCGATAACCGAGCCAAAAATGACTTTATCCTTACCGTGATTTACCTACGGTTATGAAAGCAGTTACGTGTCAAAGTAACTTCATGCACGAGTTGGGTAATGAAAAATCTTCACAAGAAAAATATAGCATAAGAGAAAACATTTCTCTCCTTAATGTATTTTCCCGACATGTGAAGCCAAAGTTGACAAACTGGGGCTCTCCTCTCACCTTTTTTTGTCGTTTATAAACAATAAAAATGCAAGATCAGCACTTCCAGGCCTCTCAAGATATTTGATTCACATTAGAGTATGGAAAATAGATATAGGTTTTAAGTATCAACTTCTCTTTTGGCGGATATTTAATGTTAATAATATTGAATAGTTCAACAGCGGGTATCCGAGCTCAGAGAACGTCAGTCATCTGAGATCAGATATGACTCATATTTGTTTTGATTTCATCCGAGGAGGACCTCATCACGGTGCTGTCTGCTGTCATTCCCACAGACCAATCGATCACTTCATGCTTCAGTATCCCCGCTTCCACACACCCCGTGTGGTCCTACGTTCCCAGCGCCCTCCTGCGTCCTCCCGCCCTCCAGCTTGAAACAGTCAACTTGTAAACACACCTTGCTGCTGGTCTTGGATTAGGGACAGTCTCCTGACTCTTAAGGCGGTGTCACACTAGAACTTTTTCCGTCAACTTTTTTCGTCGCCTTTTTGAAAATCGACGATAACTTGGCTGCGGCTTGTCACACACAAACGGTGTTTCGTCTGATACTTTCCGTCGGCACCAAGGATCCTTGGTCGGCACAGACCGCTCTTTTCAGGCCTTTTTTAATAACAATCGTCCGTGTGGTCCCAGAGGCACCTATGGCTTCTTATAAGGAACTCTTCTGAAAGGCGTATCCACCTTGGATGTTGATTCCCTGCCATAACAAAGCGTTCTGGTGCACTTTCAGAGCGTTGAAGAGACGCGGAAAGTCTTGGTCTGGATCCAGGATATGTAAACAAAAGCGGAAATTTGCCGACAGAAACGATCCCGATCGTCTGACATATTCATTCGATAAGTTCATGCGGAACTGAGAAAAGTCGACGGAAATAGCATTAATCGACGGAAAAAGTGCTAGTATGACTCCTAAACGAGTACTTTTCTAGCTGAATAGTGCACACTGATTATGCTAAACGGGTGAACAACACAATATTAGTTTAATCTTATTCATAATCGTAAGAACAATGTGAAATGGAATTGCCAGATGTTAAACATTCTGGCTCTGCTTTCAAGATACATCACGGTAAACGATTTCCGGTGCAATGCTATTATATTACTTCACTTGTACATAATGATACGATGCCACACAGCTGCTTGGTTTAGTACAGAAAAATCGCGATAGTTAATATCTTGCTTGGCTCAGCTATCTCTTAACCGGCCAGTGACATTGGTGGCCGTCGATTTCATAAATAGCCCATTCGTCCATCCGGTGAGTGAGAGCGTAAGCTTCGGTGAATGTCAGTCAGCTTTTTCAAATACCACTTACCGTCTCGGAGAGTGAGTGTACCCACATTTACACTAAAATTTGCATATTCCTCGTCCATTATAGCAAAAAAAAACAGTAAATTAAACAATACTAACCAGCGTTTACCAGCTGGAACGTTTGAGTTGTTTTGCCTCCAACTAAGCCCCGCTAGTCAAAGTACATCACATTGTTCACAAGCTCGCAAATGCAGACGCATTACCAGTCCAATCATCTACACAAGTCGCATTTCTGTTGTTCAGAAGACAGAGGTTTGTCTGTAGAAGTATGTTAACTATTATAATTCTCTACCTACACTTTCCCATTGTTGCTGATGGACATTAAAGTCGCCCAGAACTACCCTGTTGCCTGGAAGCTGGCTAATTAAGGATGTAATGTCATGAACAATTGGAACATTGGATGGTAAGTAGAGGGAACAAATAGCCAAATACGTGTCCTTGAATCTCAACCAGCACACAACAGCTTTCTGAGGTGTATTCAACGTTACTTCTATTTGTGTCAGTATTGTGTGTGTGTGTGTGTGTGTGTGTGTGTGTGTGTGTGTGTGTGTGTGTGTGTGTGTTAGCATTGCAGGATATGGAATTTTAATTCCGTATACTTCTGCAGTTCCACTGTAACATCTTCAATATTATGGCTTAAAAGTTTTTTATAGATCTTTGGCGCTCTGAGGCATTACTGGGAACCTCTCCCAGCCCTTAATGGTGTTGATATCCATTGATTCATCAGTTTTGAATTCCTTAGACCTGGTCGAGAAGAAACGAGCATGAGAAGTGGCAGTAGCTACAATGTGAGAAAGGCAATTCAATTCTTGTTAAATTTAATTTGTCTGACTTATCAGTCTTCTCACTCTTATTAGAAGTACGAGAGATGGCTGACAGATATGGAGTAGCGAAGGTGATAGGAATAGAAGTTTTAGGAATAGAAATAGTTTGTCAGATGATGAGGCAGAGGTTAAAGGGGAAGCTGTGGTGGTAGATGAAGCAGGCAGTTAGTCATTCTTTTTACCACTAGTGCATATTTTAGCTGGAGCCGTTACTGTTGAAGCATGGGAGACGCTTGAAGCAGGCCCAACCTGCGTCTGCTTTACTCTCATTCTTGCTTGATAGTATAAAATTCCTTAGATGCTACAAAATCTGGTGAATCTGGCAACTTCAACTGGAGATTGGGTCCCCAAACCAAGTCGCATTTGACAGATTCATGAGATTTCGTAATATTTTCACAGAAAAGATGGTCTATTCTATATTGCATGTGTCGTATAATATACCGAGATACTAAAAGAAATAAAGTATTTCTTAAACTCGTATCTACAAAAAGACATTAAAATAGTATAATTAAGTTTATGTATATGAGTTGTGTGTTTTATTTTATACCTACTCTATTCCTGGGACAAAAATTACTTCCTTCCTCAATTGATAACTCAAAGGAAGTATGATGCTTTTCCTTCTTCTTGGCTAGGAAACAGACAACAAGAAAATATGAACATATGAAGGAGCATATTTTTCTAACTTAGAAATCAAAGTTTGATTGTGATGCCGATGACGACGACTAGTCTACGTGTGGATTATCGTCGTCTCAACGACATTATTATGAAAGATGTTCAAGCGCTTCCACTTATCGAAGACACCATGGAAGCCCTCCGTGGTTCTCGGTGGTTCTCAACATAAGATTTACGAAGTGCCTACTGGTAAATTCCCATTCGTGAAAAGGACAAGAAGAAGACAGCCTTCTGCTCAGGAGATGGCCAGCTATAGGAATTTTAAGTCCTTCCGTTTAGAGTAACGGACGAACATCGTTCTTCCGCCTTATGGATGCGATCCTAGTCGGCCTAACAAGGAAAACCTGCCTCGCATCTACGATGCCTTCGGGAGCTGTTTGACCGCATATGCATCAGTCATTGTCATTCTATCACTCCTTTTATCATTACCTTCTTTATGACATGTAGCTCGCTCTCTCTCTCTCTCTCTCTCTCTCTCTCTCTCTCTCTCTCTCTCTCTCTCTCTCTCTCACTGTTCTACATCATACACGTGTTCTCTCTTCCACTGTCTCACTACAAATAGGCATCTTTTATTCTCTTTCCTCGTCTCATGAGTTCCAGCTTTGCTTCCCCTGGGATCTTCTCTCATCTCAAGGGAAAACGCATGTCCCGTACCTGGCTCGCCATACCTTCCGACATTCCGACATTCCTTCCGCGGTTACTTCCTCTTCCCTTCTTCCTGATTTGTCATTTTATCTCTGCCTTGAGTCACTTTGCTTCCATTTAAGTTGTATTTCCTCTATCCCACACGACAGAGCAGACCCTGACAGACTGACAAGCGACACACATCTTGACTTTCGTATTTCCTCCGAGAACTGTCCTCAAAGGTGGGAGGACCACAACTCCCGGGGAAAGTAGGATAGACAGGACTATACTCTTTATCTCCAACAGACAGCTAAGAGGAGACTCCTCGACGTCTTTAATGCTGCCTTTTCTGCTGGTTATTTCCCCACCCCTTACAAAGGAACAGTGATGAAGATGATTCCCAAGGCCGGGAAGCTTCCCACGCGAGCCGAGAATTATTGCCCCCATCTCCTTCCTCGAGGTCCCTGGAAAGAATCATTGTGCGAAGACTCAGGTCCTTCCTGGAGGACACCGATAGCTTGTATCCGGCGCAGTATGGATTCAGGAGAGGAAGAGGCACCACAGGTGTCACAGCCATGGCATCTGAGACCTTCATCTTGCCTCCAATGGAATTTGCAACCTCACCCTCCGTGACGTCAGCAAGGCGTTCGACAGAGTGTGGCACCAGGGACTTTAATTCAACCTACTGATGTTGGGACTTCCTGGTCCTGTAGACAGCAACTTCCTGGAGGACAGGCATGCGACCATCAAGCTCGGGTCGTACCTCTCTTCCCCCCTTCCCACTAGCAAGGGAGGTACCTCAAAGTAGCGTTCTCTCTTTTACTTTGTGTGCCATCTACACCAGACATTGCCCAGTCTCTGGAGCCGGTGTCAATGTCATCTACGCCGACGACATCTCCTAGGTAACCGCCTTCCTAGGCTGCTCCCGCCGGATTCTCAACTTTCAAACCACTCGGGAAATTTGTCGAGTACATCTTTGAGGAATCGTGGAAGATAACGACCAACCGGACAAAGTTCACAGTCAATCAAACCCCCGCCTCTCATAATAGGTAGCCAGAGAACAAACTATAGCCAAAAAGGCACCATCCTTGGGTTCACATTTTCCCCATATGGTTTCACTTCTCATGTACTGCTCCGGTTTCGATGTGAAACCGTAACCAATGTAATTAGGCAATCTGGTAGCAAGTGGTCCCAGTGGCTGGCAAATCTTGGAGTAGCGTAGGCAGGATTGTAGATGGTGGTAATCTTTAACTGGGAGATAAGTAGCTCAGTTTCAGGACTTGTATTGTTTATCTTGATACAACTTGTTGATACAGAAAAGAGATAATTATACGTAACGTAGATATTGTTCGTGCTGTTTAAGGTAGCACTGTCCTATAGGTTCTTCTGGTGATAGAGGTGACCACAGGATGTACGTTTTGTAGATGTATTGGCTTAAATACAAAGAGCGCAATACGGAACGTGTACCTGACCTGGCTTGCCTCCCCTGATCTGTTACAATAGCGTTGCCTTGCGACGCTATTGTGACTAGCAGTTAATTATTGTACCCTGAGGTTGTTTGTATGTTAGCTAGTGTTTGTGTCCTAGCTAGGCCAATGTGTTATCCCACAACTCTCTTCCCCCTTAAAGCTCATAGCAGGGTATTGAGCTTCATGTAGGCGTGTCCTGGCGTTGATGCAAGCGCAGTGAACGTCGAGGACCTGGAGAAGTCATGGGTAATGCCTCATCTGGGGCAGTGGTTAGGCGGCGACACTGGATGCAAGTGAATCCTGTTGCACCTGATCATGCTGCCGTTGGGAAGTCGGACGTCACACTGCCTTGGCCTAGGTTGTGCCTCCACGGTGCCTGTCCTGTACCACCGCTTGGTCACTGGACCTTGGATCTGCACGTGTTGGTTGATAGACAGGGCAGGGAGCTCCCGGGCCCGGCTGTTGTAGCGAGCTCGAACTTCCTCGTCTCGCTTGGGGGCACGTTGCTCGCACTCCTCCATGTCAGGCTGCCACTCTTCTTGAAAGGAGCGTGGATAGACAGGAACACATGTGCGAAGGGAGTGGCCGAAGAGGATCTGTGCCGGTGAGCGTCCTGTGTGGTTGGGAGTGTTCCTCAATTCTAGCAGTCCTCGGTCGAAATCCCCACATCTTTATTCCAGTGGGCGCCACTTTGGAGATGAGGTGCTTCAGCACCTTGACAACAGCCACAGCGTGTCCGTTGGATTTGGGATGATGAGGTGACGCGACGATGTGGTTAACCTTCCAACATTGTAGGAAGTCTGTAATTTAAAGGCCTTCGTCGTAAACTAGGGTCCTCCATTGGTGCGTAGTCTGACTGAGGTGCCGTGATCACTGAAGAACTGGCTGAAGTGTGGAATGGTGGTAGATGTCGTAATATCTGTACCACAAGGGAAGATGACGGGCCATCCGGACAGACGATCAACTATGACAAGGAAATACTTCCCTGCGACTTGAAATTGATCCACCAAGATAGACTCGTAGGGTCAAGTGGGTTGGTTGTTATTTCTATACTCCTCTCGCTGTCGACTTGGAAGTAACATCTGGCAGGCCTCACAAGCATGTACGGCGTTGGTGATATCTGAGTTTATGGCCGGCCAGAACACTGTCTGCTTGGCTCGACATTTGGTGGCCTCGGCTCCGCGTTGTAGCAGACTCATGACTCCATGCCTCCCCTCTTTGGCCGCACAAAACTTTCTTCTCTCCTCTGTTCTGTCCAACTCTCTAATGCAACAGTTAACTAGTACTCTAAATCGTTCATTCATTTCTTTGATAAACTCTGGAACTCCCTACCTGCTTCTGTATTTGCATCTTCCTATGATTTTACTTTATTCAAAATGGAGCTTCCAAGACATTTATCCCTGACTTTCGACTAACCCTGCATCTTCAAAGGGATTGGCATATTAGTGGGCATTTTATTGCAATTTTTTTATTGTCCTTGTCCAGCTTTCTCCTCTTAGATATATAAAAGAAAAGTGGATGCGCGATGTCTTGCTGGCCCTCAATTGGTGGGAGAAACCACGGGCCCCTCGAAAAAACATCCAGCCCATCATCCTGCGTTCACAGGCACGGAAGATTTAGCCATTTGCGACAGTATTGTGGCTGCCTGTGATAAACCCACTATAATGGTTCTACGTACTAAGGTAGGGTCGTGTGGAATTTCCTTGGCTGTGGATACTGGCGATACTGTGAATGTCCTCTCGGAGGACTCATTTAGAACGAAAATTTCACGGTGGCCGATTGTCGTTACGCCAGAGTGACTTAATCTGCGGGAAGTAACTGGCTCAGCCTTACGAATTTTAGGATTGGTTGTCTTGCTCATACAAATTAAAAGAAAACTTAACATTCATTACTTGAACTTCTTTGTTAACCACAACTTTGACTTTCCTGCTGACGGCCTTTTGGGGTTGATGGATATAAAGTTTCTTAACATGCAAGTTCTACCAAGTGCTAATACAATCATGATTCATGGAAGACACTTCAAGTGCTGTAAGAGCCTATGACATTATCTCTTCAGCCTGACAATTTACAGATGAACATAGCGTGTGCTCCTGTCTGTTTATGTGTCTTCTACGTTCAGTCCTAGTGTCAAATGGAAATGCATCAAAGCCATTGTGATGGATAACCATGAAATTCTAGATCGTTTAGCAATCCCTATTCCCATCATGGTTCCTGATGCGACAATAGAGAGTGCCATATGTTTCACAGGTCCTTGTAAACTTTATCGCCTTGCGATAGAGTACGCTTTCCATGGTTAGGGAAGGTCATGTCACTTTTGCATTAGTGGTAACATTAGAGGACCAATTTGTGTGAAACATGGAGTCTATCTTGGGGATGGATTGGTGTACGATCAAAAGGAGTTGCCAACGCCCTTAGAGTTTCCTACAGCTTGTGTCGCTGTTGTGAAATGCTCCGGTAACATCGAGCTGGGGCAGGGCTACGCTCGCTTGTCAATGTTGTGGATTATCCTGAGGTGAAGCATTTGCTATTGGATCTTCTCGAGAGATATCGCGATTTCATTGTTTTGTCTGACGAGCTCCTTGGTAGCCTTTTCTTTATCCGGCCGGTTCAGGCTGGTGGGATGGGTGGGTGGGGAGGAGCCTTCTGCTTTGCTGTCCTGTCTCTCACACAGTGTAGTTAGTATAGAATAGTTAACCAAGCAGCCTAGTAAGGATCCCAGGGTCTGTTGTTGCTTGGTCTTTCCTGTGTATTTCTGTGTAGTACTAAGCATGCAGAACACCGTATCCTACTCAAGCCATATACTAAACCAGTATACATTCCACCCTATAGACTACCTCAAAGCCAAAGGGAAATTGTGGATAAGCAGATCCAAGAGATGCGTCACCAAGGAGTGACCGAAAACTCTCATTGCCCATGGAATAGCCCCCTCTTCCTTGTATGTAGTTATCGACCAATCATTGATTTCCGTAGGGTAAATGAAGTCATGAAGGACGATCGTTACCCTCTACTGGTTTTGAGCGACTTATTTACTCCTTAGGGACGGGTAATGCCATTGTCAGCAGTTTCGCTACTGGCAAATACCTATGGCAAAGGAGACTAAAGAAATCACTGCCTTTAGCATTTAACAGTGTTCTTTGCTGTTGATGGTGTCTAACCCATAATACATTTTTTTGATAGTCGGTCAGGTGCTCAAACGAAGCCGTGAGTCATTTACCGCACTAAATTCGTTAAGAGCTATTGGACTGAGTGCATTGCCTTGGATACTAGCCCAAACCCATAGTGAGTGATATACGCTTCTCTTAAGGGACCAAAGAAAGTATCTGAGGTCTGCAAGCCTTACTTGTTTATTGCTTAAAAATACTTACAACTACACCCTAGTGATTAATTAAATACATACTTAATCCTACACATGAATGTTGAAAAAGATATACATATTGTGTGTGTATGTTTTCTGTTTGTGTAACAGGTAATATATGAAAAGAAAGCATAGCTAGTGTATGTAAGTACATATTTGTTTGTGAATAGTAGCGGAATGCAGCGGAAATACGGAAACGGAATTCCGGAAACGGAATGTAGCGGAAATAATCAATGTCAAATGAAGATGAAGAGAAAGTATGTCAGAGAAAATGAGAAGTCAGTGTATTTGTACTAGTCATTCCAGAAATGTATGGGATTGTATGGAAGAAAATTGTAAGTCTCAGGGCACACACTGAGAATCTGAGAACACGGACTACATTACTCGCCTCCTCCCCCCTAGTTTTGAGGAAGGAGAAACGAAATCTTCTTTCTGGTGTGTGGTCTAGGTAGGCGTGCAGAGGTACTGGAGACAGAGACAGATGTGACAGTGGTGGCGACTGGGGATGAGACGTCCTGTAGTAGGAAGACAGGTTTACCCTGTCTACCCCGACAGTCTGTGAGGCGCCACTGACGTCCAAGGTGGACATCTTCCGAGTGCGACGAAGGACTTTGAAGGGGCCCTGGTAGGATTGCTGAAGGGGCCGTTTCACACTTTCGACTCGGAGGAAGATGTGGGAGCAGCTGTCAAGGTCCTGGCTAGCAAAGATTGTGGCGGAAGACGTGCGAGGCTGCACCGGCCGAAGACTCGCCAAGGACTCCTTGAGGCTAGTTGCGAAGTTCTGGACCCAATAGGGTGTGAGGGCAGGCTGGCTAGCAAGTCGTTCACCTAGCAACAGCAAAGTGATTCCGTACACCACCTCAGCAGAGAAGTGCTGGAGATCGTCCGTCAGTGTAGTGTAAGGAGCAAGGTGTCTGCCCACTTCTCGCGGCGGGACGAGGAGGCTGCCAGGGAAGCCTTAATTAAGCTGGTGGTAAAAATGTTCAACTATGCCGTTAACCTGCAGGTGATAGCTCGTAGTTCTGAAGTAACGGATGCCATGATCTGAAGTAAGGCTGAGAGGAACACCAAACCGTGACGCCCAAATCTCTATGAAAGCACGCGCCACAGAGTCGTTGGCCTGCGTAGACTCACGAGGCATGACCCCCGGGAGTGGTGTCATAAGGTGAGCGAGGCGAGGCATTCCCCCCCCCCCCCGGACGCCCCATATGATTGACTAATTGATGTATTCCCTGTTGGATAATTAACAATCAATTTAATACTTTAATTCCTAGCGTGAGCACATCACTTCTTTCTCTGCAGCTCTTCCCGGCCTTCCTTCACGTTTGTCACTGTTAGGGTAAAATTTCTACATTATAATTTTCATACTTCCTCACGCAACACCTGTGAGAACAACTCATGTCAGCTGGAAGTCCCTATAAATTCGTATGCTACCTTCTTTTCAAGCACCTCCGTCAAATGCAGAGTACTGATGTCAGCATTCGTTCTCATGACCCTCTGAGGGAACTAGAAATGCTTAAACTATATACCTTAATCAATCAATCATGGGAGCATACACTGGAGGGAGGGTGCATCACCTTGCTTACCCTATGGCGCTACTCATGGTGGTCACGCCTCTTGAATCTCCATACAGGCTACCTTCCCGTAACAAGTAACTCCCAGCAAGAGGCATCGACTTGCCACAGCCATCAGTTGTGTGGGGATCCCCTTGGCCTCCTCCATGCTGGATTATCCCTTTCGGAGACAATCCGATAAGCAGGATCGGTTTTTTTACCAGCGTGCCATATGACCATATAGCCGCAGTTGGCGCTGACGGACTATACTAGAACAACTGATGCAACATCCTACTCGTATTCCTGACCGCCTTGGAGATACGCCCAACATTTCAGACCTTTTCCTTACCTCTAATCCTTCTGCTTATGCTGTTACCCTGTCTTCTCCATTGGGCTCCTCTGTCACAATCTCATATCTATATCTCGTCCTATTTCTCCATTCCCTCCTCAGAATACCCCAAAGTGGAGACACTTCTTGTATTTAGCTTCTGTTAGTTGAGGGACCTCAGAAGGTATTATGCTGATTTTCTCTGGAATGATTACTGTTCCCGTGACAGAGACCCATTACTGTGTGCAGAGCGCATAACAGAGGTGATAGTATCTGGCATGGAGGTGTACATTTCTCACTCTTTCTCTCAACCTGAATCTTCCAAACCTTGGTTTAACCCAGCATATTCTTGTGATATACATGATAGAGAGGCTACCCACAAAAGGTACTTAAGCCTTTCATCACCTGAATCTCGTATGCTTTATATTTCTGCCCGGAATCATGCAAAGTCTGTTCTACAACTCATCCAACACTCTTTCATTAATAGAAAATGCTTTTTTTTCAAACTCCAACTCATTTCGAGATTTCTGGCATCTGGCCCAAAAAATCTTTAATAACTTTACTCCTTCCTCTTTCTCTCCTTTATGTACTTCATCCTGATGGCACTACTGCCATCACATCGGTCTCTAAAGCTGATCACTTCTCTCAAACCTTTGGAAATAACTATACCTTGGATGATTCTGGGCTTGCTAATCCCTCTACTTCTCGTTTCTTCGCAGTGCTTGCACCTTGCCAGGCCAAAGTCTTTCAACTATGTTTATCGACTTCTACCTTTCCTTCTTGCTGGAAGTTTGCCTACATCCAGCATGTCTCTAATAAGGGTGACCGTTCAAATCCCTTAAACTACCGCCCTACAGATTTAGTCTCTTGCTTGTCTAAAGTTTTTAATCTATTCTGAATAGGAAGATTCTTAAACATCTGTCACCTCACAATCTTTTATCTGTCAAGGTCGCTCTATAACTGGTGATCTTCTGGCTTTCTCATTGAGTCTAGGTCATCCTTTCTTAGAGATTTTGGTGAAACTTTTGCTATTGCCTTCGATATATCAAAATGTTTGATAGAGACTGGCACAAAGCTTTGACCTCAAAACTACCCTTATACGGTTTTTATGCTCTCTGCTACTTTATCTCAAGTTTTCTCTCCGACCATTCTATTGCTGCTGTGGTAGATGGCCATTATACTTTTCCTAAATCTATTAATAGTGGTGTTCCTCAGGGTTCTATCTTATCACCTATTCTCTTTTTACTTTTCATTAATGATCTCTTAAAACCAAACTTCCTGCCCTGTCCATTCCTACGCTGATTATAACACCCTACACTTTTCCTTGTCTTTCCAAAGACGTCCAACCCTTCAGTGGTTCCACAGAGCGTTTGACTTATGATATCTCTAAGATCTCTAATTGGGGCAGAGAAAACTTGGTAGTGTTCAAAGGCTTAAAAACTCAATTTCTTCATCTATCAACTCGACACAACCTTCCAGACACCTATCCCTTCTATAATGACAACCAGCTTTTCCCCTCTTCTACAATGAATATTCTTGGTCTCTCCTTTACTCATAATCAAGACTAGAAACTTTATATCTCATCTCTTGCTAAAAACAGCTTCTTTGAAGTTAGGCGTTCTAAGGCGCCTCTGTCAGATTTTCTCATTTCCCCAACTATTAACTCTGTACAAGGGCTTTGTCTGTCCATGTATTGAGTACTCTTCAGATGTATCGGGAGGTTCCACTCACACAGCCTTGTTAGATAGGGTGCAATCAAAAGCTTTTCGTCTCATCAACTCTTCTCCTCTGAATGACTGTCTTCAGCATCTTCTTTGCCGGAATGTTACATCTCTTCCTATCTTTTATCGCTATTTTCATGCTGACTGCTCCACTGATCTTTCTAACTGCATACCTTCCATCCAAGGAATGTAAGACTGTATTGTTTCATCCAGTAAGCCTCCAAACACCTAAACCTAGGTTTTGGGCCAGGATACCTGAAATCCTCCTCGTGCAGTGCCTCTAAACCCATTACCAGAACCTCCAGTGAGTTGGCAAAGGTTACTGGTCATCGACAAAAATAAGATCTGTAATCACAGTATTGCTGACAGACGCTCTACGATGACTTTAGTCTACATCTCTGCCTAGTACTGACTCCATGCAAGTGTTGAAAAGTGATTGAGTGAGCACGCATCGCTGCATCACTCCAGTATTCTGGGAATAGAAGCTGGACACGCCCTCTCCACACTTCATAGCGCTCTTGGTCCTGGAGAACGGGTCGCTTAATAGACCAAAATTACTTGCAAGAATCCCGCGGAGATGCAGAAGATCCCACAGTATCTTTTGACGTACTATTTTGTAGGTATATCATTGAGTTAGGTTAGATCACATAAACAACATCTAACACAATACATATTCTACACACACACTCTAGCTACGTCTGGCAACTGAACACATACCCAGAATGGACCAGAGAGCCGCTCAAACTATAACGCAGGAAAGACACAAGTTAGAGAGCTAAGGCATTTGTGTCTTTCTATAGCTGTATAAGAAAAATATACGTGATTGTCTGTCTCCAGGACTTTCCTTCAAACTCCTAACTTTGATAGCCTTTACCTACACGGATTACTTCATTAACTGCTGAAGAGAGTGTAAGAACACACATGGCGCAGTGTAAGAACACAGTACTCATTCAAGCTCCTTCTTGAAATCAAGACAGGCTGCAAGCATCCCTTGTTGAAATTCACGTTGGCACTCCACCAGCACACGAAGCGCCAGGAACCGGTCAGTTGTTGACTTATCAGGTGTGAACCCAGACTGTTCAAATCTCTGGTGTTTGAGCATATGACTGCAGACAAATGGGCAAATCAACAGCAAATGGGCAAGCTTCTTGCCTGGTGCGCTGAGCAGTACTATACCTTGGTAGTTGTTGAAGTCCCTTTCCCCTTTCACGTAGGGACGACCAACCCCTTTTTTTTCAGTCAGGGAAAATAGTACTTGTGTTAAATTCAGGTAGCTTCACCAACATAAATTGTCCAAGTGAGTTTGATTTTTTAAACGAGTGGTCAACTGGTTTATATATATATATATATATATATATATATATATATATATATATATATATATATATATATATATATATATATATATATAGGGGAGACCGGGGCTAGTTGGCACGCTTTTTAGACTTCCCTTGATAAAAGAAAAACAACAAACAATTTTGGTAATCTTTTACTTTCATTGAAAAATATGAACATTCCTCTTACTTGTCATGTAATAAGATATTTATTTTCCTTCAAAACAAAAGCACAGCATCCTTTAGAAAAAAATATTTCACGTGTGCCAACCTGCCCCATGTGCGGGGTAAGTTGACACACATTAGAGGGTAAGTTGGCACAATAGGTATTGATATCAAATGAGAAGTATGTAGCACTAAATTTTAACACGGATTATGTGCAGTGCTTCATATGAAGAGTACACTATTCCATATAAACTTATATGTTTTCCTAGCAGAAAAAGTAACCATTAATACGAAAAGAAAAAAATACGATAACTTTCAAAACATCTAAATGAAAATAATTGCACTTCGAGGTCATAATTGCATAAAATACTTATTACTAGAGGTGAATTTAATCTAAATCATCATCTGAGTCACAGTTAAGGCATGTATAAAATAAATCCCTGTCAGTATAATGCCATTTGCTTTATTAAAATCAAGGCCCTGTATGGACAGATGCGAGCCATAATTGTCTAGTAACAAAAGAACTGGTTTTTCTTTCGAGCATTTAGTGTGTTTGACAAAATGCTCTAAAAATTCCAGAAAATTTGACTCTTTCATCCATCCTGATAGGTTGGCAGATCCAGAACTACCAGGAGGAGCACATTTAAAGAAATGATCACGGAAATGCACTCTTGGGAAGATGAAAAAAGGTGGAACTACATTGTCAGTTGCTGAGACAGCAACAGCTATTGTTACAAGGCTTCCTCTTTTACCTGAGGTCATTTGGCACTGTGCCAATTTGCCCCATATTTATTGAGCCAACTTGCCCCGACCATACCATTTCCCGTTCAGTATGATTTAAATACACACAGTGAAACTTTCCATGGTCTGTTTGGGGGGTATATAATCCTTAAACCCTAAGTTAAATCATGAGTGTATTAAATTTTATTCATGTACAACCAGGCGCATTTTAAAAGAAACAGACTAAGTGATTAATTATTAACCAAATGGCGTCGAAATCAAATTTTTCCTCGCTACAGGCAAATCGTGCGACCTCTCTCACTAGCTTCTTGTGGGTGACTACGGAGGCGCGCTGTGATCATGTGGTATCAATATTGTTATGCTGGCCCCCCCGTCCACACACACCAACACACAGCTTCCAAGGCGACGACAGGTACACTCTTACCAAGTACCAACAGCGTCACCCTCAGGACAGCATACAGGACAGGGTCGGCAGCACACACACAGGGACACTTCTCGGCGAAGATTCGTGGCTAGCAAGGGAAGCGAGGTACAGACCCACAGACCCCAGACTTACTCGGAGAGGCAGGAAGACAGTTAAAGGCACGACACAACTTCCTTACTTTACTGGCACACAAGAGTTAATACAGGATGTCACAAAGTACTTATACCACAACACAAACAGGGCAGGATCACGTCCTCAGGGAGACAGGCAGGCGCTCTCATCCTCAGGGAGAGCGGGGCAGGCTCGCGTCCTCAGGGGAGACAGGCAGGCGCTCTCATCCTCAGGGAGAGCGGGGCAGGCTGGCGTCCTCTCACCTCACTGAGCCCCAACCTCTTCTTCTCTTGTCTCTCCCCTCACTGGGCTCCAACTTCTTCCTCTCTTGTCTCTCCCCTCACTGGCAACTTCTTCCTCTCTTGTCTCTCCCCTCACTCGCACTCCTGTCGCCGCCCGCCGGACCCGGCGGGCCGAAACTATTTGCTGATGACAGCCCCCCTTTCCCTTGTCCCCTCTAGCCGCGTCCTAGTCGCGTCCCTTCTACTGGCCAATCAGGCACAAGATATCCACCTGACCGCAAACTCCAGCCCTTACTACCACTTCTGCACCAATGTCATCATTGCCAATCTGGTAGCATTGCCAACGCTATCTTCACACTAAGCGCCGCCGCAACAATATCAACGCTATCGAGCGGATAATAGTGGAGTTATTTCAAATGTGCCAACTTACCCCTGTTGCCAACTTGCCCCGGTCTCCCCTATGTGTGTGTGTGTGTGTGTGTGTATTATGCTTTCCATACCCAGGTTTGGAGGAAAATTCAGACTATAAAAGTTAATATATTAGGGGTGGTAATTACAGGGGTTTCAAGACACACGGTTAGAACGTAATGTCAGTCTTTCTCGGAGCAGTGTTTAGTCTATCTCTTGGGAGATCACTTAGAGAAACAGTTTTGAGTCCTGAGAACACACACCTTCACGACACACACACACTGTTCGTCCCCTCTACCACCACACGAGCCGCCTGTCTTCCTTCTGCCTTGTCCGGCAGACGACAGGCGACGGCCCTGTTGGGTCACCCCAACCGCTACTCACCGCCGCTCGTTTTTCTTCTCTCTTCTGCCGGGCCTGGTGCGGGTGCCGCGCCTCACGCCTCGGAAACTGCTGACTCCGGGCGTGGGTCATGTGATGCAGGGATGGGTGTGTGTGTCTGATCCCTTAGTTCTCAAATACATTATTTTCTTTCTTATAGTGATGTCTTATAAACTACATCCTACTTAGAGAGTTTATATTATTATATTTTGATAAATGGAACATCCTATGGATACAATAACAATTGAAATGCTTAGTTATACATAAACACATGCAACTTCTTGTAGAGGATTAAGCTGTGTCAGCATTTCTGAAGTATTGCACCATCTTATAGAGATGTTGTATCAGATTATATTTGCATATATAAATACAATGAATTCCTACCTATCTTGTCGCTAACACTTGAATGCCACACAGCAGTAAAGACAGTATGTAACCCAAGAATCATGGCCTCACCCCGAGCTTTGAGCACCTCCACACTGAAGTTACAGATGCAAGCTGCCTTTCCACTCCTCAACTTCGCCACAGCCTCTTTGACATCATATATGGAGGGTGCAGTTTCTTCAATGGCTGGATCAGCATCCATTGTCTATAACCCTGTAGTTTGGAGCTGTCCACATGGAAGATTCACCGTGAACAGCTGCTCAAAGTACTCAGCCCAATGAGCCGCTTCTGTATCTGATATATGGCAACCATCTGCTGTTTGGATAGCACTCGCCTGAGATGTATACTTAGAGACTATTTCTTCAGTTATTGATAGGCAGGTTAGAGGCCATTAAAATTCAAATGACACCCAAAATCTTCAGAGAAACCTCTAACATGCCTATCCTTGTCTCTCCTTAGGAGAGCTCTAGTCCTATGTGACAGAGCCTTGTACTGGTAGCGGTTCCCAGCAAGTCTGGGTGCGCGACTCTCCTCAATACTGTTCAGTGTCTCCACCGGAGCGAAGCTACTACATGACTTTGGGTGCTCCCTGATGCATTCCTTAGCAACCAAAAGAGCCCCATGTTTGAAGGTATTCCATAGCTCTACACGGTCCTCACGGGTGTCGAGTACTTCAAACCAATTGGAGACTGTCACCACATACTTCTGACCATATGTCAAGTCCTTCAGTTTCTCAAGATGAAACACGGTGTGGTTACATCTTTGAGGCTTTCTGGACTTGACATGAAGCTGGAGCGGAAGAACAAGCCTGTGATGAGTCACAAAGAACTTGGCACTCTAAAAAAATTCTGCAGTTCTGGAGGATCCTCCAACGAATACTAACAAGGATACAGTCCATTCTCTTTCTCTACCCCTCCGGCAATGCTATATCACGTCCAGCAGTGCAGAGCTGGTATCTGATACCAAGAACCTGCAATTCTCAACCTTCTGGATTTTGCAAGATTTAGAAGGAAAGAGCTGTTGTCTTTCCTGGTACCAGAGCCATGGGGCCCAACATATAACTCATAACTACCTCTTTCAGTGCCAGTGGCAGCATCAAAATTGCCCAAAACAATGAGTGCATCACGAAAGGGGCACTGGTCCAATGCAAATTTGAGTTTGGCATAGAACATCTCTTTCTCCTCAGTTTCACACAACTTAGTAGTAGTGTACATTGCAACAACAAACATGAAGCCTAGACTATGATTTAGCCTTAATCGCATTATACACTCATCAACCGCAATAACTTCTGCAATGGACGGCTGCAGTCTGCGGAAGACGCCTATGTCTATCCTCTTGATGTGGTGACCATTGCTCAGGCTGGACCAGTAGAAAGTAAAACCCTTGCTACTGATTTCGCCACTGCCAGCTCTCCTTATCTCAAAGAGCCCCACCATATCCACTCTCAGCCTACTGAGCTCATCTGATAGATGAGGCAATCGGTGAACCTCTGAGAGACTTACCACATTCCAGGAGACAATACTTACAACCTTCCCGAAGTTTACGTCTCATTATAATTAATGAACAGTGACATATACTTCTATTTTCCACCATAATATGTTTTATGTGTCTTAAGCTAGTAATATGTAATATTCCAGGACATGTAAAAGGACATGATAGTAAGAGTTGGTAATGAAGTATTTGCAAGCTACCTGACGGTGAGGTGCTGAGGTTATTAGAGTCTGAGAGCCACACGATACGGAGACATCGGTTATCAAGCGAGTGCTGGGAACAAGACGGCACCGTGGTATAGTGTAATAAATGTAGCCTGTCTACCAATATAATGAAAAGTATTGACAAGTCAATACTCAGAGTCTGGAGCGAATATTGCTAGTGAGACTAATAACAGTTGACCAGTACACCACAGATAATACTCCTCCTGCAGGTGTAGTCTATTATATCCAACAGTTAAAACTGTCACTCAGGTAATCTAGGACACCCTTAAGGGACTGATAATCTTAAGTAGGCAGGCTTGAGCTTCTTAGCAGTTAGTCATCTTTGTTAAATTTGTCTCAACGTAAAATCTTAGAAATAATTAATCTTCTCACATTATCTCAAATCTAGTAAGACAAACTCGAGAGGTTAAGATAAAAACGAAAACAAATAGTTCGTCTGTGACAAATTTACGTTCTTAGGATTCTTTGCACTGACCCTGAAGAGCAGCAAAAACTGGTGACATTTTGGGAATCCTTTACAGAGGTACGGATTCCGCTTGATCATTTTGGAGCCATTTTTATTTGGCCTTATTTAGTTAGTTAGTTAGTTTAACTTTATTTCATTTTTGCTGTTATTTCAGTTATTCATTTAGCTATTTTTCCTTTTATTATTTATTTATCTATTTATTTTAGCGAAAGTGTGTTAGATACATGCACTACAAAATGCGTATGATCTTTTTGAAGCATGTTTTGACTGGCCTAGCTCCTGTTGTAAAACACAAAGATGTTCAGGAAATAGCAGCTGATCCATAGATAAGTTCACAGCATCTACCTATGTCAGTTTTATATAACTTTCCTGGGAAAGAATTACCATCTAGACAGGTGTATACGTATTGCTCTCTCTCTCTCTCTCTCTCTCTCTCTCTCTCTCTCTCTCTCTCTCTCTCTCTCTCTCTCTCTCTCT
>CM035207.1:14986064-15016374 GCA_020233015.1 Callinectes sapidus | reverse complement strand
CTGTGTGTGTGTGTGTGTGTGTGTAGTTTATCACGGCTGTCTGCTACTCATCCAGGAAGCCATTCCCTTATGGAAAGAGCTCAGAGCTCTTGTTGACCTATCTTCGAGTAGAACCAAGGATTTTTAATTTTACTCTGTTTCTTGGGTAGTACTGAGACCACACCATACACTTATTCCGTAACTTTGCTTCACCACGTCCTGAACTTTTCACCAGTCATATACAGTATATATATATATATATATATGTGTGTGTGTGTGTGTGTGTGTGTGTGTGTGTGTGTGTGTGTGTGTGTGTGTAATAATAATAATAATAATAATAATTAACGTTTTATCGAAGAGCAGTCTACAATTTCGGCTGAAAATCTACAGGTTATATCACATTTATACAAATCCTTATATTCTAATATTCATACACCTTAATTAAGCCTACCCAGTAGCATCTGATATCCCGATGTGTGGCTGCTAGATACCGCCAACAAGCCTAGTGGTCTAGGCCCCGGGATGATCAGGCCACCCTGTGCATTTTTTATTCGGAGTTTGCGTCTCCTACCCAACAGCGGATCACAACTTCTGACTTACACTCGGTATCTGAGCACTGCTTGGTGGACAACGGCGACACACTTCAATAGTAGTCTTGCCCAAAATTAATGACTTCCAACCTGACCGGGGAATCGAACCTTGGCTTTCCCGATTATGAGTCGGGCGTGCTATCACGTGTGTGTGTGTGTGTGTGTGTGTGTGTGTGTGTGTGTGAAATGCCGATGAAAAAGCAAAGAAATTAAAGAAACATGAAATAAAAACAAAATTTTAAATCACGACTGGTCTCATTAGTATAAGCGAGAAAAGATACAATGTAGTGTTTAAAATGGCTCTCCATTGTCTGTTAATGCACAATAATGGGGTATTACAGTTGGAGTTTATTTCATTATTCCGTAATTTTCGAAAAGTAACACTGTAAAATGCGTTGTTTGAACATTAATATTGCTTCATTAAAGCTCGAAAGGAACTGCGAATTAAGCTATCATCTTTCAAGAGGTACGAGTATGGTCTGTAACAAATAAAATAGAAAATAGAGAGAAAAAAAGTTATATATTTTTTTTCAAATCCAGTTTCTATGAAAACTGTGGAAGAACGTACTGTAATACTAGAGAAGAGGTTTTTCTGTTAGCGTTTTTTCGTATACAAGTACCCCAATAGCGAATCAAGGTGATGATGATCAACATGATGATATTAAACTATGAGCATACAAGGCGTTCTACAGTTTTTATGACGCTTGATTTTTTTTTTTTTTTTTTTTTTTTTTTTTTAATCAGCGTTTGCCCATGATTCGCATTCATGCAAAACAGCAGACATTGAAGGAGCCTCGAAAACTCGGCGTTTCACAATAAAAGGTAGTTACGGCACACACACACACACACACACACACACACAGGCTGGCTGGGTAACTTGCAGGCGACCACGACAGTGAATTACACACACACACACACACACACACACACACACACACACACACACAGTGAAAACAAATTGATAGAATTGAAGAGCATATGGAAAAAAGAAAAGGAGGAAGAAAATATTAGTTTTGCAGAGTCAATAACGAAACAAATTCAAGATAATACAAAGGACACAGTAAGAAGGAATATTTAGTGAGAAACACAATGGACAGAAAGAAATGTATGGTTATATATGGTCTACAGGAAAAGAAAAATCTGAATAAATACGGGAGGGAAAGAGAGGAGAGGGGATTAGTAAAGTAAGTAATTAAGAAAGTTAAAGATGACGTACAAAATTTAGACCAAGAGATTGAAGAAACACACAGAATAGGAAAATATAGTAAAGGCAATATAAGACCACTAAAAGTGAGATTGAGATCACAGTTAGCAGTTGAAGAAATAACAGCAAGAACCAGTAGATTAGCTCAAAATGCTGAGCACAAAGAGATGTGGATAAAGAGAGACATGAATTGGGGAGAAAGACAGAAGGAGAAAGAGTTAAGACAAGAAGCTAAAGGAAAAAAAAAAAAAAAAAACTTACAGAGGACAGAGACCGAGAAGAAGAAATTTTATTGGAGGGTGCTTGATATGAGACTGAGGAGATGGTTTGTACGGGGGAAGGAAGAGGAAGCAAAGGAACCACAATAGCAGCAGCAGGAGCTACGAGTGATGGAAAGAGTGACAAATTAAAAGTAGCATATACATATGTGGATAGGTTACTAAGCAGCATGTTAAAGATAGAGGATTATATGTTCTGCATGGCGGAAACAAAATTAAAGGAAGAGATCTACGTAAATTTCCAGCAAGAGAAATTTAAAATTTGGAGGAGAGATAGAAAAGGAAAAGGAGGAGGAGTACTAATAATGGTGAAAGAAAACATAGTTGTGGAAGGAGTGCAGTATGGGGATGGCATGGCAGAAGTCATCGGTATAACAATTCCAACTATTGAGAGATTGGAGGAAAATTATAGTAACCTATGTGCCACCAAAAACGTGGAAATTGGAAGAATATAAAACAATGCGGAAGGAGGTGTTAAAATAACTGGGTGACATGATGAGGAAGGACAGAAAGGCACTGCTAGTGGGAGACTTTAACTGCAAAGGTGTGAACTGCGAAGAAATTGAAGAGAGTGGAAATGCAGGATCATGGACTGAAGTCATGGAGAACACAGTGAATCAATGGGTGGAGGAATTCACTAGGCTAAAAGGAGAGGATGGAAAATCAATGCTAGACCTGGTGTTCACAAAAATAAGAAAAAAAAAATCAACTCATCATAAAGTACCTACTGTAAGCCCAGTGGGAGGAAGTTATCATGTATTGATTGAAGTGGAATTAAAAGAATGGGCATTAGTAAGAAGAGAAGAGGATTATAAATATGAAAGGTTAAATTATGGGAGAGCCAACTTTGAAGACTTAGGAAATTTTTTGGAAGGGTAGGTTGAAGAGCGATCATGAATGGCAAAACAGCACAGGAGAAATATGAAATATTCCTGAGGAAGTACCATGAAGGTGTGGAAAGATATGTACCTAAATACAAAATAAGGAATAGCAAACACACTTGGTATAATGCTACATGTGCAGAAGCGAAGCGAGCAAAACAGAACGTGGAGGAAACTGAAGAAGCAGAGGAATTAAAGTAATAGAAAGAAAAACAATGAAGCAAGGAATGAGTATGTCAGAATAAGAAGAAAGAAATAGCTTTAGAAAGGGATATGGTAGAGAAGTGTGGAAATGAATCCAAACTCTTCTATAAGTATATATTAAGTGGAAAGATAAAGTGCAAAGAAACCATAGATAAGATAGTAAAGGGATAAAAAACATACCAAATAGCAGAAGAGCTTAGTGAAATTATCAATGAGAGCTTCAAACCTGTATTCACAGTATAGGGGGGATTTATAGAACCAAACATGAAAGAGGCACAAGAGTGACTCAAGAAGTCTGTGGTACAAAAGCAAAAAGTTGGCAGATTGTTGGGAAATCTGGATGTAAGAAAAGCAATAGGACCAGATGGAGTGTCAGGTTGGACACTAAAGGAATGTAAAGATCAATTAATACAGCCAATTTGGGAAGTGATTACCACCTCAGTAGAGGAGGGGAGGGTGCCACAAGAGCGGAAGAGGGCCAACATCGTGCCCATTTACAAAGGAGGAAAGAATCATAGACCTGTTTCACTAACAAGTGTTGTAAGCAAATTATGTGAGATATTAATTGAAGAGAAAAGGGTGAAATATTTGGAGGACAATAGAGTTATATCTAATAGGCAATTTGGATTCAGACAACGAAAATCATGTGTCATGGACCTAATAAGTTCTATACAAGAGTAATTGAAGGAATCGATAACAGAGATGGATGGGTGGATGCTGTCTACCTAGACATCAAAAAAGCATTCAATACAGTTCCACACAAGAGACTCTTATGGAAACTGAAGCACAGGCGACCGCGACAGAGTTACACACACACACACACACACACACACACATACACACACATAGTCGCTACTTTCGTTGGTCCTTAGATGGGAGCTTTCTTTTAACTAGTTAGGTATACTATGCTGAGGTTTTTGTGTGTGTGGGGGGGGGGGGGGGGGGGGAGCTGCGACTAAAAAGATAAGGAATGAGTGATGACCCTTTAATATTGTCATTGATATTGATATTTTTATTGGCCTTATAATCATTGTACATAAACTGCTTAACATTTCTAGTAATAGGGCCAAGATCCAATAAGCCGAAGCTTTAGTAGGATCTACATATGTAGACAAAAATTCATAACGAGCATCGTACACTTCCAGGCCACTCATTGATATTATGTACAAGAAAATACAACATAGAATAGTCTATCGCAATCACATTCCCCCCCTACCCTCCCCCCTCCCCCACAAACACACACAGCGTAGTGTAGTGGATAGCACGCTCGGCTCACAACCGAGAGGACCCGGGTTCGAATCCCAGGCGCGGCGAGGCAAATGGGCAAGCCTCTTAATGTATATCTAGCCCCTGTTCACCCAGCAGCAGCAGCAAGTAGGTAAGGGATGTAACTCGAGGCGTTGTGCCCTCGCTGTCCCGGTGTGTAGTGTGTGATGTGGTCTCAGCCCTACCCGAAGATCGGTCTATGAGCTCTAAGCTCGCTCCGTAGGGAAAAGGCTGGCTGGATAACCAGCAGGCGACCGCGACAGTGAATTATACACACGCCCGGGTTCGAATCCCGGGCGCGGTGAGGCACATGGGCAAGCCTCTTAATATGTATCTAGCCCCTGTTCACCTGGCAGCAAGTAGGTACGGTATGTAATTCGAGGTGTTGTGGCCTCGCTGTCCCGGTGTGTGTAGTGTTTGATGTGGTTTCAGCCCTACCCGAAGATCTGTCTATGAACTCTGAGCTCCCTCCTTAGGGAAAAGGCTGGCTGGGTGACCAGTAGGCGACCGCGGCAGTGAAATACACACAGTTACACTGGCAAACAGGTTACAAACAGACGAATCACACAGGGGTAAGGTTAAATGGTATGTATACACTACTGTGTGTTTTCATAGTTATAATGTAACACGAAATAGTTCATCGCAATCACAACACACACACACACACACACACACACCGCGTAGTGTAGTGAGGATAACAAGGCGAGGTAAAGTTAGCGGAGACAGTCTACGTGTAGAAAATCCCTTAATTTGTACATTATCTCGGTTAACATTGAAATTTGGCAGATCATCATGTTTATATGATCTTCCCATTTTATTTCATTGTCTATAATTACACCTAAGAAGTTAATATGAGATGCTTCTTGCAATATGCAGTTACTTAATTTCACAACAATGCGAGTATGTGTTTCATAAGAGTACTAGATATGATATAGTGTGAGTTTTTTTTTTTTTTTTTTTTCTTAAATTTAATGTTAAGCTGTTGTTGGTAATCCATTTATAAACTTTTGAAGTTCATTATTTAGTGTATGTGTAATATTTTCCAAGTTATTCCCTTTTATAAAAATAGTTGTATCATCTAGTAGTGTTTTTTTTTTTTTTTTCTTAAATTTAATGTTAAGCTGTAGTTGGTAATCCATTTATAAACTTTTGAAGTTCAGTATTTAGTGTATGTGTAATATTTTCCAAGTTATTCCCTTGTATAAAAATAGTTGTATCATCTGCATAGAGTAAGATTTTTACGTGACTGCTATAACGGTTAATATCATTTATGTGCAATAAAAATGACAATGATCTAAGATCTGATCTTTGAGGAACACCACGTGTAATAGAATTATATGGAGAGGAAATATCATTGCAAGAGGTATATTGTTTTCTGTTAAATAAGTAGATTTCAAAACATAAGAATTACTACGAATACCATAATGAAATTACTTATTTAACAATATATCATGGGAAATAGTATCAAATGCCTTACTGAAATCACCAAAAAACTGTTATTTGATAAAATTTTCGATCCATGGTCTTATACATGTTGTGAGACAGGTGGTGTATTGCAAGTTCAGTCGAGACGGGACGGAAACCATACTGACAGCAAGTAGAATAGAGTATTTTGACAAATATTCCATTAATCGGTCTTCTATTACCTTTTCAAAGATTTTACTTATGTTTGATGATATGGAAATCGGTATAGGTATAGTTGTCAGGTAGGGATTTGTCACTTTTCTTAAAGACTAGAATTATTCTGACAATATTTAGGTGATCTGGAAAACAGCCAATTGTAATGATCTATTAATATTACTACGCTGGCTTGGTGCAACATTGTGGGATGATGTAATCTCTAAGTTTTGGGCGGGAGACAGCTTGTGGGTGGGGGAAAGCGGCGTCACCTGCTGGGTAGTCTGCTGTAGGGAGCCTGGTGCCACGCGCCTGTGCTCTGCCGTCTCTCCCGGTTTTCCTTCTTCATTTGGGGCGGTTATTGTGGATTTATTTTGTGCCCTGCTATTTACTGTGACCCTGCAGGCCCCTGTGCATGTAATAAAGTGGAAAAGTGGCCACCTCTGTGTTTATACCTGTTCTGAACGGGAGGCCTGGTAGCTGTGGCTGCCCTGAAGGCTTTGGTTACGACTCGTGTGTGCTCACGAATATACACGCCACTGCTTGCGGTGTGAATGCCGCTGGTGTGGAACTGGTGGTGGTATATAACAATATACTAAAAATGGGCAGATTACATCACAACAGGCTTTCAAAACTTTCACATGAATTTCGTCGAATCCTGGGGATGAACCTTCATGTTATTGATGACTGATTTTACTTCGACTATAGTGGCGGGTTTTAAATAAAGTGAGGAGGGAATTGGATCAGGAAGGTATGTTTCGTAACCAGGAAAATATAGGTTATTACTAACGAAACTAATACAAGGCTGCAAAAATAGTCATTAAATAATTGCAATCCTCTAGTTATCAGTCACCGTTTCGTCATTAAGCAAAAGGATGAAAGAAGTTTTGGCTTAGTTTTTTTTTTTTTTTCCAAATAGGTTATTGATAATATTATAAATTTCTTTTAGATTTCCGGCATTGGCTTTAATTTTTGTTTTATGATAGTTTTCTTTGGCAAATTTTGAAATTGATGTTACTCTATTTCTAAAGGATGTAAAAGTAGTTCCATAGGTAAATGGGCATTTAGTGTATAATTTTAGTAATTTGTTACGTTCCCGTATTAATTGTTTGATTTCTGCTGTGATGTAGGATTTGCCAATATATTTTTCTCTTATTTCAGTAGTAATTAATGGCAAGTTCTCATTGTATAGTTTCCAATACGTTTTTAATTTCAGTTGTAATTAATGGGAAGTTCTTATTATATAGTTTTCAAATTTGTTAATATACACATTAAAGATACTATTAACAGCATTGTCTATTATATTATTCCACTTTAGATCAGATAATTCGAGTTTAAACTTTGTGAAGGCGTCATCAGTAATTTCCGTGGTAGTAAACGTTACTGAGTTTGAGGCATCAAAATTACAAGCAGTGGAGAAAGAGCTGACTATAGGAAAGTGGCCACTAATTGAATTAAATATTATCCCACTTGTTAGGTATTTTCAAAATTATTTGCCCAAATAATATGATCTGTTATTGTAGCAGAAGTCCTTGTAACTCTTGTTGGTTTGCTTATGGTAGAATGGAAAGAATAACTGTGGAACAGGTTCACCAACAGTTGAGAGTTTTTATCATTATTGTTTAAGATATTGATGTTAAAGTCGCCCAAGAATTTTTAACCGTGATATAGATAGTCTTTGATACTGGCAATGCGAGTGTCACTTGCCTCACGTATACCAACAGAGAGTTAAAAATACCATTATTAAGACAGAGCCACAGTATCTGTCAACAATCATAAAGAATATTTACAATGACATAGCTCAGTTAGACTCATCTTGATGTATGACCTACAAAGAAATATAACAACAGTTTATAGTTCATGATGTTTACGTACAAAGACGTTTAATTACATGTGGTTTCACCGAATATCTTTACTATCTTTACTATAAAGGCTGGGCGCTGGAATCACATTAAAGGAGATCGTTTGGCAGTGGAGGAATGGTTGTTTGAGTGTGAGGAAGTACAAACAAGAGGCATGGGGTTGAAGTGTGCCCTCTAACAGTCCATCTCAGAAATGTATATCATGTTAATGAATTAGATAACTGGATTTATCTAAAAAGTTTTTTTTTCCCATGAAAGGGCTTTTAAAATGTTACATGAGTTGTTAAAGACCTTCGAGTAGGGCGGTAGTTGAACTGTGTGTATTCTTAAGATAAGTTGTTAAAACTTGGGATTAATGTGGACTGTAGTAGTTGTTAAGTATTATTGTTATTTATGTGGACTACCAGTAGTTATTAAGTACCATTGTTAACTGGGCAAATATTAGTAACTTGATTTTTTGCATTCAATCTTTATTGTTTATAAATTTATAATGAACTGTGGTCAATAATCTCTCTCTCTCTCTCTCTCTCTCTCTCTCTCTCTCTCTCTCTGTGTGTGTGTGTGTGTGTGTGTGTGTGTGTGTGTATTTACAAATTTACAAAACGGACAAAGGGAAAAAGGATGCCGACCCTCAACACGCAAAAGCTAGGCGACTGAGACGTTACTTCTGCCTGAGGGCATGAGCCTCTCGCTTTCCGATAGCTGCCCGGTCGCTATTTTTAACTATTGTTTTCTAAACGATCACCTGTTTGTGACTTCCTCACAGGACGTATCTTACAGACTGTCTTATTAGTGTTACGCAATCGCCTCTCTGTTTTGTCTGAATAACAACGTTGGATAACAGGTTTAAAATACAATATAATTTATCGATGGGAAGACAATGGCAGCATAGGACGGCATGACAAGGGGGAGATAGCCGACAGGTTCACCTGGGCCACAGGCAGCGTCCACCTGCCACCTGTTCCTCTCAGTGCAGCAACCTGCTCTTCTTCACAGATCAAGGTGAGATGGTGAGAATGCATTGTTCGAAACTCCTTGTTGAAGAAGAATCTCAATAGTGAAAACAGATAAATAAATAAGTTACATGACGGACGAGAAAGTGTGTGTGTGTGTGTGTGTGTGTGTGTGTGTGTGCAGGAAGACAGGTTCACTTCTTCCTTGACAAGTTGCCGGTTTTAGGTATTTTTAAATTACCAGTGTTGTGTATTTAAAAGGATACATTTGCACTATTCCATTTGCTGTTTCTACAATGAAGAATTTCTTCGTACTCTGCCATTTATAGTTAATCTCGTATGCCAACTTATCTTTATTTTTAGTATACAACATGAATATAATTTGAAATTTGGACAGGTACGCTGGTCACCTGAGGCAATCCCGCGCCGAAGGTTCCAAAGCAGCAGACAACCCACACCCCTCACATAGCCTCCGCCAACCACCACCCTCACCTTCCATCGTCTCTCGACTCCCAGTCCCCCAGTGGCAAGAGGCGACAGGTGTAGAGGGCGTCTTGATCCCGCGCACACCTGGATCCACAAATGCACCTCAAAGATTTATGTGATCATCAAGTTTGACTTGATGACCTGATATACAAATGTTGTATTGGCTTTAAAAATGGAATCATAGAAAAAAAAGACAATTAGATTTTGTCTTGCACCCGTAAATCACGTCCCTTTAAAAGAGGATTTAAAAAATACGTAAAAGTGATGGAATTTTCATGTGATCTGAGTGATTTCATATACATGTTTTGATACGTACTTGTACTGTATGGGTGAGTGATTCTTACAATGAGAGAAATGGGAGTGACGAAGGTCTATACAGAAGTGAAGATGACAAGGAGGAAAGGCAGGTGTGGCAGGACTGCGCCGAGATCAAATTCTTCAGTAGACATCTTCAGCGTAGTGTCTGCATGAAGAGAATCTTTATGTACACTCTTGATATATTAAAAGAAAACTGGATAAAATATTATCTGGACATAGATGATTATTGTGCAAACAATGCAAAAGGCAATCTGAAAGAAAAATATTTCTTGAAAGTAAAAGTCATCATAGAAGCGCTGTAATGGAACCATTTTCTAGTGAACACCGAGATGTAAACAATCCTCACAGTAAGTAAATTTCTGCCTTTTCCTAAAAATTTAAACATTTTCTAATCATCAATAGTCTCCAGGAAAGTAGTATTAGTTCATGTTACATGCGCGTTATATCAAGAAGATAACACAGAGCACTGTTAGGGTGTTTTTTTTGTTTGGCTATCTCCCAGGACAGGCTTGAAGGGCCTGTGGGCGGCGTCAGCTGATTGCAGTGACTGGTCAGCGGTAATGTAGCCTGTGCCCTGTGGATTGCACATCACCACCAATGAAGGCGAAATCAATAATTACTAAACAATGCTTGGGTAGCCTACATTATGTAGACGGCCGTTAGCTATATTTAACTTAAGGGTTGGGAATATATATATATATATATATATATATATATATATATATATATATATAAACGATCTTGTTAGATAGTTGAGAAAACATGCAAATTAGATGAATTTATAATTTTGTATCCTTCCCTTATCTCTATCCCTTTTTCCAGTTCACACCAAGCTTGAAGACTTGTGAGCAAACAGGAATGTAGTGAGCTTTAGGAATTGCTAAATTGAAAGTAACTAAATTTTCCTAATAATTTTGTTAGGCATCTTCCTATTAAGGTTGGGCTAATTTTGGAGAAAAACTAGTTTTTTCCCTTTCTTTTTATTACAGGGAATGAAAAAATAGTGTCAGAGACAAAAGCTTTAAATTCAAATTTATTTGCAGATTGGGTGTGTAGATGGCTTCTTACCCAATGAAACTTGACTTATATATTATGAATTAATGACTGAAACTGTTAGGAATACACACCTGTAAGGGAGTATTAAAAGTTTCTGGAGGATATGTTTTGATCAGTCAGAGGAACTGAAGGTGTCTGATATGCAGTTATTCTGCCCACCAGTTTAGTCACAGAGGTTGATACTTAGATATATATAAAGCTCATATACAAATTATGGTGAAACCATAGAATAAGATCTTTCTCCCTTTTGCCACCAACCTCCTCCTCCAACACCAATGAGGTAAAGTACTTATTGGGAAACGGCTTCTTGGATGGAGAAAGCAAAAATAGATAAAATTTTGCAATTCCTAAAGTGTAAGAGGCCATATTTGATTAATTAGAGAAGAAATCCCTAGAAACATTATAAACTAATTAAATTCAACTTGTAAATTAGTTTAACCTAACTTAACAATGTGTGGTCTTTATTTCTTCTCATCCCACATGTATAATCTGCAAAGTGTACAAGGCCTTTTTCTATAGATTAACCTATACAAATACTGTTCTAATAGCATCTATCAGTCTATTATGGAATTGTAACAGATTTGGGATCTCTGCTCCCCCTATCCTCAAATGCTCCTTCTTTCCAAATCAGTTATAAATCCATAACAGACTGTTAAAAATTACCAGATTACTGCTTATGTGGATTGACCTATAGAATAAGGGAATCCACCATCACTTTGGGATAGGTTAGGGTTTGTTAGATTAGGTTAAGTTAGGTTTAGTTAGTTTTAAGTTTTATGAAGATTTGTTCCCAGTTTAGGCAAATAGGACCTAGATTTTTTGTGGGGAAATTGCATTTTCCAAACAAGTCCTTAAGTTTGTTAGTGGGGAGAGGAGGCTGGTGATGAAAGGAAGGAATATCCTATTCTATAGTTTTTTCAGTTTTTTTTTTTTTTATTATTTAATTTTTTTATGTGGGAGGGGCAACAAAATTGCAATTTTGCAATTTAAAAAACAGGCCTGCTGAGGTGTTGGTCTGCAGACATAATTGAAAGTGGAGTAAAAAATGATTAATAAATGTCTTGAAACAGTTTAAGTCATATGGTGGTGGAAATACAGAAGCAGACAAGGAATTCCTAGGTAGCCTTTTCTCTCAGCCCATCATCATTATAAAAAAGAAAAAAAATCAAACATGATTCCATGCATTCATCCTTCTGTTTTCTTGGACAATTAGCTCAGCCACAATCCAGTATTGTACTACCAATGAAAATGGCAAAATTTTAAGGGGAGGATCAGGCATGATTTGAAAACTTGGACAAAGTTCTTTATACTAACTCAACTCATGTGCACCAGCACTCTATTCATCATGTCCAAATTTGGAGTTGATATGAGCTATACTTTTTTTGAGAATTTTTGTGTCTTTTCAAAATAAAAAAAAATCATTGTCAATTTCTCATTTTATTTCATGTAATGTTGACAGATGGGTCGTATCTACCATCTAAACAAACTGGAAAGATGTTTTTTTAAGCTGAAAATAAATTTTGATTTTGATTTTTTTACAGGTTGAAAAGTATTTATTTATAAAAGAGGTTTTAAAAACAAATAGGAACAAATTCTTTCCATTTTTTTCCAAATTCTCTGAAGTTTTTAATGCCAAAGTTTTATCTAATTTAGACTAAAGGTAATGGAGGAGATGATTTTTATGTTGATGTTTCCATAGTTTCGAGAAAACAGCGATTGAAGTTTTTATTTTTTTTATTTTGATGTTGCCATGTACTGAAATGATGTTATAATCAAAGAATACTGTTGTTTGTCTATTGTTCATCCATTGCATATAAGCATTTATACCTTATAATCTGGCACCTGGTACCCCCTTATAAAGATATTAGTCACAGGAAGGCTCCAAACTGAAATAGGTAAACCATTTCTCTTCTCAAAAGTGTGGCATGCACTGGTGGTGGTGCAATTTTTTAATAATATCAATAATTTTTCCTATTCTTTCACTGCCGCAGGTCACTTAAGTAGTTTTTTCACAACCATCACCAGATCAGCTTCTTTAATGGCTTCCTTGGTCTTCAGTAGATTTTGTTGCAAGATCAGTGATTCTTGCTCCTTTCTCATATTTATCAATAGTCTTTTTTGTTCTATGGTCCTCATTTAATTTTTCCTTTTAGGCTTATTTTCACCATTGATAAGCCTCTGTGGTACCTTTGTAAGTTTCTAAATGAAAAATGACAGATACAGCACAGAATAATGTTGTTATTCTCATGACTGTGGTGAGACAAATGGCGGGCAGTAGAGAGGGAAAGGGAGGAACCTTAGTTTACAACCATGTGTGCAAATGATCAAGCACGAGATAGTTTTTCAAGTAACAAGTTGAACTTTTGCATTTAAGTATTAAAAAGTTTGACTTTCAAGGTATTCCAATATACCAGTCCCTCGATTTACTAATGAGTATATAATGTTTTAAGAAAACTGTTCACAAATTGAAAATTTGTACATTGAGCCATTTACTCCCATACACTTCCATTATATAAGCCAAGATACATTCCTACAACCAAAATTATGTCTTATTGTAAAGTATATACTTTTGACTGGTTTGGTTATAATAGTTATCATGGCCGTGGCATAGAAGACGATGTGTCAGTGTTCCTAGTGATTATTGACTTGAAAAATTATGTCATCCTCAACCAGTGAGGGTGAATGTGAGCATTTTACTGCTATAAAATGGCTTAAGATATTCACGAAATTGCCAAGATTATGAAAAAAAACTTTGAGAGCAAACTCTGTGAGTACGCGGGGCTGTGAACGGTGAACCGTGAATGGGTGAGGGTATACTGTATAACACGTCAAAGTTTCTGTTAGCCTAATGAGCTACAAACTTTTATTATTGTGTGGGTGGGGCACCTCAGGTAAACAAGACGCTGAGGCTCTGACATTGTCAGTACTCGTAAACAATAGCCATCCATAGAGGAGCTCACTCAGTCATGGAATATATATATATATATATATATATATATATATATATATATATATATATGATTTATATCATACTGTGTGTGTGTATTTGTGTGACAATGAGACTTAATGTTCACCACATGGCTTTAGCTTTTGTTTTTTGTTCTTGGAATACAGTGGTACCTCTTGATTCGAACACCCTTTAACTCAAACACTTTCCAATCTGAACACAATTGGCGAACAAATTTTGACCTTCAATCCGAACGCGGCCTCTCATTTCAAACACAAACACACGTGGCGGCTGAAGCCGCCTTCTCGCCAGTCGGCCTGTCTCGCTTACACTTCTCCGCTGTGAACACCTCTCTCTATTGTGGCTCGTGAACGGCTTTCAAGTCACTCTGGCCCCTAGTTGCCTTGGTTACTCCGGCCCCGAACCCTGATCACTTCCTACCTACCACCCCAGTCAATGTGGCTTTTACTCTCATCACTGGCAAACTTATTTACTAATGAAGATATATTTAACACTTTAAACAACCAATAAAGAATGAATTGTTAAATATCATTGTCAGTTGCACAAACTATGATAATACAATAATTTGCAGTTCTGTACAATAATTTATACTTTTCTTGAAATAATTCCTGTTGGAAATGATGCTGCAAGAATATATTCTATTTGATAAGAGAGAGAGAGAGAGAGAGAGAGAGAGAGAGAGAGAGAGAGAGAGAGTGGGGGGAGGGGGGGAGAGAGGATGGTGAGTGGCTGGAGGAGGGAGGGAGTGGGGGGGGGGCCTACTCGGTCTGTTTGTGTATCGAATGGGAGTGGATAGGGACGGAGTCGGAGTGAGAGGGAGGGGGGGAATACTATGCGATCTGTTCCTGTATTTAGTGCATGAGAGGGAGGCGGGGACACGGGGGAGGCCTAATTAGTCTTCATCGGGACTCTGGAGTTTTACACCGAAGTAAATAAAGTCTTTTGTTATGCCTGTTTTTTTTTCTCATGCACTTCATGTCTGTGTTTACCTTATACTCTCAAAATGTGAACAATATCTATGAATTATGATGAGATGAGGGGAAAACAAGGTGCCAATATGTTAAATCATGTTGCCACTCTGATGAGCCAGGACCAATTTTATTTTATCCCATTACTTCTGAACAATGGCTATTGCATTTCTAGTTTTTGCGGCAATGTTGAGGGACCATTTTCTTGCAATAGCTGGGAGTTGAGTGTAGTATTTTTTATTTAAGATAAACACGAACGGATTAAAATGTTTTTACATTAATTTCAATGGTAAAAATTGCTTACTAATTCGGATTTTCGCAATTCGAATAGCCAAAAAGAATTAACTAAGTTCGAATCAAGAGGTACCACTGTATAAGATGATCCCTTGATTTAGGAGCCTCAAAATTGTCCAAAAAAATTGCCTTATACTCAAGCATATACAGTAACTGAACTTGTACCAGGCTTGAGTAGCATTTTACACTATCGTAATCATTATTGAGCTTTAAAAAATTGGAGTCACCGTGACAGTCACGGCATAATATAAGTTCAATTAAGTTGGCTGACAAATCCCCTAAAGGAACATTTTCTTTATAACTTGAAATTTTTCATTCATAAATCGATATTAAATACCTAAATATTTTATTCGTTACTTTAGAATTTGTAAATAGAGTATTCATAAATGAAGGGACAGGTGTATTGAGTCTTCACTGTATACACATTGAAATTAATTGAAATACCATTAATTCATTCTAGCCCTGGCCTCCTGCTCCGAAAAGAAATAAAACATATTTTTGGCTTAGAAAAAACTATTTACAAATAAAAAATTATTGTATAAAACATGATAAAGCATAACAAAATGGAATGTAAAAAATGGTTTTATAAAGTATATTTATCTCGAAGATCAGGACTGCATTCCTCCCCTTCACTTGGATAGTTCTTCAGCTTGGAGCAGATTGACTGCTCTAAAGATGACAGAAGAGCTTGTTGATGACCCTGTACTAGATGTTGTAGACATTATTCATTGAAGAGATTAAGTATTAAGTAAGCAAGAGGAAGAGAGAGGAAAACAGAAGCCTGTGAGAGGTTTATTTGCACTAGCATAATTGTGGAGGGAGACTGGAAGGGGATAGGCAAGGAAGATCGGAGGAGTTTGTGTCATTTTGTGGTTTTTCAGGTACAGAAAAACAAAAATATGTTTTTTTTTTTTTTTATCTTCAAGTATTTACTGTAAAACTATCATAATACCACAATGGTGTGCTGAAAGTGGAAACCATGAATATGTTTTGTTGACCACAGTCACACACCACACCCCCGACACTGTAATAATTGGGTACTATAACCAACATTAATGTGAGACGTCACCATCAATTTCACGTTTAAGTTATATTGTAAGTACACGTCTGTATTTAAATATACAGATAGTCACAGTCTAATAGTACTCTAGTGTGGTGATTCCCAATCAGAGTTCTGCAGAACCCTGGGTTTCTGCTGACCATCAACAGTGGTTCTGCAAGTATTATGAAATAACTACTCTATTTGACAGTGTGTAAGATGCACAGGCGTATAAGACGCACCCCCATTTCAGCAGGTCAGATTCAGGAAAAAAAGTTTTTATTGTATTTAAGCATATATTGTTAAAACATTCTAGCTGTACATTGTTCAACCAGAAATATTGCTGTATAAAAGTAATTTAACAGTACAGGCAAGCAATAAGCATACACAAGATATCTCAGTGGCAGGAAATAATAATGAAAATAGTGATGAAAATAGTGGTATTTGTAGTGATAACAATAATAATAACAAAACATTGGACACAAAAATAAAGTCAGGAGTGCATAAAGTAAGAAATAAGGTAAAGTAGAATCCTTTTTACAAAAGCATTGTGCCACTACACTTCAACATATGAGTATACATAAAGAAAAGGGAAATACTTAAATCATCTTCAAAACTAGAAGTCATCATAATCTACCACCTTTAATTTGAAGGAGATTGTGTAGCTGCCACTTTTTCCTCGTGCTGCCATGATGGTGAGGGCATTGCTGTGTTTTTAGGATTATGAAGTTGTTGTACCAAAACACACCGCGTAGTGTAGTGGTAGCACGCTTGGCTCACAACCTAGAGGGCCCGGGTTCAATTCCTGGGCGCGGCGAGGCAATGTATGTATCTAGCCCCTGTTCACCTAACAGCAAGTAGGTACGGGATGTAACTCGAGGGGTTGTGGCCTCGCTGTCCCGGCGTGTAGTGTGTGACACACACACACACACACACCCAGCCACTGGGGGCACAAGCCAGTGCAACTCAGTGCTGGTCCCAAGCCCGGATAAATGGGGAGGGTTACGTCATGGAAGGGCATCCGGCGCAAAAATATCTGCCAACTCAATATGCGGAGCTTGTCAAAGATGAGTGGTCCGCTGTGGCGACCCGAAAATGGGAATAGCCGAAAGATGAAGAAGAAGTTGATCTACCAAGATGTCTCATCCCAGTTGTGTTTAAGGACGATGGAATTTGTTTATACATGTGCATAAATTATGCATGCATATCCTTACAAAACATATGATGTAATATATTTTTTTTTATTTAATTGAAAAAAATGTAAAAAAGATTGCATTATTAACTCAAAATTGAGAAATACAAGATTTTACTGTTTTGCTGCTACACTATATCATACTCTAACTCTTGACAAATCTAGATCAAGTCTGAGACTTAGATTTAAGACCTCTTATAGGAATAATATTAAGTATAAGACAAACTTTAAGAATCTTTGTTAATACAGCCTCTGGACATGCATACTGTACTAAGAGTACAACTTGTATATTTTGATAAAATACATTTATGACATTTTCTTTTAAGAATTAAAATTGTAACTCTGCTAACTACATGAATTATCTAACATATACTAATAAGTCTCTTTTACCTTTTAAATAATGAGATGGCAAACATATTTATTTCCTTAAGTTGAGAAAAAATCATGTATGTAGCTTTCTAGGGGTACATGTACAGGACATATACATCTTAAATTAGGGTGAGATACTCCTTATCACTGGTTACTAACTCCTGTATGTAATAAGCCAGTCTTGTGTTAAGTAAAAAAACCTTTATCTCTCTACTACCAACATTTTGTTCAAAACTATTATCATGATTCCATTACAATATGAATAGTTAAGATATTTATTTAATGTTTTATACATTTTCTTTAATTCTCAGAATCAAGTTAAGTGGAGGTGTGAGGAACTACACAGAACATCAAAGTAAGACTGTGTTTATGTTTCGATAAAACTGCTTTGTTTGAAAAGTTTGCCTTTTGCTTTGCATGATTTATCAGTTTCTGCTCTTTTTCTGTTTGTAGTTGATTTAGTTGTCCAGTCTTTTTCAAATGAAGACTTCAATCATGGATAAAATAAGAATTTTGAGGTCAAGTCGCAGGAAAGTAGACCCCAAAAAAGGGAGAACCTCGGTTGGTGCTCCGGTAGTGGTTCCTGCTCATCCCTCACAGCCAGCACCTGCAGAGACAACACAGCAGTGGGTGCCAGTCCTGGTGTTGAATATTTCCAAGCCCAACGCTTCTCCTGCCACTACTACCATACCTGTGACCTATAGTAATAATAACACTCAAAATGTAGCTGTAAAGAACAGCATTTTGGCTGAAAAGGATGTCTCTGTAACTACATCCTCCTCTCCAGTGGATGTTCCAGTTACTAATAGTAATGTTATCAATAATTCAGATTCCAAGCACTGTGCAATCAATCCAGCTGAGCCAGCTTCTGGTGTTGTCCATGCCCAAACTGCAAGCACTGATACCTCTGAGGAGCTTGAAAGGACAAACCAGGATGCCTCTGACAACCATGTCAAGTGTGTGCTGTGTGACAAAAGCTTCCCTTCTCTTAAAGATATGCAGACTCACTACCTTAGCACTCATAAATCCCGCCGTGGGAAGGACAGCCGTAAAACCAAGATCAACAGTGACAGTTTTGTAACACAAATGAATATTGATAGTGAGCAGTGTGGTCTAGATCAGAAGGCTGAACTGTCTCTGCCAATGAGTGAGAAGGGAGAGATAGATCCCAAGTGTCCTGTTTGTTCCATTGACTTCTCATCTGCAGATGAGGTGAAGAAACACATGAGGGAAGTTCACTCTTATGTATGCTCTGAATGTAATGGCACTTTCTATACTCTTTTCCAATTTACTAATCACAAGTGCACAAAAGTTGTAAAGAAAGTGAAACGTACAAGAAAAAAAATAACTACTAGTTTGGCTTCAAAATTACCTTTGAATCCTGAGGCAGCTAAGATTATGAACAGTTTTGTGCAAATTCAACCCAAGACCAAGAACATTAGTAAATCATCTTCCAGAAAATCCCAGAGGAGTCCCACACCTCCATCACAGGAAATGGTACATCAACCAGTCTCTAAGATTACTTTAGCAGGGGAGGCTAAGCAGATCCAAGCATTAGAAACTCCAACCAATAAAAATATGTCTGTATGTAGTATAACAACATCCATTCCTTCAGAAGTTGATGAGGAAACATCTCCTTCAGAACCAACCATAGATTCTAAGCAAGATAATCTTGAAGAAGAGGAATCCACTTTTCTTCCTTCCATTGAAACTGCATACTCATTAAAAAGTCCTTATGACTGCAGAAAAGAGGAACCGAGTTACTCTTCTAAAATCCCTGTTATAGAAACAAGGAACATGGAGAAAGCTAAGCAATACATACAGAAGACAGAGTTTTCTGAGAATAAGATTCCCCAGAGTGAATTGATCATGGAAAAAATTGCACAGTTAAAAAGAAATCCCCATGTTAGCCTTTCTTGGCGTCCTACTCTGCAAGCAAGAGGCTGTATGGAAGATGGGGAATATGTGTGTGGACGATGTAATGTATTGTGTGATGATATGGAAGACTACATGGACCACCTGCAGGACTGTCTCACCATGACCAGTGTAACACTAGAGCCAGCTCCAACTCCACCACGCAGACTTCTTAAACTTCCCTGTCAAACAGTTGCGTTTGGTTCTCGTGAGAGTGGCCACAATAGGTACCTGATAAATCAAAATCTCATAGCGAAGCTGCAAGCATATCTCCCAAACTCAATAGCTAAGACCTCTCATTCACTTCAACATCAATTCAAACCACCCAATGCTGCCCCACCAGGTTCCACGGGACAGACTTTTAGGGATCTTCTAGATGATGACTTTGGTTATGAGTCCCATGAGTCGGTTGACATTCAAACTGCTGGTTCAGCATCACCTGTCAGTCCAGCCACATGGCACAATGAGGCACCCCACTCCTCCAGAGAACTATTTGCTGTCCAAGGAAAAGTATCAATCAGTAATACTACTAAGGGGACTGCTCAGCCCATGGTTATGATACCCATGGACTCCAAGATCAACCTGAATGTGGCACCTAACCACCAGCTTCTCAAGAAATCAGATCATTCCCAATGTGGGGAGGAGACAACAAAGACCAACACCAGCCTAGCCTTGGCTGCTTCTCCCTTGGGCCTGCTGCTGGATCAAGATGACATCAAGATGGAGGTGGAGGAGGAGGTAGTGGAAGACCACTTTGAGGTAAGGTAATAGTAGGCAAAATTTTGTGCTTTATAGAAGATAGGAAGCAATAGCATTGACAAAGCTAGGTTATATAGGAAAGGGTGAGTAAGTAACCTATGACTTGAAAATAAGAAAATAAAGGAAGCTGCAAGAAACCGTTGGGCTTACACATGGCAGTTACTGTATGAAGTATGTATATCTGCCTATTTCTGCAGCATCTCACCTATCATTGGTTGTCTCTGAAAATAGGTAGTGTATAAAACAACTGTCATCTGTATTTTTGGGTGGTAAATGTCAAGAAAAATGTAGGCAATGGAAGGGTTCCATTTCAAAGGATAGATGTTTCTACTTTACAGAAAATGTTCCTCATAATCTGATATGATGACAAATCGTTTTGTTCAAACTTAGCAATTATTTATGACAGCTTTTGCTTATTAGAGATTAAATAACATAAACAAGATGAGTTGCACATCTACCCATTTAAAGTGTTAGATTTTTCAGATATGTGCATTTTGATTCTTAATTCAGTTTATATAAAAAAGTTCTTACATAAAAATTAAAAACTTCATAATAAAATGTTTTACTTGCTCATTTCGTTTGTGTGTGTGTGTGTGTGTGTGTGTGTGTGTGTGTGTGTGTGTGTGTGTGTGTGTGTGTGTTTTACCTCAGTACTATTTGTTGCTATTATTATGCCAAACTTGTCCCTTAAATAAATAAAGCAATGATTGTGTTGCAGAAAACTTGATGCTCATGTATATTGTCTCAATACACTTTCTTTTTTTGCAATAATGTTTTGTGAATGCTTATTGCATCATTCAGAGCTTTATATGTTAGTCTAATTTTTACAATGTCTTTTACTAAAGGTGCTTTCACATCAAAGTGCCACATTACAAGTGACATATCATGCGAAGATGAACATCCAAAAATATATGAAAGCTTTCACATGGAAGTGACACAGCATGTCGCGTGTAACACTTGTTACTTGCATGCCATTTGGATTTGCCTGTTTTTTTTCCAGTGTGCAATGTTCCACTTTAGATGCAGTTTTTAAAGCTTTTGCATGAAAAGTTATTATTAAGCCAAGATAATATGAAAGTATTAGACTCAAATAACTGAAGATACAAAAAATTTACACATTTGGATGTATGGCATATGTAGAAGTATCTAGTAGAAGTATCTAGACAGATCGTCACCTGACACATTTGACAACATTGTCTCAATTACCCCGTGAGGGCATCTTTGGATGACAGTACATGCAGTCTTGGGAGAGAAGACAGCATGTTTCTGTGATGCACCACTTGTTATGTGCAACATGCCACTTTGGTGTGAAATCACTGTGTTACATGTCACTTGCTACTTGCCATGTGCTACGTGCAACCATGGTGTGAAAGTGGTCTAAGACTTGGATTTCTTTTTCTCTTTTTCATTGTTAGGAGGCAATGTGATGTGTAGGAAATTGAATATGAGCTCTTTTTTTCTTTTTTATTGCTGTGAAGTATTGATAGGATGCATATAAAACTGAAAATGATCCTTTGTAAAAAGGTGTCTAGTGAAGTAGCCTCATGCGTATAACTTAGAAGTTTAATGACACTTCTTATATTTTACACAGTTTTGACAACAACAATTAAAGTTATGTAGTTTTGTGTTGCAGGACTCATGACAGAGCATGGCAAGCAGGAGGATACCACTGATACAAAGCGTATTGCATTGGTGGATGTGGCTGTGTGCTGGTGGTGTTCATAGTGCCAGACAGGGCAAGGAGCCCATTGCCAATGTATTGGGCAACTGTGAAAATCTTGTGCAAATAGTCAGTAGAGTTCATATGTTCATATTCAGATACTTGTGGTGCTATAGTGTATCTTCTCACCTTTCTGTTTAAATTCTTGAACAAAGCTTTAAAGTCTGCACATATTTATTTGGAATAATTATATATGACATTGTAGTACTATATGTTTTGTAAGCAAGACAATACATTTTTGGTATTATATACACCTACCAAGATAATTTAATACTAGAATACTGGAGTGAAGGAAATGAACCCAAAGTGCTGCAGTGACACAAGGAAATCGTGAAAGTAAAGAACTACATCAACAGAAAAAAAAATAAAAGAAAATAGCATGAAGAGAAGAGTGAGTGTGTCTGTTCCCATTTCCAAAATTCAAAGTAAGAGAAGTAAGCTGAACTGCATCAATACACATCCCAAAACAGTGCAACTTGGATTTGAGGAAGTTTTAAAGTGTATTGGACAAGAGCTGAGATGAGTGAGGCAGAGGAAGAGAGGAAGGAGGTGTTGCTACCCTTTCCAGAGGTGTACATCAAGGAAGAGGTGAAGGTGGGTACCACTAGTTGGGGAGATGATGATGCATACATTATTGTTCATTATTTTCAAGTTCTCATAACTGATTAGATGCTAATCATTTCTGAAATTCTTAGATTCCTTTTGAATATTGTTTGGATGATGGGTAACTTCTGAGCAGAAATGTTCTTTTGATGAATATTCTCTTGTTTCCAATTTATAACTTTTCCTCCATTCAGATCATTTAGTAAAATGACACAGGTAAATTATTGCAGCATTGTTTGATTATAAAAAAAATTGAAAATGCATTGTCTTCCCTTCTGTATCATCCACAGATAGAAGCACAAGATTCAGAAGAGGATTACGAAGAAAGAATGTGCTTGGAAGAAAATCATGCAGAGGGATCAGTTGTGGGAAATAGCTATGGAGAAGATTTTCCAGGACTTCAGGATGATGAGTTTGGGCAACTTCAAGACATAGAAGGCCTCAGAAGGGAGGATGGAGAAATTAATTTTGAGCAAACTGTAAGTAACTTACTTTTAAGGGTCTTCTTTGGGGCTGCTATTCCACAACATATTTTGTATGTTTAGAAGAGACTAATAGAATACAGATATTCCTTAATCTATGATTCACCATTTTATGATGTTTTTATGATATTCTGTTTTCTAATGCCCTAGCTCCACTATACAATTGTTTATTTTTCTGTTTTACAGTATTGCTCTGCATGCAAGTACAGTGAAGCCTAATTTTTTTTATGGTTCAGTTATCACTTTCATATACCTATACACAGGTTATTGTTGGTACCTAAGTGATTTTAAACAAAGCAGAAAATCACACTTTACTGTGAAAAAAAAATTACCCTTTTCTTTGATAAGAAACAAGATAAATCGTGGCTTGGTAACGAAGGTACCAGTTTAAGGTTAAGTTGCAATAATGATCATAATAATGATAATAATGTTGACTATAGAAATCATGTATCCTGAGATAGTTTGAGAGTTATTGGCACTGTAGGTGGCAAGATACAGGGGAGGTGATGGTATGGCTGGTAGTGGCTAGGTGTCAGCTAACTCAGTGACTGGCTGAGTTGCTGAAAGGTTGCCATTAATATTATGTCACATAATACATTTTACTAGAACAGTAGTGATGTGAAGTGTCTATTGTAAAGATCATTAGGTGAAGCAGAAATTTCAGTTGTCTACAGGGAGTTGTGAGGGAGGGGTAGCTAAAGTTCTGATTCCTGAGGGTACACACACACACACACACACACACACACATTAAGAGAAATGGGACTGCCAACTCTACAGGACAGAAGAGAGAGAGGTGATCTAATAACTCTGTATAAGATAGTAAATGATATTGAAAAGCTAGACGAGCAAAACCTGGAGATGGAAGAAACTAGACAAATGAGAGGACACTCAAGGAAAATCAGAAAAAGTCAGTGTCTAAAGGACACAAAAAAGTATAGTTTTCCACATAGAATTGTGGACATCTGGAATGGATTGAAAGAAGAGTTTGTTACAGCAACCAATTTACATAAGTTCAAGGAAATGTTGGATATATGGAGATATGGAGACAGGACACTATGAGCCCCACTCGAACCCTATATAATACAACTAGGTAAATACACACACACACACACACACACACACACACACACACACACACACACACTGAAGGATCTGGAGGAACTGAAGGATCATGGAGTGAAGAAATGCTAAAATTAGTCATGGAGAACACGCTGGACCAATGGGTGGAGGATTTCACTAGACTCAGAGGAGAGGATGAACCATCAATGCTTGATCTGGTGTTCACAAAAAAAACAGAACTCCAACCCATCATAAAGTATCTAAGCTCAATGGGAAAAAGTGACCATGTATTGATGGAAGTAGAATTACAAGAAGGGACATTGGCAAGAAGGGGAGATAATTATAAAAGTGGAAGATTAAATTATGCGAGGGCAAACTTTGAAGGCTTAACACATTCCCCGCGTTATGGCAATACCCTGTCCCGCTCCCCTCGCGTTTCCTTCCTTTGTCCCCTACATCAGTATGCCACGTGCCACCGAAGTGAGAGGAGGTGAGTGACATATCTGCTGTCTAAGGAATGTCCAGAGCGGCAGAAAAGTATTGACTCACGAGTGGCCCAATACCTCATTCAATAATAATATTGCTCTATATAGCGTATTGTACCACCCATGTACCACCCATGTACAGTGGCCACCAGTGGTCCAATACCTGAGGAAGCCTTAAATATCTTTTTACTTGCGTGTTGCACCATCCGTGTAACACTTGCTTGTCGACTACCAGTGCACCAATACATGATTATTTTCACTATTGTTTCATTGTGATTTCATTTTCAGTCATTCCACTTGACTGTTTCACTGTTTTTACTATTCTTGCGTGTTGGACTGGTGTACCAACTATCCCATGGCCACAAGTGACTCAGTACGTGTGAGATATTTTTGTCTCTGATTTGTTATAAGCTACCTTTCTGATGGATCTTTATATCATTGCATTTACTGAAAATACTACATGCACTGAGGGATCTTTTACCTCTGTTTCTACAGATAATGGATCCTTCTTCGTTTTATGGAGGTGATTGCAATGATGAAGGTGGTAATCTCTCTTCTGATGAAGACTATATCTACACTTCTAGTCCAGACTCGGACACAGGCGAAGATAGTGACACGTCTGAAGACACGTCTGATGATGAGGCACTGCAACACAGTAGTAGTGCCAATGTATTATTGTCACAGCCTCATTGGGGACCAATCCGACCTAGTCCTCGTTCTTTCCCCTTTACAGGTGAAGAGAAATTGGCTGTCATTCCTCAAACTGATGGTAGTGGAATAAATCCAATTGATATCTATAATCTGTTTCTGACAGATGATATTGTAAGCATGATTGTTACTGAGACTAATAGATATGCTCATCAAGTTATTGATGCTAGTCAACTTACACGTAGGTCTCGGTTACACACATGGAAAGACACAGATAATGCTGAGATGAGGAAATATATTGGCATTGTGATTTACATGGGCCTCAATCCTAAGCCAGAAATTGCACTTTATTGGTCTAAAAGCATTTTGTATGCTGATCCATTTGTGCCTAATCTGATGACCAGAGAAAGATTTGAGCTATTATACAGATTTCTCCATTTCAGTGACAATAATGCTCCACATGATGAACAAGATGGCCTTTACAAGTTTATACCCCTTTGTGATAGTCTCATCAGTCGCTATCAGACTGTTTACAACCCAGGCTCTGAAATTGTCATTGATGAAAGCATGGTCTGTTTTAGAGGGAGACTAGGCTTTCGGCAGTATTTGCCCGGGAAAAGCCATAAATATGGAATGAAACTGTACAAACTATGCACTCCTGAGTCATACACCTTGAATTTTGAGGTGCATACAAAGAGAAAGCACAACGTTGTTGGACTCGGTGTCACAGAGTCTCGTGTTGTGATGCTAGCTGAAAAATATCTGAATCATGGAGTTACACTTTTTGCAGACAATTATTACTGTTCTGCAGAATTAGGAGAATATCTCTTGAAAAGTAAGACTTATCTGTGTGGCACAGTAAGAAGTTCAAGGAAAACACTAACAAAAGAAGTAACAAAAGCAAAACTGAAAAGAGGGGAAATGAAGGCACTGGAGAATATACAAGGTGTCAAGTTGTACAACTGGCTAGATAAGAGAAATGTGCTGACGATTTCAACTGTTCCAGAGCACAGCGGTTCCCTTGTTCCAAGTGGCAAGAAAAACAAACAAAAGGAAGACATTTTCAAGCCAGAAAGTGTCCTTGCCTATAATACGGCAAAAAGAGGAATTGATGTAGCAGATCAGCTAACTTATTACTATTCACCTCTCAGAAAAAACAGAAAATGGTATAAGAAACTAGCTATGGAAGTGCTTACTGGTATCACAGTGACAAATGCATGGGTTTTGCACAAAAAGTATTACCCTCAAAAAGCAATGTTCAGAGAATCGTTAGTGTTTTCACTGACAAATCATCCAGCTGAAGGACCTCTAAGACCTGGGAGAAGTCCATGTAATGTGACTGGAAGAAGAACCCTACATTCTCTAGTGGAACTAGATGGACCAAAAAGAAAAACAAGGAAAAGATGTCGTGGATGTTACGAGAAAATGGCTTTGAATGAAGGCTATGCTGTAGCAAGAAACAAGGCAAGAAGAATCTCAACTTACTGTGACCACTGTGATGGTAAACCACATCTGTGCCTTCCATGCTTTACAAAGAAGCACAGTGCAGAATAGTGTGTTTTAGGTCATAAGTCATATCAGCCATTCCTATGTGAAAGAAAGGATTTTTTTTGTTATATAAAAAAATGAAAATTATTTTCATTTGGTGAAGATAAGTTTGTTTCATGCCATTAATTATTTTGTGAAAAAGGATTTTTTTTTTTTTTAATATGAAAATTGTGTTAGTTTGGTGTAGGTTTGTGTATTTCAAGTCACATCAGCTTTATTTTGAGAGAAAGGAAATTCTTTGTTATAAAAGAAACATGGAATTTATGTTCATTGTGTGTGGAATTGTGTTTCAGTACTAATTAGTTATGTTAGCTATTATGATGAAAAAACAAACAATTGAATTGTTAGATGTGTATAAAAAATGCTGATTTGGTGTTGAATAAGATTTTTCAGTTAATAAGTCACATCAGCTATTATTATTTTAAGCAAGAAAATGTTTCTATTAAATACAATGATTAAAATCGTGTTAATTTGGTATTTCTTAGACATTATTTTTCAATTTTGTGTATCAAATTTTCTTGCAGTTTATCAATACAGTTTGGATGGAAGTCATATGTGAATGTTTCATTTAACCATTTGTGACCAATAAAATAAATATTCCAATTACATATTAGCTTCAAAAGAGGTATAAAACATGGTAATTATGAAGTCACTAATTTGTTGTTTTGGGGCCACCAGTGGACCAATATGTGCCAGAACAGAATCCCATATGGTACACTGGTGTACCAATACACGGCAAATGTGTTAAGGGAATTTTTTGAAAGGACAGATTGGAGAGCAATCATGAACGGCAAAACAGCACAGGAGAAGTACGAAATATTCCTGAAGAGGTATCGAGAAGGTGTCGAAAGATATGTACCAAAATACAAACTAAGGGATAGCAAATACACCTGGTATAATGCTAGATGTGCAGAAGCGAAGCGAGCAAAAGACAGAACTTGGAGGAAACTGAAGAAGCAGAGAATGAAATAATAGAGAGAGATACAATGAAGCAAGGAATGAGTATGTCAGGATAAGAAGAGAGGAAGAAATAGCTTTTGAAAAGGATATAGTAAAGAAATGTGGAGATGAACCCAAACTCTTCTATAAATACGTAAATGGAAAAATGAAATGTAAGGAAACCATAGACAAGATAATAAAGGGAGGAAAAACATACCTGACAGCAGAAGAGCTCGTGAAATTATGAATGAGAGCTTCAAGTCAGTATTCACAGTAGAGGGGCAACTCATAGAACCAAACATGACAGAGGCAGAGGGGAGTCTTAAGGAGGTTGTGGTGCAGAAGCAAGATGTTGGCAGATTGTTAGAAAATCTAGATGTAAGAAAAGCAATGGGACCAGATGGAGTGTTGGGCTGGACACTAAAGGAATGCAAAGAGCAATTAGTACAGCCAATATGGGAAGTAATCACAAGCTCAATAAAGGAAGGGAGGGTGCCTAAAGAGTGGAAGAGGGCCAACATTGTGCCTATATACAAAGGAGGAAAGAAGACTGACCCGCTGAATTATAGACCTGTCTCACTAACAAGTGTGGTCAGCAAAATATGTGAGATACTAATTAAAGAGAAATGGGTGAGATACCTGGAGGACAACAAAGTTATATCCAATAGGCAATTTGGGTTCAGGCAAGGGGAATCATGTGTCACAAACCTGCTAAGTTTCTATACACAAGTAATTGAAGGAATTGAAGACAGAGACAGGTGGGTAGATGTTGTCTACCTAGATATCAAAAAAGCATTCGATACAGTTCCACATGAGAGACTATTATGGAAACTAAAGCAAATAGGTGGACTACGAGGGAAACTATTAGAATGGATGCAGGATTATTTCAAAGATAGAGAAATGAGAACAGTGATCAGGGAGGAAACTTCAAGATGGAGGAATGTAACAAGTGGAGTACCGCAGGGGTCAGTCCTAGCACCCATAATGTTCCAAATATATGTAAATGATATGCAGAGTGGCGTGACCAGCTACATGAATATATTTACGGATGACGCCAAATTAATGAGAGTTATTAAAAACACTATTGACTGCCAGGAGCTACAGGGGGACATAGATAAGATCGATGAATTGAGTAAGACGTGGAAGCTGGCTTTTAATGTAAAGAAATGTCATATGATGGAGATAGGCAAGAGCAAGAGAAGGCCAAAATGGAACTACAAGATAAGACAGGAGGAGATACCTAAGACAAAAGAGCAAAAAGACCTAGGGGTGGTGATACAGGATACACTGAACCCAGAGCAGCACATAAATAAACTGTTTGGATCAACATATAGAATGTTAGCCAATATTAGGGTGGCTTTCCATTACATGGACAAGGACATGATGAAAAAAATTCTAACCAGCATGATACGTCCAAGATTAGAATATGCAGCAGTGGTGTGGTCACCACATGCAAAAAAGGATATAAGGAAACTAGAAAGGATCCAAAGAGTAGCCACGAAAATGGTACCAGAACTAAGCGAGCTGACGTGAGGACAGATTAAAAGACATGGGACTGCCAACTCTACAGGACAGAAGAGAGAGAGGTGATCTAATAACTCTGTATAAGATAGTAAATGGTATTGAAAAGGTAGATGAGCAAAACCTGGCAATGGAAGAAGAAACTAGACAGATGAGAGGACATTCAAGGAAAATCAGAAAAAGTCAGTGTCTAAAGGACACAAAAAAGTATAGTTTTCCACATAGAATTGTGGACACCTGGAATGAATTGAAAGAAGAGTTTGTTACAGCAACCAATATCCATAAGTTCAAGGAAATGTTGGATATATGGAGATATGGAGACAGGACACTATGAGCCCCGCTCGAACCCTGTATAACACAACTAGGTAAACACACACACACACACACACACACACACACACACACACACACACACACAAGAGCACTGCTTGAACCCTGTTAGATAAAACTAAGTAAATACACACAACTGGTCAGTCAATTTGGATTTTGATTAACAGTTCACTAGAAGATGGGAGGGTGCCAAAAGAGTGGAAGAGACCTATTATCGTAGCCATTTGCAAGGGAGGAAAGAAGACTGTGCCAATGAATTATAGACTGGTGTCACTAAAAAGTGTTGTTGGTAGAATCTGAAATAGTGATTGAAAAAAATTGGGTTTGATATTTGGAGGAGAAGGAAGTAAAATCAAATAGACTTTCTGATTTCAGATAAGGAAAATCCTGTGTGACAAACCTGCAAAGGTTTTTACACAAGATTAATAGGAGTTCAAGTTAGACAAGAGTTAGTGTATGCTGTGTACCTGGATATCAAAAGGCTTTTGACAAAGCTCTACACAACAGAATTTTATGGAAACTGGAATACATAGGTGACCTGAGAGAGAAAATGTTAGAGTGGATGAAAAATTACATAAAGGATAGAGTATCATAGGGCTCAGTAATGTTTGATATATATATATAATGTAGTGTAATATGTACATAGTAGGTAAGTCTCGCTCATGAAGATGGTTGCGGAGTTATGTCGTCTGCAGCCAGTCAGCAGGAAGGAGGAACAAAAGCTCCTAACTGACATTGTTATTTTAAAATTATTTACCAGTTATACTGTATCTTCTTT
>CM035207.1:14961916-14977119 GCA_020233015.1 Callinectes sapidus | reverse complement strand
TACACACATATATACAGTGTTACCTCTTGATTCGAACACCCTTTGACTCGAACACTTCCCAATCCGAACACATTTGGCGAACAAATTTTGACCTCCAATCCGAATGCAGCCTCCCAATTCGAACACAAATACACGTGGCGACCGATGCCGCCTTCCTGCCAGTCGGCCGGTTTCGCTTGCACTTCTCCACCATGAACACCTCTTTCTCTATTGCATCTCAAGAACGGCTTTCAAGTCACTCTGGCCCCTAGTTGCCTTGGTTACTCCAGCCCCCAACCCTGGTCACTTCTTACCAGGGTCCTACTAATGAAGATATATTTAACATTTTAAACAACCAATGAAGAATAAATTGCTAAATATCATTGTCATTTGCACAAACTAAAATTATATAATAATTTGCAGTTTTGTACAATAATTTGTACTTTTCTTGAAATAATTCCTGTTGAAAATGATGCTGTGAGAATATATTCTACTTGATAAGAGAGAGAAAGAGAGAGAGAGAGAGAGAGAGAGAGAGAGATAGAGAGAGAGAGAGAGAGAAAAGGGGGAGAGGGAGAGAGGATGGTGAGGGGCTGGAGGAGGGAGGGAGTGGGGTGGGCGGCCTACTTGGTCTAATGGTCTGTTTGTGTTTCGAATGGGAGAGGATAAGGGTGGAGGGAGGGGGAAGGGGGGAATACTATGCGATCCATTACTGTATTTCGTGCATGGGAGGGAGGTGGGGACCCGGGGGGGAGGCTTGTCTAGTCGTCATCGGGACTCGGGAGTTTCACACCGAAGTAAATAGTCTTTTGTTATGACTGTTTTTTTATATATATATATTTTTTATGCATTTCATGTCTGTGTTTACTTTATACTCTCAAAATGTGAAGGATATCTATGAATTATGATGAGATGAGGGGAAAACAAGGTGCCAATTTGTTAAATCATGTTGCCACTCTGGTGGATCAGGACCAATTTTACTTTTTCCCATTACTTCTTAACAATGGCTATTGCATTTTTAGGTATTGTGGTGATGTTAAGGGACCAATTTCTCACAATAGCTGGGTTGAGTGTATTATTTTTCTTATCTAAAATAAACTGGAACAGGTGAAATGTTTTTACATTAATTTCAAAGGTAAAAATTGTTTCCTAATTCAAATTTTCGCAATTCGAACAGCCGAAAAGAACTAATTAATTTGGAATTAAGAGGTACCACTGTTTATATATATATATATATATATATATATATATATATATATATATTTATATATATATAGTAGCTCTGTGGGAGAACGATCCAAGCGCCATTTTTGAAAAACTGCAAAAATCGCTCCTAAAGCTTTAATCTTTAATATCTCAAAAATCAGCCATACGATTTTAGCATAACATATACCAAAATGTTCCTTAACATGTCAGCTTTCCAGGGACATGAAAAATAATTTTGAGCTAATCACACATTGAATCAGAATTGATGATAAACAAAGACTATTCACGTGTGGCTTTCGTCTTAATGAGGTGTATTCATGTAAACTAAGGTAATAGAAATGATTGTAACACTGATATGAAATAAAATCAAAGGTAGCTTTACCACAATTGTGTGAAAGTTGAGTGTTGAATGTTAATTCCCCTCTTTCCTGTCCCTTCCCCTCCACCCGAAGCTCAGGATTAGTTGTCATCCTCGTCAGGATGCAAGACATTGTGCTGGACTGTGCCAGCCTGGAGGCCCTGGTAAAAGGCCTTCTTGTCATCTGGCATGAGGCATAACATGCTTGTTAAGTCACTGAGCTTCTCTTCACTGAGTTGTAGGGGGGCATCATACAAGGGTGGGAAGGGGACGGTACTCAGGTTGAACTTGTTACGGGACCAAGCTCCCCTCCCTTTCATCTGTCGGACTTCGGTGACGTTGTTGTTGTCGAGTGTGTAGTCCGACTTGATGACATAGGCTTCTCTGTAATTCAGGCGGAAGAGCAGTATTCGTGCAGGCTTCCACTTAACGTGGCTTTTTGCTACCTCTGCTGGTCTCTAATTCATTTTCATTCTCGTTTGTCCCTTGTACAACATCAATAGCAAGTGGATCATCAACATCAGTGTCATAATCGCGTGCAGCCATCGTTAAAATCAAGTGAAATGCAATACAATTCAAGAGATGCTTCTATGAATGGCGTAGCCCAAGCGAGACTGTGGCACCGAGGCTGCTTTGGTGGCACACTCAGTCCCCGAGAGGGCAAGCGGCCAGCTCATTGGCCACACGCTACGTACGTCACGACATCTCACGCTCCGCCATTGGCCGACTGGTCTGACGCCTTAACCACGTCATCTCGCCCGCTCTGGGGATTGGGCTGGCAGCAATGATGTCACAGCCAGAGGCGCTTGGATTGTTCTCCTGCGGAGTAAATTTACCCAAGAGCCTCCATGTCAACAAGGGCGAAAAATACCTGGCATTCTATCGAGGTTTAGACCGTATTAACATAGAGGGAGAAAAATCTAAGCGACATCTAGTGATAGAGGACGCCTTGAACTCCCGTTTGCGCGCGAAAACACGTTTTCCCTGATAGTGGCGCTTGGATTGTTCTCCCGCGGAGCTACTCATATATATATATATATATATATATATATATATATATATATATATATATATATATATTGTGCACAATTCCAGGTAAAACTGAGCTCCAAATAACAGGAATATTCTTTACTTCGTATTCATGATGCAGTTTATTGCTGGAGCCCCACTGGACACTTTGCAGCCATAATATGATAGGCTTGGTTGGTAATTTTCATTACCACCTTGTCACATAGTATTGATGTTATAATGAAATAAAATAAAGTTTTCAAATGGAGGGATAAAAGAATTATTTTGACTATTTCAACTCTGCCTGAACACAATGATCAATTAGTTCCTAGTGGAAAGAAGAACAGAAATAAAGAAGATGTTTTCAAACCAGAAAGTGTAATGGCATACAAGGCAAAGAAAGGTGTGGATGTCTCAGACCAGTACACAACCTACTACGGTCAATTGAGAAAAAGCAAAAAATGGAACAAAAAGTTGGCCTTTGAACTGATTACTGGACTATCCATTGTAAATGCTTGGGTTCTATATTGTCAGTATTTCCCAACAGCTAAAATGAGTCAGGTGCAATTTCGAGAAGCTTTAGTGTATTCCCTTGCTGGAGATGAACCTGAGAATATTAGGCCTGGGAGAAGTTCTGGAGTCATTTCAGGGAATAGGAGTCAACACATACTGACTGAGAAAGATGGACCAAAGAGAGAAACAAGAAAAAGGTGTCGTGGCTGCTATGAAAAAATATCTCTCTCTGAAGGATTCCAGGTAGCAGGAAATAAAGCTAGAAGAATAAACACATTCTGTTCTGAATGTGAAAATCAGCCACACCTATGTGTTGCATGTTTTGCTGAGAAGCACAGTGCATGAATTATGTTTTCTCTTGTAGATATATATATATATATATATTACATATATATATATATATATATATATATATATATATATATATATATATATATATATATATATATATATATATATACATATATCTCTTTCAATTTCATAATTCCAGTTATATATGGAATATTGTATTTTTCTTTTCCATTTTGTATTTTTAATCATGAAAACAAACTTTCTCATTTATAAGAATAGATTTTATCTACAAATGATTTTCAATTTCATAATTCTAGTTCTATATGGAATATTAAACTTTTTCTTACTTATGAAAACTAATTATGATCAAAAACTGAAGTTTCAACATGTTACATTGAAAAAAAATTCATTTACATTTTGATATTTTTAATTTTCCACATATTCATGTCTCTTGCTACTGTATGAAAGTAGAAAACATGGTCCATTTACATTAACAAATGAGAAAAAATACTTTAAATACATATTCTTGTTAATTCATCTTTGTGTCACCGGTGTACCAACTCCACATACAGAGATACATCTATTGGTACACATGTGGACCAAGATGTAGGTAATGTGTTAGGGTGAAATGTTTTTTTTATAAGCAAAACAGCTAGCAAAAAGAAGAAAAATCAGTAATGAAAAATTATTAGATACAGGTACTTTTTTATTATGTGTGTTTGTTTTATGTTTTTGAATTTATGCAAGGTCAAAGACCCAAACAAATTTTTTTTCTAAATTTTTTTCACTAATAAGTGATATTTCATTGAGTGGCCAACAGATGTCTTATGCGAGTTCCTTTGTGTCATCTAAATAACAACTTACACAGACATACATGGACATGATATTATATGTCACTTCTACTCCAGGTTAGAATTGACTCCTCACTTTCCATATTAGCGATACTCTCTTTTTGACTGGTGTGTGTGTGTGTGTTACATTAGGGCTTAATGTTTACCACAGCGTTACACGTTTGTTTTTTGCCCGTTGTATAAGACGACCCCTATATTTAGGAGCCTCAAAATTAGCACGCTGTTATAAACATGACGGAGTGTGTGTGTGTGTGTGTGTGTGTGTGTGTGTGTGTGTGTGTGTGTGTTACAGTAGGGCTCCTCTCATCACAGATGACGAATGTTTACTGATAGAGTGGTGAGTCAAAGGTTCAGCATCATGTTTATAACGATGCACCAATGTTGAGGCTCCTAAATCAAGGGGTCCTTTTATACACTGTTGAATAAAACTGTGGTATGATCATTACTAATACTATCATTATTATTATTATTATTATTATTATTATTATTATTATTATTATTATTATTATTAGTTTTATTATTATTATTGTTGTTATTATTATCATTATTATTATTGTTATTATTAGTAGTAGTAGGAGTAGTTTTGTTATTAGTATCGTTTCCTGATGTTGAAATGTCTTGTGTATGCTTATTGCTTACCTGCACTCCTAAATTGGTTTTATACAGCAATATTTCTGTTTGTGTAATGTACAGCTAGACTGTTTTAACAATATATGCTTAAATACACAAAAAACTTTTTTTTCTGAATCTTACTTGCTGAAATGGGGGTGTGCCTCATATGCCTGTGTGTCTTATATGCTGTCAAATATGGTATATATGTTTATTGTTCGATTTATGTTTTTGTGACCCTTCAAGAATGCATTTCTCTTGTAAATCAAGAGGTACCTGTATTATTTAGGGAAAGTATCATAATTATGTTTATTTCATAGAAAAGTTATGTTTGTGCATATTTTGGCATCTAAATGCCATTAAATAAAAAGAATTATGATACTTTAACTCTTCCTTGGCCTGTCTGCAGACCACATAACAGAGGCAATAGTGTCTGGCAGAGATGTACATTTTTCTCTCCCACCTTGATTTAACATAATCTGTTCTCATGCTATACATGACAGACAGATGGCCCACTAAAGGTACTTGAACTTTTCTTAACCTGAATCCTATGATATACAGTAAACTCTCGATATAACAAACTATCATATTGGATGGCATATAAGATGCACTTTAAAAAAAAAATTTGGTTTAGAAAATTACCCTGTCTTATACATCGTAGGTGAAATTTTATATCTTTTTTTTTCCTTTTGTTTTTCTTTTTTTATCTATACAAAGTGGGCATTTTCATGGGAATTTATGGGCTAAGGGACACCACCTAATGGAGGCCTCCTATCTGAAAGCCCACCCACTAGAGGGCCGTTACCCCGAGTTGACACCCAATTTCCACTCAGACCGTAGTTGGTATTCGAACCTATGTGCTCGGGGATCCCAAGGCTCCCAGAGGGCAAGCAGTTCCACTGTACCACAGTGGCCCTAGGCTAATCTTCTCTCTGATGCTCACTAACCCAGCTTACGCTCAGTACATTTACCTACCCTAAGCTCAATGCATCCTTATTTTATTGCTGGTAACTGTATTATTACCATTGCTTTAAAAATAAATTTGTAAAACTGAAAGAAATCTGATCTGTGACTTGCGTCTATAAACATCAGCTGATCGGCACTCTGACTTGCTGGTACTGCCATCTGTTGGAGAGAAATAAAACTACAGTATGATCAGCACTAATACTACTACAGTGGTACCTCTTGATTCGAACACACTTTGACTTGAACACTCCCCAATCCAAACACATTTGGCGAACAAATATCGACCTCCAATCCGAACGTGGCCTCTCAATTTGAACACAAACACATGTGGCGGCTGACGCAGCGATGCCGCCTTCCCACCAGTCGGCCGGCCTCGCTTGCACTTCTCCGCTATGAACACCTCTCTCTTTTGTGACTTGTGAATGGGTTTCAAGTCACTCCGGCTCCTAGTTGCCTTGGTTACTCTGGCCCCTAGTTGTCTTGTTACTCCGGCCTCCAATCCTGGGTCACTTCCTACCTACCACCCCAGTCAATGTGGTCTCCTACTCTGGCCACTGGCAAACTTATTTACTAATGAAAATATATTTAACACTTTAAACAACCAATGAAGAATGAATTGTTAAATATCATTTTCATTTATGTAAACTACAATAATACAATAATTTGCAGCTTTGTACAATAATTTATACTTTTCTTGAAATAATATTCTACTTGATAAGAGAGAGAGAGAGAGAGAGAGAGAGAGAGAGAGAGAGAGAGAGAGAGAGAGAGAGAGAGAGAGAGAGAGAGAGAGAGAGAGAGAGAGAGAGAGAGAGAGAGAGAGAGAGAGAGAGAGAGAGAGAGAGAGAGAGAAGGGGAAGGAGGGAGGGAGTGGGGGGGGAGCAGCCTACTTGGTCTGTTTGTGTATGGAATGGGAGTGAATAGGGGTGGAGAGAGGGGGAGGCAGGGAATACTATGCAGTCTGTTCTCATATTTAGTGCATGAGAGGGAGGCAGGTATCCGGGAAAAGCCTGTTTAGTCTTCATCGGGACTCGGGAATTTCACACTTAAGTAAATAAGTTTTATGTTATGCCTGTTTTTTTTTGGGGGGGGCATTTCATGTCTGTGTTTACTTTATACTCTCAAAATGCGAAGGATATCTATGAATTATGATGAGATGAGGGGAAAACAAGGTGCCAATTTGTTAAATCATGTTGCCACTCTGGTGGGTCAGGACCAATTTCATTTTTTTTCCATTACTTCTTAACAATGGCTATTGCATTTTTAGATATTGTGGCAATGTTGAGGGACCAATTTCTTGCAATAGCTGGGGATTAAATGTAGTATTTTTTATTTGAAATAAACTGGAACAGAATAAATGTTATTACATTAATTTCAATGGTAAAAATTGCTTCCTAATTAGAATTTTCACAATTTAAACAGCCAAAAACAGCAAATTAAGTTGAATTCAAGAGGTACTACAGTATATATATATATATATATATATATATGTATATATATATATATATATATATATATATATATATATATATATATATATATATATATATATATATGTATATATATATATATACTGTATGCAGTATACCCTCACCCATTTGCGGTTCACCATTTGCAGCCCCGCATACTCGCGGATTTTGCTCCCAAAGTTATTTTTTAAATTTCAGCAATTTCATGAATTTCTTAGGCCATTTTTTTTTTGCAGAAAAACATCTACATTCAACCTAACTGGTAAATAATTTTGAAATAACAATGTCAATTAATATAAAATACAAAACTAGAAAAGAGAGATGATACAGTATAACTGGTAAATAACTTTAAAACAGCAATGTCAGTCAATATAAAATGAAAAATTACAAAAGAGAGATGATACAGTGTAACTGGTAAATAGTTTTAAAATAACAATGTCAGTTATGAGCTTTCGTTTCTCCTTCCTGCTGATTGGCTGCAGACGATATCATAAGCACCTTCATGTGCGAGACGCTAAACAGCTCACTCTCTCAGTTGGACATGAGTTTTCAAAGTGACTGTTTGAATTCATTATTACTGTTTTTAATTTATCATTACTACATATTACGGCATTATTACTGTATTAATGAGTAAGACTGTCTTTAGAATGTGTTTGGGAAACATGTTTTAGTATATATATTATCATACACAGACGTTTTAAAATTGCATCAATAATTCATGGATTTTTGGGATTCACAGGAGGGGAAGGAACGTAACCCCATGAATAGCAGGGGATACTGTATGTCAGAGTATAAGATGAGTTTTTTGCCAATTTTGAGGTTCCCAATTCAAGGGGTCATCTTGTACACTGGTAATAAAGCACAAATCTATAACTCTGTAGTGAACATTTAGCCACTTTACCTCAAAATTTATTCTGCAGGCACACACATATGCATACATCATTTACTGTGTGTGTGTGTGCGTGTGTGTGTGTGTGTGTATTTATAAAAACCTCAAGTTAACAAAAATTTCAATGTCCTTTTTATATATAATGATAATTTTTCCTTATCTTCCCTTGCTGCAAATCACTTAAGTTTCTTTTTCACATCCATTGGCATTTCTACCCCCTTAATTGCTGCCTTGTTTTTCATTATGGTGGCTACTGTATAATATCTTGCCATGCAATACTGTTATATATATATATAGTAGCTCCGCGGGAAAACGATCCAAGCGCCATTTTTGAAAAACTGAGAAAATCGCTCCTAAAGTTTTAATCTTTAATATCTCGAAAATCAGCCATACGATTTTAGCATAACATATACCAAAATGTTCCTTAACATGTCAGCTTTCCAGGGACATGAAAAGTAATTTTGAGCTAATCACACATTGAATCAGAATTGATGATAAACAAAGACTATTCACGTGTGGCTTTCGTCTTAATGAGGTGTATTCATGTAAACTAAGGTAATAGAAATGATTGTAACACTGATATGAAATAAAATCAAAGGTAGCTTTACCACAATTGTGTGAAAGTTGAGTGTTGAATGTTAATTCCCCTCTTTCCTGTCCCTTCCCCTCCACCCGAAGCTCAGGATTAGTTGTCATCCTCGTCAGGATGCAAGACATTGTGCTGGACTGTGCCAGCCTGGAGGCCCTGGTAAAAGGCCTTCTTGTCATCTGGCATGAGGCATAACATGCTTGTTAAGTCACTGAGCTTCTCTTCACTGAGTTGTAGGGGGGCATCATACAAGGGTGGGAAGGGGACGGTACTCAGGTTGAACTTGTTATGGGACCAAGCTCCCCTCCCTTTCATCTGTCGGACTTCGGTGACGTTGTTGTTGTCGAGTGTGTAGTCCGACTTGATGACATAGGCTTCTCTGTAATTCAGGCGGAAGAGCAGTATTCGTGCAGGCTTCCACTTAACGTGGCTTTTTGCTACCTCTAATTCATTTTCATTCTCGTTTGTCCCTTGTACAACATCAATAGCAAGTGGATCATCAACATCAGTGTCATAATCGCGTGCAGCCATCGTTAAAATCAAGTGAAATGCAATACAATTCAAGAGATGCTTCTATGAATGGCGTAGCCCAAGCGAGACTGTGGCACCGAGGCTGCTTTGGTGGCACACTCAGTCCCCGAGAGGGCAAGCGGCCAGCTCATTGGCCACACGCTACGTACGTCACGACATCTCACGCTCCGCCATTGGCCGACTGGTCTGACGCCTTAACCACGTCATCTCGCCCGCTCTGGGGATTGGGCTGGCAGCAATGATGTCACAGCCAGAGGCGCTTGGATTGTTCTCCTGCGGAGTAAATTTACCCAAGAGCCTCCATGTCAACAAGGGCGAAAAATACCTGGCATTCTATCGAGGTTTAGACCGTATTAACATAGAGGGAGAAAAATCTAAGCGACATCTAGTGATAGAGGACGCCTTAACTCCCGTTTGCGCGCAAAAACACGTTTTCCCTGAGGGTGGCGCTTGGATTGTTCTCCTGCGGAGCTACTCATATATATGTTTATATTCACAAACTAACATTTTTTATTAACTGTATACAAGCTTTACCTCCAAGGCAGCATGGTTTTGTTATGCAAAAAGTTATGTTTTGCATGGAATACCAAAAATACAGCAGAAAATGAAGAGGCAGTTTGTCTGCCACCGATCCCAAGAGTATTAGACACAAGAAGAAGTGACTGTTACTTTTGGTGATCGCCAGTGGAAATTTCCATCCATATCTTTTACTGTATTTTTGGCATTCCATGCAAAGCTTCACTTTTTGCATTACAAAGTTATGATTTCCTTGGCTTCTTATTGCTGAGTGTTCCTACTGTTCAGTTTCTATTCAATTCATCATTTTTTCTAATTTGTCTCGTACACTTTCACCAAGAATGATTTTGTTATCTTTATAATTCATTTCATGTGTGTTGCTTTCATTATATTGTTCGTATTACAGCCTTTTATGATTGATATATCATCTTTATATTCATATGCAATATTGTCATGAAGATCAGCTTGACTCTGTGGCACCAAGTGATAGTGAAATCATCACCCTAACACTACATCACCCCCACTAGGGTTAAAGTCTGACGTTTGAGTACTAGATGTTTTGAGTGTTGAATCGGATTTTTGTGTTCAACTATTGGAAAGTTTGACTACTGAGTCATTCGAGTATAGAGTCTCAACTGTATGTTACACACACGTAACTTGTTATTTGGGTTGTGCACAGGAACTTGCATGAGATATTTCTTTAGCTCTGAATGAAATATTATGTATAAGTGAAAGAAATTGTAAATTGAAAATTTGTTTGGAATTTGGACCATGTGTAAATTAAAAATGTGTAAAAAAACTCACATTAAAAGAGAGTTACCTATATACAGTACTAGACAAAATGTGCTCCTGCCTTGTGCCTCCTAGGAGTACATTATGGCAAAAATAACAATGATGTTTTTCTGTGTGATTTGAGCTAGACAGAATGGGAGCCTGTCTGTGTGATATCAAGGCATTCTGTCCCATGCACATTGGGGGTTGCCGGATGCAGCCAGTTGCCTCAGGGCATTCACAGGGTTAGATTTTTTTTTGTCATGTTGTAGTTGCAAAGCATGTAAAGTTTGTAGTTCTGTAATATGTGTTTCGTTGTTTTTCTTACCATAGCATGTCCACCGGGAAGTATTTACTGACTGAAATTATTCGTCAGATACTTGCCTTATGGGATGCAGGCCACCAAACCAGTGAGATATGTGAATTAGTGAGAGTAGATCCAAAGATAGTTAGTCGATGGGTATGGTGTGCCTCAGAATTACCTCAGAATCACACCGAAAATCTCACTACCTCAGAATTACTTTGAAAGTGGTGAGATTACACTAAATTTATGGAATTACCTTAAAAATGAGAGCCCTTCTGCACCACACACATTCATTTTATGACTAACACCTCAGACAAATCATATGACTCGGATGATGAACTAATTATCAGTGTATGTAAACCAAGTGGCTCAAAATTATGTGGTCAAAAGGCTAAAGTGCCTACTGATGCTCTCACTATGGAAAAAGAAAAAAAAAGAGGTGTCCAATTTAACTGGGATTTACTATATTCTCAGTTTTGTAGATATATTGTGTGTGTGAATATTGAAAAGGAAAACTTATTTTCTTGAAATAAAATTTTACTGAAGTCTGTGATATCACTAATGCTTAAAATCTTTTTCAGCAGTTAATAGAAAAAGAAATGCAATGAGGCTAATAATTATTGTATGTGATTTTTTCTTCTGATAACAGTGCCAGCATTGTGGGGAGGGTCATGTAACGCTGTTGGCCCTCAATGCACACATCGCTGAGGCCCATGCAGAGCTGCTGGCACAGTACCAGCAGTGCCCCCACTGTCCAGGACTTTTCAGAGGTCGTCCAAGTTTGCTGCGACATATTAGGTAAGACAGACTATTATTATCAGCCTGATTTTATGTAATTCGATATCTTTCATAGTAGCTGTTTGTGTGCACTGTGATATCTTCCATCTATCTGTCATGTTAGTATCCACTAGCACTCTTTAAAAGGGACGGGCACAGCAGAAGAAACAATCTCACCATATACTTAATCTTTTTTACTGACATTGTGTTCCAATGTCACCATGTTAAGTGCTCTTGTTGAAAAAAATGGATTCTGATTGATGTCATCTAGGTCAAGTTTACATTTTCTTTGTTCAGTTTATCAAGTGCAACACACCTATCCTATGCAGTGCTACATTTGAGTGCCTAATCTATGTACATAGGTAAGAAGATACAGTGGGGCCACCTATAGTGTGTTTATTGGTTTTGGGAAAACACCACCCTGTCAAAACCACTTTTTAGAGGGTAAATTATCATTACAAATAGTTTTTATTGGTTCTGGCCACTTTTCCAAATTTTTGTTACTTTTCCTCCTGTTTTTTCATAATTCATTGCCCCCCCCAAAAAAAAAGAAAAAAAACCATATACTTAAATTTCATTACAAGCTGAAAAACACTGAAAAGATTCAACTGAAAAATGTATAATTAAAAAAGATGAACAACAAAGTGTTTCCAAAACTAAATGTTTGATGTTGCTTGAGGATTTTGTAGCAGGGATGGAGTGGAAGCAGGTGCTTCAGTGAATATATGATCGTCAGGGTTGCTATCAGACTATCCTCCTCCATAGCAACGATGTTCTTGTGTGTGTCTATGATGGTGTTGAAGGCATAGGTTTTCCTTGTGTATGCAGCCTTCACATTAGTGATGATCTAATCAAGGGACGGAACTAGAGCAATGACGTCAGGAGGAATGAACATGCCGGAGATGCCGATTATGATATCACACCACTACCATGTAAGCTGCATCTCACCCTGAACTTGATCTAGATCTAGATCTTGATCTTGATGCTACAGGTGGCTAAGGACCTCTCCAGAGTGAAGTCCTGTCCTGCCCCAGCCATGCCACACCAACCCTACCCACCTGCAAGCTGACACTGCACTATTATGAAAACCCCACCTTGCTAGATCATGTCAGTGCTCTGAGTGGACACAATGTTAGATGGAAACCACATGGTAAAAAAAGATACATTATAGGTGGCCCCACTTTAATATTATATTTGCAATGAAAATCACTATCAGATATCAACTTTGGAAAGTTTATATCTAAAGAGCAACCAGTATCACATACAGAATGAAATACCCAAACCAAAGTGGCTTCATTCTTAAACTATTTAAGATATTTGTTATTTATTAAAATAAACTATGTAATATGAGCCAAAGTATCATTAGTAGATCTGGATCATCAATCTTGCCATTATATTCCTCTTAAGAAATCTGCAGCTTGCGAAGCTGCTAAAGGTTTCTTTCATAAGTGTACACTTCTACTTATTTATATTTACTTTATTTTCTCTTATTTAGTTTAGAGCCCTAAGATGGTACAAGTGGGACCAAAATGTAGTAAATGAAAATATTTTTCTCAACACTGGTCCTGATCTTCATTAAAAAAAAATATATATATAGCTTTCCTGTTGATTTAATGCTCAATAGATGCTAAATAGATACTCATTATGAATCACTCTTGTCAAAAGATGCTCTTTAACTTATTGATTTTTTTCTTATCAGCCGAAGACATCCTAATGCTGATCCTCCATGTCTGGATAGAGACCAGTGTCAGGAGTGTCAGCGAAATTTCCCTACACGTACAGCTCTGAGGTTGCATCTCAAAAATGATCATCCTGAGGCACTTATTCACAGATGTCAGTCCTGTTCAGCCAAGTTCAAATACTCCTCTATGTTGCGACGCCATATCAAGGTGAGTTGATTTTAGGAAAAGCATTTTTGTTGCATTGCATTGCATGAGCAGGCAAAGCTCTTGGGACTTAAGGTTTCCTAACTCTAGACAGACTATGATTGGCTAACTTAACATAAAGTATTTATTGATGCCAAGGTTTCTGTTATCCCAATCGGCAACTGATTATTATTATCGTGTGGGTGGTGCTCCGGTGCAAGCATAACACTAAGTCGCCGACACAGTAAACATCCATAGAGAGAGAAGCCTACTCTGTCTTGGAGACAATAAATTTTGTATATATATATATATATATATATATATATGGATGGTGAGTGGTTGGAAGAGGGAGGGAGTGGTGGGGGGCGGCTTACTCGGTCTGTTTGTGAATCGAATGGGAGAGGAAAAGGACAGAGGGAAGGGGAAGGGGGAATACTATACAATCTGTTCCTGTATTTAGTGCATGGGAGGGAGGCAGGGACCCAGGGGGAGGCTTGTCTTGTCTTCATCAGGACTCAGGAGTTTCACACCAAAGTGAATAAGTCTTTTGTTATGCCTGTTTTTGTTTTTTTATGCATTTCATGTTTGTATTTACTTTGTACTCTCAAAATGTGAAGGATATCTATGAATTATGATGAGATGAGGGGAAAACAAGGTGCCAATATGTTACATCATGTTGCCACTTTGGTGGATCAGGACCAATTTTATTTTTTCTCATTACTTCTCAACAATGGCTATTGCGTTTTTAAGTATTGCGGTGATGTTAAGGGACCAATTTCTTGCAACAGCTGGGATTGAGTGTAGTATTTTTTATTCTAAATCAACTGGAAAAGTTTAAATGTTTTTACATTAATTTAAAGGTAAAAATTGCTTCCTAATTCAAATTTTCTCAATTCGAACAGCCAAAAAGAACGAATTAAGTTCAAATCAAGAGGTGCCACAGTATATATGTACAGTCATACCTCTATATACGAGTTTAATTAATTCCACAACTGAGCTCGTATCATGAAATAGCTCATGTGGTGGAACAGGATTTCCTATTTAAATACATGTAAAACTGAATAATGCATTCCAACTCAAGAAAAACATGCAAATTAAAGTTTAGTATTACCAATGTACACTGAAATAAAGTCAACATTCATAAGGAAAATAGTGATAAATGGTATTTGTTATTAAAATAAACATTGTAAATATAGGTAATGTAAATAAATAAACAAATAATGTAAATATCAAGTGATAAAAAATGTACGTAGGTTAACTCTCACAGCAGAGGCGTAAGATGGTGGAGGAGGAGGGCAGGAGTGACTCACCTGACGAGAATTAAACTTACATAATAAACAATGAAATTGATAGAGACTTAAAAAAAACATAACACTAGGTTTTTTTTTAATTTTTTCAGTTTAAAATTTTTTTTGTATTTATTTTTTATTTTATATGTTTTTTTTTCATTCACTGCAAACTAGTAGTGGCTTGGTGTATATAAATGCTTGCAGCTCATATGGTGAATATTTCCTCGTATCCTGAGTACCTGTAGTATTAGGCTCGTTTCCCAGCTCGTATCTTGGAATTTTCATATCCTGAAGCACTCGTATGTAGAGGTATGACTATTGTTCGATTACATAGTTTTTGTTTTCCTCCCTCTCTCTCTCTCTCTCTCTCTCTCTCTCTCTCTCTCTCTCTCTCTCTCTCTCTCTCTCTCTCTCTCTCTCTC
>CM035207.1:14923427-14961816 GCA_020233015.1 Callinectes sapidus | reverse complement strand
TATATATATATTGTTACGTTAACCCCCTTTTTCTTCACACTCTCTCTCTGCCCCCAGCAACACGTCTCAGGCCACAGGGTTCACACAGGCCTCCCAGGTGCACAAGCAGGGCAACAGGGCATAGGGGGGGGGGGGGTTGCGTAACTTCCACACGGTTCGGATGGGCAAGTGTAGCGAAGTGTACCTATAGCAGCTCAAAATGGGGGACAAAGCAAACACACAGAGTTCACTTTGGCTAGTTTACTCAGCAAGCACTACAGGTAACACGGGGGACCGTGACACGCCTCACACAATGACAAAGGCGTGCTCAGCAAGACGACACAGCAAGGCGGCAGCTCGGGCCTCCTCACACCTCACACCTCAATCACGGCCTCCCAGCAGGCTTCCACGATGTCAACTAGGCACACACAGTCCAGGCGCACACACTGCCAACGCACAGGCACTATTACATGGCAGTCAAAATATATCTGTCCAGGAATGAGGGGAAACCAGGCAGCTCTTCCCTCTGTCCTCCTCACTGGGCCCCAACTCTCTCCTCTCTCCCCTCTCCCCTCACTGCCTGTCGCCGGGACGATTTGCTGAATCGTCAACATTCTATCTGCCTCGCTCCAGTGCGCCTCTCTCTCTCCTTCCCGTCCCAGACCCGTTGCTTCTTTTTCTACTCTCACGCCCACCACGCGCATACATACACACATACCCACGGCCACGGCTCCCCCCCCATACATGGGTTCGTAACAATATATATATATATATATATATATATATATTCAGGTGGTTGTTTCTGTATATATGACACTTTTGCTAAATTTTTCTTAGATTTTTTAACTTGGCTTTGGTCTGTGGTCTCCTGCTCTACTGCATATATTTTTTAAGTAACCTTCAAAATGTCAACCAGAATTTGTCATATACGATGTTTCATTGTTTTGTATTTATAGGAGTTTTAAATCTTTGTAGTTAAATGAATGATTGTGATAAGGATGAATATGAGGCATGATCTTTATGTTCATACTTGCAGAATGTTCATGAGAAACAGCAACAACAAAAGGAGCAACAGCTGAAGGAGAACCGTTACAAGTGTTGTAAGTGTCCAAGGGAATATCGTAGCAAGACCTTCCTGGAAAAACACCTTGCCATCCATCTTGCTCCCAAGCAACCTCGGGTATATTCTTGTGCCATGTGTAATGCAACTTTCACCTCAAGGAGTCGAAGGTATGTTTTGGTAATGGAAATGTAGTTTGTTGGTTACAATTTTTTTATACTTAGTACATGACCTATTTATTGCCTATTCTAATCTGCTTGCTTTGTAAATATTTTGTGATGTAGAAATATATATGAATTTTCATTTCCAGTTGAAATGATTAAAGGTATTTCCTTTTTATATTGTGATAAAATGAGAACATCTGTGTATTAAATAACAAAGCATCCCTACTCCCTGCAGAAAGTAAATTGAATGCATAGTTGTTACAACCCTCTCTTTCCCTGTAGTATAAAAGGGAGGACTCCACACATTACTTTTGACATGACTTATACAACATAAAAATAAGTTCTGAATATATGCTATAGCCTTATATAGCCTTGGTATTCATTTCCATCTCATTGGTTTTCAAGCCTCTTTTCCGAGACACAAGGCTATTTTAACATCCTGATTACCACTTTTTTTTTATCTTCTCATGGTTTTCCAGATACTCATTTAATGAACAAGCCAAATGAAAAGATAAACATCTGAATGAGCTGTGTACTCACTGACCCAGCTCATATTTTTAGCCAAGCATGTTAGTCATTGAATCACAGAGGCAGGTACGTAACATACAGTAGAGACTCAATACTGGAATGTCTCAAAAGTCAAACTTTTCAATACTTGAATGCAAAAGTTTGATTTAGACCCAATACTGGAATGTCTCAAAAGTCAAACTTTTCAATACTTGAATGCAAAAGTTTGATTTAGACCCAATACTGGAATGTCTCAAAAGTCAAACTTTTCAATACTTGAATGCAAAAGTTTGATTTAGTACTAAAAAAATATCTTGTACTCAAATGTACACACATGTGGTTGTAAACCAAGGCTTCCTCCGCACCACTGCTGCCCACCCCCAGTATCCACAAAGATTTCTGGTAGTTGGTGAGTGAAGGATGCTAGCTCACTTCAGAGTTATCATTGGCTTCACTACTGTGACATCATGAGGAAAGGCAGCCAATCATTTGGCAGCATTACTCTAGGGCTTGGGAAATAATATGAAATTGTTCATAAACTTTGATACAGCATCACATGCCTGCAGCTACTACTCACCACAGTCGGCACTCCTCACAGTGCTTTCATCATGGCTAGTGGACCCTATAATATATCAAGGAGACAATGATTCTCCAATATCAAGACCTTAACTTTGGTGGAGGTGTAGTGTTGGTGTGATGATTTCAGGCAGAGAGTATTACTACCACTCAGTGCCATGGAGTCAAGGTGGTCCTCATGGCATAATTGTATATGAATACAAAGATGATATTCATTATAGCAGACAATAGAGGAGCAGAAACACAAATATTGTGGTGAAAGCAATACACATTCTCTTGTGACCATTACTCTTGGCAACTGGCAGTGAATGAATTGGCCTCCTCATCTTCAGCTCCATTTTTGGCATTTCTTGCAAAACTTCACTTCACATTACAAAACCATGCTTTCTTGGAGATAAAGCTTGTAAACAGTTGATAAGAATATTAGTTTGTGGACATAAACATATACCTATGTAAGACAGTAGTGTACCTACTACACTACAGTAGAGTGACTAACTACAATAGACACCATACTGAAAAACAAGCAGGCCATTAAGGAAGTTGATGTGGCAATGGTTGTGAAAAAGCAACTCAAGCGATCTGGGGCAGTGGAAGAAATGAAAAAGTTGTTATTACTGTATATGCTGGAGAATAAGATGAGTTTTTTTTTGCCAATTTTGAGACTCCTAAATCAAGGGGTCGTCTTATATGCCAGTAATAAAACACAAACCTATAATTCTGTGTGAACATTTAGCCACTTTACCTTGAAACTCATTCTGCATGCACACACATGCATATACCGTTTACTGTGTGTGTGTGTGTACATGTATATCATATATGTATGCATGTACACAATTCATTGGCTTAGCAGGAAGCTGCTCTCTAGCAATGTCTATGTTTATTGGCAGTGTCATTGTTTTGTTTAAGTGGTGATCACACTGGCAGTTGTTAGCAATATCAAGGCATGTTTTCTGTCTAGTGTGGCAGGTCAAGTGAGGTCAGGTCACACTTCTCCACTCATGTGCCATGTTTAGGAAGGGAGGGGGGCACCTTTATACATAAAATACTCCTTATTTTTACTTCAACGGTGATATGGAGCAAAAGTTAGAATTTGTTAACGAACCAATTTATATGGAAATATAAAGACAGACAGAAACAGGAGTAAAGGAGATGAAGCCTGGCTGTAGAATAAGGCAAGCCCGTGATTTATGGTGAAGTGGCAACAGTGGGGAAATCTGATAACTCCCTCACCATATACCTGAAACAGCTGATTCCAACCACACCATGATAATAATCAGTTGTCAATCAGACTAATAGAAACTATGGCCATATTCCTGCCATTTTGAAGTTCTGAAACACCTGGAGTTCTGCAGAACAAAGACAGTAAATTTTGCCGTGGTAACAATGTACTCAAGTGAGGGAATGAACCGCCACGCAAGTCGTTTCATGTAGCAGATCATATTGGATATGCTCATGCACTACCAGCTGTCAATACTCTCCTGATCTTCAGCAATGATCTCTAGCATTCTGACAGTATTAGATCATTGATCATGTGTTTTCCTCTCTGATGTCACCATATAGTCAAATCCTGAATCTTCCAGTTCCTTTCTGACCTTTCCCATTATCCTATTGAGTACAATACAGTTCTGTACTGGTGCCACTGAAAAAGTCTAAAATCTCCTTATTTATCCTTCTGGCATGGATTCCAAGGAGAACTCTGTGTCTTCTACAAATTTGGAGGTTGAAAATTGTCCGTAGTTGACTATTTTGTGAAAAAAGAATGGAAATATTGTCACTTTTTTCATGAAGACAGACTGACAGTGAAAGTTAAAAAAATGTATATAAAATTAGCACTTGAAAATTGTGAACAAATATCATCCGCACCCTGTAAAATGTTGCTTCATTTATTGTCTCCATTGTTTTGAAAATGTTTGTGGCATTATGGATGGTACAGTGGAACCAAGTGTGCTCTGGGGACATTGAGATTCCTAAGCACATGAATTTGAATCTGAGTCTGAGGGGAGATTGGGCATCCACTCTGGGTAACAGTTCTGTAATGGGTGGGCTTTCAGATAGATCTCCTTTAGCCCATAAATTCCTGAGAAAAGCTCACATTGTATGAATAAAAAAAGACAATAATAGACAAATAAGCTTGTGGTGATGTAGTAGTCATGTCAGAGGTAGAAGAAGTGTAAATGCTGGTGCTGATGTCAATTGGGTCATTATCAGTGTCATTGGCTTCTCTATCACATGAAGTTCAAGCTCTTTTTGGCTATCTATCAGGGTACATTAGTGATCATAAAATTATTAATAGAAAAATTGCAACTGGGTTGAAAATGGCATTCATGGGAGAAGAAAAACAATTTTGTAGTTCTTGTGTTAATATAATGTGTGGGGTTAGAGGAACATCTGTATTTACTAAAACACTAAATGGCTGTTTGAAGAACCAATATTTTTCTTTTTGTGTGATTAAGCAATATGATGTTATAGTCCCAGTTTTTCAACCACATTTGGAGTTGTATTGCTAATCCCACTTTTGTTTATAAATCATTAGATTATTGTGACAGGAAAGATATCTTACCATCATAAGAATTTGTTGGTCTCATTTTATAAGAAACTGTGAAGCTGATGGCTGCTCACACTGAAGTGGATGATGCCATTATCTGAGGTTACCAATCTGATGTGATTTGGGTAAAGACTCTTGTATTATTAATATGGAAACTGATGATAGTGCTTATGTGAAGTAGGAAAATACACTATTTTCACCATACTATGCTTTCTCACTATGTATGAGGTGAAAACTGAAGGTAAATAGTATAAAAAGTAACAAAGACTTTTGAGGGAAAGAAAATTGAGATGGAAACTGAAGGTGAATGATATGAAAAATAATATGTTTTTTTGTGAAGGAGGTAGTGTATGATATCTGTGAGGTATGAGATAGCTAAAGCAGAAGAAAGTATTAGGAAGGTGAAAGAGAGAACAGTGGGCACAACACAACTATGTAAATATAGTAAAATTGATTGAAAAATGAGAGAGAGAGAGAGAGATCTGTGGAAGGTAGGCATGTCATAGAATGACTTGTAAGTGTTATGAAAGAGAAAAACTATTTTTAATTTTGTAATGCTTTCTTGCAGTATTGATGTATAGATCAAAGACTTGGGCTTTAATTAGGGTTTAGAAATAAAAAAATATAAGCAATGACTGAGACTTACCCAAGATAGATATGCACAGTGACAAGATGGAAGAATGAGAACAATGAAAATGTGTATGAAAGAAATTGTATGGACGCGTGCAATTGAAAGTAATTCTCCATTGGGTGAAAAGCAGCACACACAGATGGAATATTCATTTTGAGAGGATGAGGAATGAAGAGCTTCTAAAAAAGGTATATGTGAATTTCATTGAAAGGTAGGGACAAGATATAGAACTACATTTGTGAAAAAGGTACTTTTAGAAATTGAGTGATTGAAGAATATACAAGTGAATATAGGGATAGATAAGTAGAGGGGAAGACTTCTGTTCTGGCCATTCTGTAATGGGATTGGAATAATCAATAAATACATAAATAACAAGAACAGATATGATATATCTCAGTGTACCCACCCTAACATTGCAGACTATCAAGATATTATTGGATATGCCGCATTAATGTGTTTTGTTTTCTTTTGGCGATGTACCACAAGAAAGGCCCACACTAGATTTTAAAGAAATGTATACTGTTTCCCTTTTGTTTTATAGGTTATATAACTAAGTGCATGACAGTTACTGAAGCTAATATACCAACAGATCACGCCATACCAGAATGGTCCATTGGGATAAGAGTCGTCCACGATGCAGCGAATGCAACCAGTTCTTTGACACAGCTGAAGAACTGAACACACATCGCCAGAAACACAAGATGAAGTGTGCTGTTTGTGACAAGACATTTCTGGTGAGTAAATGTTTCAGGAGTGCTTGTGAAGCAATATAGTAAGATATCTTAGTAATACTTAACCAAAAAATATCTTCAGTTTTATCTTGCTGGCAAATGCCACCCAGATTTCAAATAAGAAAGAGGCTCTAATAATATATATATATATATATATATATATATATATATATATATATATATATATATAGTATATATATATATATATATATATATATATATATATATATATATATATATATATATATATATATATATATATATATATATATAGTACTCGTTAAAAATATGCGACCACCTTCCTACGTGGTCGTGTATTTATGGCGAAAAATAGGATGGTGTTTATGAGGGTGAAGTGATATTAGACAGAAGTACACGACCACCCTATGACATCAGACCATCCCCTCACTACAAGCTTGAGCTAGCAGGAAGTCGTCAGTGTGCCTCTGGCTGTCACATGGAGAGATTGTCTGTTGTGTGTTGCTCCCATAATCGACCCTGCTTCACGTAAGTTTTTTGTGGTTTGAGTGCATTATCACCATACTATGTCGAATTCAAAGGATTTGACTAGTGAGACAGTTGCTCAGATTGTTGGTCTGAAGGTGGCAGGCCATTCAATAACTGAAATCTGCCGGCTTACTGGTGTGGGGCGTACTAGTGTTAAGAAGTACTCACGTCTGTTTCGTGAGGGTGGCAGTGACAAACTCCCAAAGAAGAAACCTCGCTCTGGCCGTCCACGAAAGATCTCCAAACGTGCTACAAACATTTTAAAACGAACCATAGAGGCCACAGCTTCGACCACAGCAAGGAAGTTGAAAGAAGAAAATGCTGGGGCCTTCCAAGAGGTGTCTGTACGAACAGTGTCACGTCGCTTGTATGAGTTAGGCTACAAGAGTCACAAGCCTACTAAGAAACCTCTCCTTAGCAAGTTGCAGAAGGGCAAGCGAATTAAATTTGCTCGTAAATACGGACAGTGGGATGATGACGATTGGCTGTCAGTGTTATGGTCAGATGAGGCCACTTTTAATGTGACATGTAACAGGAATGCCAGAGTGTACCGCCGACGTGGCAGTGATCCTCTCGACCCCCGCTATCTTGAAAGCACAGTGAAACACCCAGATTCACTTAGGGTTTGGGGCTGCTTTTCTGGCCTTGGACTTGGCAAGTTAGTGGTACTTCCTAAGAACCTCAAAGTAAATGCAAATGTGTATTTAGAGCTCTTGGCTGACCATTTGCCAGAGTGTTTTGACATGTGCAGTGCCAAAGTATTCCAGCAGGATGGTGCACCAGCCCACACTGCCAAATCTGTGACACAGTGGCTCAGAGACTGTGAGGTACCCTTTATTGATGACTGGCCAGGTAACAGCCCTGATATAAACCCAATAGAAAATCTTTGGGCCATCATAAAGAAGGATTTACAAGGAAAAGACGTGAGTTCGGTTCCACGGCTAGAGGTTGAAATACGTGAGTGTTGGGAGAACATACAGGCAGATACCCTCAGGAACTTGGCTCTATCTCTTCCAAATCGACTGAAAAGTATCATTAAGAGGAAGGGTGGACCAACAAAGTACTAATACTACAGGAAAACATTGTTTTTTTATTTTATTTCTATTGTGACATTGTTTGAGGTTGTGGTCGTAGGTGGGTGGTCGCATATTTTTGACTAGTACTGTATATATATATATATACACACACACACACACACACACACACACACACATATATATATATATATATATATATATATATATATATATATATATATATATATATATATATATATATTATAAAGTACACAAGTATGTCACTCATTTTTATCACTTTCTTTTATTGAAGGGAAATTCTTTTTAATCAAAATGAAATGAAATTCAATGTACATTGTATCAAGATAGTAGAAATGGATTGTTGTATTTTTCTTTAATTTGTCTTACATTAGTCATTAATTTTCAAAGTATCTTTCATTTTGATGATCAATTCCTAGTTGGCCTGAACTACACTGAGTAGGAATTGCTTGTACTTTTTGTTATGCATGATGCTGGAATTTAATCTCTTTGTCAGGAATTGATGCATCCTCATTGACCCAACAGATAGTTAGATTATAAGGCTCAACATTAGATTTAGGATATAAGTTATTTTGCCCTACATTTGTTTGATATATCATTTGACATATCATAGTCTGACATCATTACATTAGTAGATTCTTTGTATATATACGGGCATCTAAGTTAAATTCACTTAATGTTTCGGGCAAAACATTATTGGAACCTATCATAATAGCCAAGGTCCGCCATGTTCAAAGTAGTGACAGTCAGTACAACTCAAACCACCAAACTTACTACATCTCCCGTGATACTAGTTGCCGTCTACCTATCACCAACCACAGCCAACACCTTCATGGATTAATTCCGTCCACTTATAAACCAGCAAGAGGTCCAGCTAAGTACTGTCTAGGAGATATATACTTGTGTACACTTTTCTAAATATCTCATATTATGATGGTACATAAGTCACATCGGCCTCTCCTTAACATCTTCATACCTCTACTATGGTAATTATCATTTAACTATAATTGAGGGGAAACAAGTTTTACCAGTGCTTGATTAATAATATTCCCCACACTCTTCATCACAGTGATGTCTGCTCATCTGAGTCACTGACCACCTTTAGGACTCTCACCCTCTTTTTTGCTGTAATCCAATCCTAGTATTTTGCAACTCTCTTGTAGGTGAAAAACTGATTCTTAAAGTACTATATAGAAAAATTCTTTATTTCTTTGGATGAAGAAGAGTCCAATAGGTGTTGTGGATTGAGTCCCTTTTTTATGGTTATGGTTTTATGGATTGATCATCCTGTGTTTCATGTCCTTCAGAGAGTCATTATCAAAGAAACCAAGCTCCTTAATCCTTAAAGTGTGGTTGTCAACAATTGTTAGCAACAGGTGCATGTGCTCAAATCCTGGGTGTACACAATATTCAAGCCTTTTTTATTCCTTTTTAATTAGCTCACTGTCAAATTTTATTTATTTATCCTCATGTATAGTAAACGTGTTTTCTTTCAAACACTACCCACCCACATTCCATTGACTTACCACTGGTCAGTCTACATCTTGTTCTATCTTTGAGAGAATGTCCACTAGATATCCCAACTTGTCTCACCCTTCCAATCAGTTTTATAGACAAGATGGGGACCCTTTGACCTTAACACCCATCAAGAACATCTGGAAAGACTTGAAGATTAGTGAAATCAAAACAGAATTAGACCAAACATTCACCTAATGCCATCATTGGTTGTTGGATTTGAAATTGCTTGCAGAAACATTGATGTCACAGATTCTTCAGAACACTTTTGTAAGGGAGAGAGGAAAGCTCCTCTCACACGCAAATCAGGAAAGAAGAGAAGCTATGTATTTACTCCAACTGTAAATGGTACAAATCTAGCACTATGCATTACAGACCCTCTTCTCTTACTCTCTAAACCAGCAGTGATTCCCAACCTGGGTTCAGCAGAACTCTGTGATATATATATATATATATATATATATATATATATATATATATATATATATATATATATATATATATATATGTGTGTGTGTGTGTGTGTGTGTGTGTGTGTGTGTGTGTACAGTCAGCCCTCGTTTGTACGGACTAATACAGACTGGGCCATATCCGGAAAGTGAAAAATTGAAAATTGAGTACAATACAGTTCTGTACTGTACAGTAAGCATCCTATATTGTCTCGCACACATACTCATAGGTTACAATATGGTGCAATATGCATATACAGTATACACGAGAGTAAACTATGGTTATACCTGCAATAGGGTACAGTATAATATTAATCCGAAAACTGCTGTAAGCCCTCTGGGTGGCTTAGCGGTAAACTGCTGTACGCCTTCTGGAAGCGCTCTTTTTAAACAGGCAGCACAAAGTTTCTTTGATTCACATTTCTTTGAAATTATTATTTTTTGTATTTTAATAACCTTTCATTTAGTAATTTTTATCCTCCTAATATGAATTTGGTTATTCATATCATACTAATAAAGAGAAACAATGGAACTACTATATTTTTATTTTATATAGTCAGTATTGTATACACCGCATAGTGTAGTGGTAGCACGCTCGGCTCACAACCGAGAGGGCCCGGGTTCGATTCCCGGGTGCGGCGAGGCAAATGAGCGAGCGAGCCTCTTAATGTGTATCTAGCCCCTGTTCACCTAGCACCATGTAGGTGCGGGATGTAACTCGAGGGGTTGTGGCCTCGCCGTCCCGGCGTGTAGTGTGTGACACACACACACACACACACACACACACACCCAGCCACTGGGGGCACAAGCCAGTGCAACTCAGTGCCGGTCCCAAGCCCGGATAAATGGGGAGGGTTGCGTCATGGAAGGGCATCCGGCGTAAAAATATCTGCCAACTCAATATGCGGAGCTTGTCAAAGACGAGTGGTCTGCTGTGGCGACCCCAACAATGGGAATAGCCGAAAGATGAAAAAAAAGAAAAAAAATAGTCGATATTGTGCTCCTCTCATAGATATTAGAGTTTGAGTCTCATGTATGGTAAGAGGAAGGTACAATTTAGTAGTATAGAAGTTGTTTTTGTATAATAAAGAATGAAGTGAACAAGATTATGGGAACAAGTGCTCCTTCACTAGACACTGTCAGATGTGAAGAACCAAGGGTAGCTGGCCCGCACCGTGCATCACTCACCACATACACACACAGCTGTATAGTATGGTATGTATATTACGTATTGTGGCTTACACGGAACTAATATTTCGGTACTTTATTTATTGTGAACCAAGCAGAAGAGAGTATTTTTGTTTCACTTAATTATTTAGAACAGAGAGAGAGAGAGAGAGAGAGAGAGTGTGTGTGTGTGTTATAGATTCACACACACACACACACACACACACACACACACACACACACACACAGAAACATGTACAGACTGAACATGGTTGTGTGTATTCACATGTGACATTGACAAAACTGCCATATGGTCGTCATCATGGCAACGAGTCATCTGTGTGTATTCCCTCTGCCACCTCCCTCCCCACACCCCGCACTCCACAATGGCCCCAGATACTGCCAGAAATCCATTTTTGTGGTGAAAAATGCATACAAATATGGTAGCTACAGTACATTTTGAGTTACAGAATTGTGAATTGAAATAGTTGTGACACATCTCTATAACGTAGATATCATTTAAGGAAAGTCAATTTTTTCCTGATATTGCCACACCACGGGAGCCCCTCTTAATCCTATAGCCGCAGTGTATGGGTTAATAGCATCGCCTGCGTCGTCTGCCGCGAGAGCTACTTAACAGTCAAAGTTGTCACTCTCCGGACAAACATACTCTGCATCGGACAATCCTCCGGACCACAGACATTGACCGAAAAATTGAAAGTCCGATTAATTGAGGTCCGTAAAATCGAGGGCTGACTGTATATATATATTTTTTTTTCTGTGATTGTGTGACTGTTGTTGTTTGGGCTGCATAAAGAAACTCACGTGAGACATCTATTGGCCACTCAACAAAATATCGCATACAAGTGAAAAGAAACTTACCTAATTATATATTTTGTGGGGATTTTCGACACCGCGTAAATTCAAAAACACGTAAAACGATCAAGCGTTAAATGAGAAGTACCTGTATATATACATCTGTGTGTGTAATTCACTGTGTGTGTGTGTGTGTGTGTGTATGTGGGCGTGTGTGTTACAGTAGGGCTTAACATTTACCACTGGGTTATAGGTTTGTTTTATCCCCATTGTATAAGACTACCCCTTGATTTAGGAGCCTCACCACTTTGTCAGTAAACATTCATCTGTAATGAAAGGAGTTCATACTGTCAAGGAGCCAATAAATTATGTACATTCCTATTTGAATATATATAAGAGTATGTGTGCATGTGTGTGTATTTTTGATGAGTAATATATATATATATATATATATATATATATATATATATATATATATATATATATATATATATATATATATATATATTTGAGAGTTCCTTGGAATATGAAAAATTATTACAGTGGTTTCTCTGAGGTGAAATAAGTTGCAAATCACTGATCTAAGCCAAGGTTAGTCCTCAGAATCTTCATTAAGTCTGAAACCAGCTCCAACACAAAGAGAAAAGAACATGAATAGAAGAAAACATGGAACATATGGTCACATGAGCATAGAAGTATACCGTTTTGTGTCTTCCTTATTGTCACGACCACCAGTACAATTATGGACCCCATTACTGTGACTGCAACTACCTACTATGTTACCACAGTCAAACAGTAGTAATATATAGAGAGGAGGCAGTAGATACCTGCTGAAACAATAATTACTTCAAATGAAGTCTAATGCACTGGGATACTGTGAACCTATCATAAGAAACCAATGTGACCTCACTGATCATTTCCCTTTGTGTCTCACAACATAAAAAGACAATAACAGCCTGTCTTCTAAAGATAACTATCTTCCTTCATACAAAGATATATGCACCTACATAGTTACCCATACACTCTTCATTCAAAATTTGAAATTGAGATATGGCAAATCCTACACCAGCCTTAGGGTTCCCTTCTGAGGAGGGGACCATTAGTTCCTCCAGATCAGACCACTCTACAGCTATTGATCATAACTGTCTTTGCACCCCCTTCAACTTTTTCTTCATTAACTACTGCAATATTCACAGTGTTAGATATAATTTTCAATATGTAGAACACCACCTATTTTCTACTGGACCTTATCTTCTTTTCCTCTCTGAAACACAGGTGTCTGAGGAGGGCAAGTTACAGTAGCCCCTCTTCATTCCCTTCTACTTTCTCTATCATATTCTATTCTACTTCTATCATATTTTTGTAAAAGCTAGGTGTTGCATGTACACTACCTTCACAAGTTTTGTGCTTGCTTCCTTTGTAAGGTATGCTTCTAAATTTGAGGATCACAAAACCTTGAGCATTGGAAACACTGAAAAATTGCTTATTTATTCCAGTCTGTTAAGAAGCTGACTTTCTTCCTTCACTCCATTATCTCAAAATAATTCTAAATATATGGTTGTGTTGCAATTTAAGTGAAGAATGCTCTTGTAAAGACAAAATAATAGAAAACATTTCATTAAGATTGAAAAAAATAAGAATATTAATGTTTCATAACCTCACTCTTGAACATGGTCCATTATTGTGGAGCCTTGGGCCAGGGTAGTGCTGACACTGCTGCTTGGGACGTTGTCTCATCTATCTGATGCAGAGCAGACTTAGTGTTGTGTATTGCTTAAAAACTTTACTCCTCTGCTTCTGTCCATGTGTGTTTCATTGAAACACCTTATGCAAAGGTGTGGCTGACCATCATATTTGTTTCTAAAGGTGGGCACTGTCCCAGCCTTGCTTGAGGCAACCTTGTATCCCTCAGAGTGATATCTTTTCATAACATCCTCTACATCATATGAGGCGCGCGGTGCAACAACGACGTAACCGTGAAATTTGAGATTTCGTGTTTTTGCCTGCTCCGTGTGGTAGAAGGGTGTAAAAGTCTCGTGGTGATGTCGGCCAAGTCATATTCGACCATCTAAGCACCTGTACTAAGGCTCAAAGTTGAGCGTAGTGCGGAAAAAATTTCTCTGGACTAACATCTCGAAAGCGGTACAACAACGACGCAACCTGCTCCTCCCAGCCTCACGTGCGTATGGCCAATCAGCGGCGCGGTTGCAGCCGCCCGGCGCGGGCGAGCCAATCACAGCACCGCTGCCATGTTTACCAGCGCTGTTGCCATGGTGACAACACACTCACCATGTGCTCATCCACTCTGCCCTTTAACACGCCCGAGCACAGACGCACGCTACCTAAAAAATTCATAAAAAATTTATTTATGTACCAATCTTCATGAAACTTTCACCAAATACTATGTGTAATAGGCTCTAACACATTATTAACAAATGAAAACAATATCGGTAAAAAAAATTATTACCTACGGTATACGCGTTAATTAACGCGTAAGTCATCCACCCCAAATCGTCACCTATCACTTCGAAACCTACATCTCCAAACAGAACTACCCAAGACCTTTCAAATGATGTATAATACTTACTTAATTAAGGGTATCTATTGTGTGCAACCAGTGTTTAACTTTGAGCGCGTTTTTTTCAAAACTTCCATTTCTCGGTTACGTCGTTGTTGCACCGCGCGCCTCATATATGCATCATTAAAACTACACAAGAGTGCAACAAGACCTGTCGATTGCAAACTGGTATATATATGCACCAGTTCATGCTTAGTACATCAGTGCACCAATACATGATAGAGGGAAAAATATTAATACTCCACAATCCTACAGGTCACCCTCTCACAATGACATATATGTATATAGTATCAAATTTCTTTGCAAAAGTCTAGTGGACACTAACATGGCAGCATGAAGTGTATCGAAGAGCAGAATTCTCAAGTGCAGTTGACCTGTTAGGAGGAATATTTCAAGACATTTATTCCTACCTTTTGGCTGACTCTTTCCAACCTGTTTGGTGGCAGGTAAATTATTTTCCTTTTTTCATTGTCTTATGTTGCTCTTGGCTAGCTTTCCCCTCTTAAATGAAAGAAAATTACCTTGACCTTCCCAAATCACATTAATTTTTAATAAATGTCTGAAACACATAAATAAAATGTTCCATTAATGATAAAAACAAAAATAAGAGAATACAGTATACCCTCACCCATTCGCAGTTCACAGTTCACACCCCCACATACTTATGGATTTTGCTCTCAAAATTATTTTTCTTCAGAATTTTGGCAATTTCTTGAATTTCTTAGGCCATTTTTAGCAGATTTGGATGGGTGGGTGCAGGGTGGATTCTTTCCAAGTGAGGAGTGAGTGCCCTCTACCTCCCATAGCTCACTCCCCCCTCTGTCTCTCCTCATCTGTGCCTTCTCTTCCTCCTTTTTGGGCAGCCAGGGTCCTTCCCCCCAGGGATACCAGTGTCCCTGGCCATGGCTGACCAGCTGGTTGGGGTGGGGCTTGCAACCCTTCCCCGTAAAAAACACCCACAGTCACCAACAAAGTTAGAGGCAGAGGTCGGGGTAGGGGCTATAGGCGCGGGCGAGCCTCTGGCCACGGCCCTGATCCAAGTATGCTGGGGGATCCGACCGTGCAGACCTCTCGGGTGCCAAGGCACTAGAGGGGCCTCCCTACCGGTATGACGGATGCAGGGGAAAGCCTGCGGGAGCCCTGTGTCCTGAGAGGGGCGGGAGGACCCCCTAGCCCTACCTCTGATTTTAGGGGTGTCAGTGGGCCTGCAGATGTGGCGCCTGCACGTTGGACCGCTCCTGGGGTGAACCTTCAAAGGGTTCTGCATGTGGGCTCCTGGAATGTCCTGAGTCTCTCAGAGGATCACCAACTGCCTCATTTATCAGATGTGCTCAGTAGGCTGAGGGTGGATATGGTGGGGCTCTCTGAGACAAGGAGGCCTGGCAGTGGCGAGACCAGTAGTAAGGGTTTTACTTACTACTGGTCCAGCATGAGCAATGGTCACCGTGTCAAGGGGGTAGCCATAGTTATCTCCAGCAGACAGCAGCCGTCTGTTGTAGAGGTTACTCTGGTTGATGAACGTATAATGCCATTAAGGCTGAAGCACAGTTTAGGCTTCATGTCTGTTGTTGCTGTAGATGCTCCTACCGAGGTATGTGAAACTGAAGAGAAGATGTTCTACACCAAACTTGACTTTGTACTGAACCAGTGTCCCCGTCATGATGCACTCATTGTCCTGGGCAACTTTAATGCTGTCACTGGCACCGAAAGGGCTGGCTATGAAATATGTGTTGGTCCCCATGGTTCTGGTACCAGGAATGACAACAGCTCTTTCCTTCTGAATTTTGCAAGATCCAGAAGGCTGAGAATTGCAGGTTCCTGGTATCAGAGACCAGCGCTGCACCGCTGGACTTGGTATAGCAATGCCGGAGGGGTAGCGAAAGAGATCGATCATATCCTTGTCAGTACTTGTTAGAGGATCCTCAAGAACTGCAGGGTTTTTTGGAGTGCCGAGTTCTTTGCAACTGATCACAGGCTTGTTGTTGCTTCACTCAAGCTTCATATCAAGTCCAGAAAGCCTCCAAGACGCAACCACACTGTGTTTCATCTTGAGAAGCTGAAGGATTTGACATGTGCACAAGAGTATGCAGTGACAGTCTCCAATCGGTCTGGAGTGCTCGACACCCTTGAGGACCCTGAGGAGCTATGGGATAACTTTAAACGTGAGACTCTTGAGGCTGCCAAGGAATGCATTGGGGAGCGCCTGAGGTCACGGAGTGGCTTCACCTCAGTAGAGACGCTGGAAAGTATTGAGGAGAGCCGTGCTGCCAGACTTGCTGGGAACCATGACCAGTACAGGGCTCTGTCACATAGGACTAGAACTCTTCTGAGAAGAGACAAGGAGAGGTATGTCAAGGGTCTCGCTGAGGAGGTTGAGTGTCATTTAAATGCTAATGACCTCAGACCTGCCTATCGAGCTCTGAAGAAACTCCGCTCCAAGTCTACTTCTCAGGTGATTACTATCCAAACAGCAGATGGTTGCCTCGTATCGGACGCAGATGGGCAGATGGCTTGTTGGGCTGAGTACTTTGAGCAGTTGTTCGCGGTGGATCCTCCAAGCGGACAGCAGTACCTGTTCATGGTGGATCCTCCAAGCAGGCAGCAATAGCTGTTCATGGTGGATCCTCCAAGCAGGCAGCAGTAGCTGTTCATGATGGATCCTCCAAGCGGACAGCTCCAGACTGCAGGGTTCCAGACGCTGGATGCTGATTCACCCTTTGATGAAACTGCACCCTCCATTGGCGATGTCAAAGAGGCTGTGGCAAAGCTGAGGGGTGGAAAGGCAGCTGGCATCTGCAACATCAGTGCGGAGCTGCTCAAAGCTGGGGGTGAAGCCATGATCCGTGGGTTGCATGCTGTCTTGACTGCTGTATGGCATTCAGGTACCAGTCCTCCGGACTGAAAGAAGGGGTTGGTTGTCCCTATCTGGAAGGGGAAAGGGGACCGTCAAGACTGCAGCAACTACCGTGGAATAACGCTGCTCAGTGTACCAGGAAAGGTGCTTGCCCATTTGCTGCTGACACGGATCTGCACTCACCTGCTGAAGCATCAGAGACCTGAACAGTCAGGGTTCACGCCCGGTAAGTCAACAACTGACCGTATCCTAGCGCTTCGCGTACTGGTGGAGCGCCGACGTGAGTTTCGACAGGGAATGCTTGCAGCCTATGTCGATCTCAAGAAGGCGTTTGACTCAGTGCATCGAGAGACACTCGGGGATCTTCTGCGTCTCCGTGGGATTCCTGCAAGGATTATTGGTCTATTAACTGGCCTGTACTCCGGGACTGTAAGTGCTGTGAAGTGTGGAGGAGGCGTGTCCAGCTTCTTCCCTGTGAATACAGGTGTGAGGCAGTGCTGTGTGCTTGCTCCATCACTTTTCAACACATGCATGGATTGGGTACTAGGCAGAGTTGTGGAACAAAGTCATTGTGGAGCATCTGTCGGCAACACCAAGATTATAGATCTTGTTTTTGCTGATGATGCAGCAATCTTCGCTGAGTCACTGGAGGCTCTGGTAATGGCTCTAGAGGCACTGCACAAGGAGGTGAAGCCCTTGGGACTTAAGGTTTCCTGGGCCAAGACCAAGGTCCAGGTGTTTGGAGGCGTGCTGGATGAAACAGTACAGTCTGTCCATGCATGTGGTGAGGACATTGAGATCTTGAAAAACTTCACATACCTTGGTAGTGTAGTACATAACGATGGTGGGTCGAGCCAAGAAGTCACACGGCGGATTGGCCTGGCCCACGGCATTATGGATTCACTCAACACGAGTATTTGGCGTTGTCAATACCTGTGCAGACGGACAAAGATTCAGATCTTCAAGTCGCTGGTGATCCCTGTCTTACTCTATCTATGGTTTTGAGACATGGACACTGAACAATGACCTGAAGAAGCGAATTGATGTCTTTGGTACTAGATGCCTTCGCAGGATCATGGGATACCGCTGGTATGACTTTGTGTCAAATCAGCGATTGTTCCACGAGACCGATTCGAGGCCTATTACTATCATAGTCCGTCAGCGCCAACTGCGGCTATATGGGCATATGGCGCGATACCTGGGAGCCGACCCTGCTTGTCGGGTTGTTTCCATAAGGGACAATCCAACTTGGAGGAGGCCAAGGGGACGCCCACAGAACTCTTGGCTGCGGCAAGTCGATGCCTCCTGCTGGGAGTTACTCGGTATACGAAGGGAGCCTGCATGGGGACTCGCGAGGCGTGACCGCCAGGAGTGGCGCTGTAGGGTAGGCGAGGCAACGCGCCCTCCGTCGTATGCCCCCCATGATTGATTTATTGATTTTAGCAGAAATATGTTCACATTCACCCTAATTAGTAAATTATTTTAAAATAACAATGTCAGTTAACATAAAATAAAAAAATAAAAAAAGAGAGATGATACAATATAACTGGTAAATAACTTTAAAATAACAATGTCAGTTAATTTTAAATAAAAGATTAGAAAAGAGAGATGATACAGTATGAATGATAAATAATTTTAAAATAACAATGTCAGTTACGAGCTTATGTTTCTCCTTCCTGCTGATTGGCTGCAGACAACGCGACGTCACAAGCATCTTCATGCATGAAACGCTAAATGGTTTTCTCTCTCTCAGTTGGATATGGATTTTTAAAGTGATTGTTTGAATTCAAGTTTTTGATGTGTTATATAATTACTATTGTACCCCTGTATTACTTACGTCCTATAATGCCACCAAAATTTTCTTTAGAATGTGTTTGGGAATCATATTGTAGTGTATATATTATACATAGGCGTTTTAAAACTGCATCAATAATTTGTGGATTTTCAGGATTAGCGAGAGGGGAAGGAACATAACCCCCACAAATAGCGGGGGATACTGTATATGTTTTGATGCATGACTGCCTTATATCAGCAATGTATATCACATGTTTATTTCTTTTCAGCATTACCAACGAAAAGTATTATAAGTGAGATTGCTGTGTGAAATCAAACAAATATACATCCTCTATACTATGAAAAAATAGAGGAAAAATAGAGATAGTGACAGTTATTTCCTACCATACTTCATTTTATGTTAAGTAAGGATCACACTATGATACAAATGTCTGAACTTCAGATATCACAAAAATAAAAACAAATTTTATCTGCCATTAAAATGTGGCATCCTATGAGAAATAAAAGCACACATCTTGTTCATTGTCTTCATGCCTACTTGCAATGTTCCCAAAATTTTCTCTTTTGAGTAAGAGCTGTACAACCTACCCCCTTATACAGCATTATATGTGCCTGACCATAATGCCATAGGGATAAGGATAATACCTGATGTCTTTATATTTCAGTAAACCAGCTATATTAGAGCTTTGTGTCTAGAAGCACTAAAATCAATTGACATACATAGTATGGATCTCTCTATGTTTGATGTCAGTTTATTAAAAGACAAGTTAGCTACAAGCTAAAATGAAGTTATTTTGTAAAGTTGAAAAGATGTTTATATCCCTATACCACATGGAATATGATTGACTGAAAGAAGTTTCATAATATGTATTGTAACCTTGAGATTTCTCTGTTTTCACCCAGCGCCGAGACTCTCTCAGGGAACACCTCCTCATTCACAATGGTCCTAAGCTCCCTTGCCCATTCTGTCCCAAGAAGTTTACCCAAAACTCAAACCTGAAACGACACATCCGTGTCCACACAGGTAAGTTATTACAAATTTATTTAATCCATTGTACTTCATTACACTTTTGATACAATGATCTGACCTGTGTTATTTTGAAGTGTTCTACATTATTATTTTTAATATATGTATCTCACAAAGATAGATATGAACTGCCTAACAAGGAGACAGAAAAGTCATTTTAAATAGAAAGAGTCCCCGTTTTTCACATGAAAAATGTAAAATTATGACTGTACAATGCATGATGCTTTAAATTCCTATGAATGGAATTACCTTTTCACATTATTTCACATTTCAATGAAAGTAAAAACCTATGTGAATAGAAGTAAAGAATTTATCTATTTATATGCAGCCAGCACCCCAAAAAAATATTAAATTTTCAGTCTTGGGCATTACCTGCACACCATTCATTTAGTTTAATCCAGTTGCACATATACACAGGTCTTTCTCTACCTCCAGTAATACAAATTGTTTCTCAAATATTTTTATCTTTCAGCCCAAGCCAATCATAGATGCTACCTCATCACCAGTAGTAGACAGTTTAGTAGCCATTGGAAAGTTGTATTAAAAAGTATAACATATCTAACTTATTGAAATTTACTCAGGAAGGCACAAACAAAAAATATCTCCTTGTTACTCTAGTCAATTCTTTTCTAAAGCCATTATCGCATTCCCTGTGTGTTTGTACTAAAATGTACTGCACATATTGGTCCACAGGTGACCAAAAATTATAAATCTGTATCTTCATAATTAATGTATTTCATATCACATTTGAGGCAAATATGCAGTTGGAATATTTTTTTATTGGGGTATTGAACATTACTTTTTTCTTCCCAACCTAAAATGTTAGAGATCAGATGTCAGGCATTATGTGGAGTCCCTACATGATGTACTAACTTCCTAAAGGGTTGGTTGTCTCTGAAAAGATGTGGAAAATTGCAGGGTGGTATCATCATTACAGGAATGGATAGGACAGGAAGTTTGCTTAAGATCATTAATGGATAATAGAGAGAGTGTAGATTACAGGACAGAATCCTGAGAAATACCACTGTTAATAGATTTGGGAGAACAATGGCTGTCTACCACAGCAGCAATAGAATGGTAGGAGAGGACACATGAGATAAAGTTGCAGAGGGAAGAATAAAAGCTGTATGAGGACAGTTTTGAGATCAAAGCTTTGTGCCAGACTCTATCAAAAGCTTTTAATATGTGTAGGGCAACAGCAAAAATTTCACCAAAATCTCTAAAAGAGGATGACCAAGACTCAGTAAGGAAAACCAGATCACTGATAGAACGACGTTGATGGAAGGCATACTGTTGATCAAATAGAAGATTTTGAAGTGACAGGTATTAAAGAATATTGTGGATAGATTAAAAGACTTTAGACAAGGAAGAGATTATAGCTATAGAACTGTAGTTTGAGGGATTAGAATGGTCACCTGTTTTAGGAACAAGCTGAATGTAAGCAAACTTTCAGCATGAAAGAAAGCTAGAAGTTGGTAGACAGAGCTGGAAGACTTTGGCCATTCAAGGTGCAAGCATGGAGGCACAGCTTTTTGAGAACAATATGAGGGACACCATCAGATCCATAAGCCTTCCGAGGGTTAAGGCCAGCTAGGGGCATGGAAAATATCATCGTAGAGAATTTTAATTGATGGCATGAAATGGTCTCAGGGAGGAGGAGAGAGAGGAACAAGCCCAGTTTCATCCAAGGTAGTTATTAGCAAAGGTTTGAGCAAAGACTTCAGCTCTAGAGATAGATGTTGCTGCTAATCTGGGCTCAATAGCCTAGGGACCCATCTAGCAGAAAGCTTGCTTAGCCCCATGTTCATATTTGAACATGTTATAACATGTTGGCACAAGAATGTTCAGGTGCATTGAAATCAAAATCCTTCCAAACAATTTTTAGGTATGGACTTTTTCCACAAACTTTTTGAAGACCCTATATATATATATATATATATATATATATATATATATATATATATATATATATATATATATATATATATATATATATATATATATTATAGTGTTTGATTTACATTGTTTTGTTTTAAGCAACCTCTTCAAGAATGCAAACACTCATGTAAAGTGAGAGTTACCTCTACATATAACTATTTCAACTAACAATATAATGAGCAGAAAGTATAAAGTATAAGATTATTGAACTGACTCACTTGCTGAAGCAATCTGTTTAACATACTTGGCAACTAGGTGGTGAATGCAAGATCCTAAAAACTGAGTGAATATTAAGCAAGCTAAGCATCAGTTGTCCTACCATATTGATTATATTGAGCAACATTAAGAAGTTTTTGTACTATTACATAAACCCTACTGGATGATTAAATAGCCCTGTTCTTCACTATTATCTCTTCACCAAGAACATTGTTTTTACATTTTCTTTCACTCTTAACAGGTGAGAAGCCATACAAATGTAGTTTTTGTTCCAAGCGGTTTGGAGACAAGTCAGCCTGCAATAGCCATATGAGGGTCCACACAGGAGCTGAGAGGTGTTCGTGTCCTGAATGTGGAGCTTCATTTTCCAAACGTCAAAAGCTCAACTACCATATGAGGAAACACACAGGGGAGGGATTGCTGCATTGTCCCTTGTGTACTCGTTCTGCTACCAACTCCTATTCCCATAAAAAACACCTTGAGACCCACCAGACAGTGCTGGGTCGCTTATTGCAGGGAGCTAGAGTGTTGGGCCAAACTGAGGACTGCCAAAGCTTAGCTCTCCGCACCCTCCACAACCTTGCCTGGGTGTCTGCTAGGAGCAGGAGCCATGACCAGATATCTTCACTACATCCATCTAGAATCACATCTCCAGTAGTAGAAGACAAATTAGAAGAATGTGGAGAGATCAAACAAGTATTCTCATCTGACAATGAAATTGACAAGAAAAATGATAGTGAGGATAGCGAGGATATAATGACTCCTATTGAGCATGTTGAGGTTAGTGTGAAAGTGGAGAGTCCTGAGGAGCTAGTTGAACAAGTGCATTCATCCTCTAAGAGTGAGGGAAAAAATTCAAGCTTAAGACAGTTCAGAAAGCATACTAGAAAGGTGGATTTTATAACAGATCCACTTAATGACAAAGATCATCAACATTTTGAGAAAATACAAAAGTTTGATAGTATTAAAACAGAGGTCTTAAGCTACATCATGAATTTAAGATGTACTCAGTTTAATGAAGCAGTAGAAAAGTGTAAATTAGAGACTACTATTAAATCAGAGAGGGATTCCTTACACAACCAAAATAAAAATAACCAAAATAAAAGTAACTTAAGGAAAAATCAAGAAAATAGGACTGATGAAATCAAATGTGCTCCTAATGTCAAAGAACTAGAAACCGATGTCAGTATGTGTAACCCAAAAAATGACATAGATGTTAAACCAGCTGATGATAACACATTGAATGTAGCATGGGAACAAACGAAAGAGTGTAATTTAGCAGAAGAACCTCTGACAGTACTTGCACGACTCTGGCAGCTCATTGTTGAGCCTAAAGAAGAGCAACAGCACAGTGAGGAAGTTACACATTTCTCCATGCCCTTGGTGAAAGAAGAAGACTTGCAGGCAGAGACTAACAAGGATACATCTAGTTCTGTGTTAGATATAAGCTTGCAATCAGAATCTGAGAAACAAACAAATACTATATGGATTAAACAGGAATCCAGTGAGTTGGTGGACAGTGAAGTCTCTGAGAGTGGAGATTAAGTTTCATAAAATCTTTGATGATGTAGTTTCCAAGCAAATGTATCAAGTAACTGAGTTTCACAGTGGATGAAGTTTGGTATCCATGCATGGTTGACTTAATCTGACAGGTATTTAGTTTCCAGGGGTATTGTTTTCAGCAGACTGTTGAGGAGGAGCTCTTCTTGCAAGATGTTCAAAATTAAATAATCTCTCAATGCTTACTGGATTTCTGAGTTTGACCTCTTTCTGTGTACTCATTGTTAGCATATCATGAATAGTCCTTTGAGATTCATGCCTCTTGTATTGGGAAAGGTGCTTTGAGTGTGTTGTAGGATATTAAGATTGGTGTTTATCTGAAATTCAGAAGTTTGATTTGAAGTAATATGACTGCAAGAGTCATGTTTAATATAATGATTTTCTTTATGTTAGTTCAATATCCAAAACTACTCAGCAGGATGCACCTGCCTCAAGACTTTAAAAGAGGTATGAGGAAAATTCAGCAACCACAAATAAGTGTACAAGTCATCTCTTTTTATATAACTGTATGTATTTACCATATATTGGTGTGTGTGTGTGTGTGTGTGTGTGTGTGTGTGTATCTATATATCTATATCTATACTTATATATATATATATATATATATATATATATATATATATATATATATATATATATATATATATATATATATATATATATATATATATATATATAGTGGGGCTGCCTATAATGTTTTTTTTACAATGCAGTTTCCTTCTTACAGTGTGTACTCTCAGAAAATTGACTTGATCACCTGTGGTGGTGTTTCACTATAGCACATTGTCCTCTACAGGAGTTTTTTCCAGCTGACTCCCACAATAGTCTAATAGCAATCCTGATGATCATATGCCTACTGAAGCACCTGCCTGCTCCACCCCTGCCACAGAATCCTTCAGCAATGTTTGTCATCAAGTTTTGGAAACACTTCATTTTATTCATTTTTTAACTGTACATTTCTTCAGTTTGTGTTGCAATTTAGGTATGTGATATTTTTCGTTTTCTGGATGAATAGGGAAAGTGACAAAAAGGAAACTTTAGAGAAGTGGGCAAAACCAATTAGAATGATTTGTATTGAAAGTTTGCCTCCTGTGACATGGTGTTGACTTAGTGCACTGTTTGCCCAGAACCAATTAACCTTGCTATAGGTGGCTCCACTGTATATACTTGTGTGTGTGTGTGTGTGTGTGTGTGTGTGTGTGTATATATATATATATATATATATATATATATATATATATATATATATATATATATATATATATATATATATATATGAAGACATTGAGTAGATAAAAGAGATATTTACAATGAAAATGCAAACATGAATATGCTGAAATGTTATTATTTTGAATATGAATATTTCATAAAATTTGTAGCTCAGCAAATCACTTCACCAAAATTACATTGTAAGAAAATTACCTGATGGACAAAAACTTTAGATCACTGGTGGTGATGGAGATACTTACCAATACAGGCAGCTTATTATAACATACATTATAGGTCAAAGTATGCATTACTAAATCAGGTTTCATTGATTCCAACAACAATATTTATTTACTTATTTTATTTATTTTTTTAAGAAAAAGAAACAAAAAGACTGGAAAGTAAGTGGGATTTTTAATTTTACACAGAAGTGAGTGAGCAAACAAAACATTAGATGCTGTAATAGTTTGAGGAGTTACCCCTTGATTTTTTTCATATACAATACACACAATGTCTTGAAGGTGATACTTTTATTATATAAGATTGTAAAATACTTGTGCAGCATTAATGATGGTTTGAATACCATTTTCCTTTTGAGTTCTGAATTAAAACTATAAAATCTGGATGTTGGTTGTGTATACATCTGCATGGACCATGAACTTGTATTATTATTTTGTTTTTGTTTTTTTATGTAAGAGGAGGAAATCAAATAAGGGCAATAAAATCTGTGGAGAAAATAAAAAAAGTCTACTGAGGCACTGGCCCCTAAAACAAGCCCAGCAGAGATAAGTCAAAAGGGAACTCCAAGGCTGGTACTGTACAGAAGTCATCATCATCATCATCTTCATCATCATATATATATATATATATATATATATATTAAGTGGAGAATGTATGTGTACCTTGGTGCATGTAGTTTTGTGTGAAGGAAGAGAGTTTTCTTTAGAGGGAGAGATTGTGTTTTGAGACAAAGGGCTTTAACCCGTACAGTATTAGTGGCATATATTTACACCGCATGTCATTGATGCAAATTTTCTTACCAGCATATATATATACGCCAGACTATTAGTGGTTCAATTTCATCCTTATATCCAGTGGTCAGCGCCCAATTCGAAGCAGGTCTATGTATAGCCTGATTCTTGTTTATCCTTTTACCACCTCCCAAGCATCATCAAACTGACCCAGTGAAAGTGATTGACCTGCGTTGAGTCAATGTGTGAAAAGTGTGTTTTTCTAGGTTTGACAAGACTGAAATTAATCACATGGTGGACATTACATACAGTCAATATTATTGAATGGGGAGGATAGTGGATGGTGTGTGTATTGTGATGCATCATTATCGTATTTATATCATCATCATATTTAGATGATGATAAGATTTATAAGGCTCATAAGGGAGCGAATGAGAGTGACACTGATTTTTTTTATTCTGGGAGAGGATGAGTGCCAATTTGAGGGGAAACAACTCTCCCTGAGCTCAATATTGATAATGGTGATGGTGGTAATGACTGAAGGTGATAAAGATTGTTTTGATGATTACAATGGTGTACAAATAATTAGTAGTAAGAAATTGTGTTTTTTCCAGAGATTCCAAAATTGAAACTAATAATTAACTTTTGGGCACCCAGCATAAGAATTCATTCTTTTGTTTTGAAACTGTAGGAGTTAATGATCAGTTCACATTTATAGTCCATGCACAGATTAGTCACAATCAACCTAGTTACTGTTATGCTCATGTTAATGATGTAATGGAGAATTTTATGAGCTAAGCTATCAAATGTCTCAGTTGAGCCCCACCCTACACTCATATAATCTAAAAATCATAATAATCTAATTTCCATGTGCTTACAAATACATTCAGCATTTATTAGGACATATACTTTTTGCAAATTTCTACCTAGAATTTTGCCTATTTTGGATTGGTAATTTTGTGAGAAAAATAGTAAAAATTCAAATCATATTGAGATCAGCTGGTATAGTCATCACTATTTTGAAATATGGCATAGTACAAGTGTATAAATTACATATCTGATTTACTCAAAATTATAAAAGATACGACAATACTACTGACATTGTGATTAATGAGTGTAGTAATATATGCAGCAATTCTTTATACTCACTCAAGAAGCAGTTGTCATGGCAAGAGTAATTGTGGCTGTTCAAACCAAAGTAAACTTCTCTCAGATGTCATGAGGAATTGGTACATATCTTGCCTTAAGTGTATTGTGTACTTCCTTGTTGAAATAGAAGTGGTAATCATACATTTCCTTGTGATGCGAAGAGGAAGAAGTGGTGGATAGCTGCTGATAGGAGAGGCAAGCAACAGCCTGTGAAGTACGTCAAAGGCACTTTGTCAATGACAATTATGTTGCTACCACTACTCTAATTCAGTTATATTGAAGGTTACATAGGCCATATACTAATCACTGAATTACTCAAAATTGTTGATTTCCAATTCTAAGTTTTATTTCTGAATCATTCTGTGCCATCTGGTGTATTTTCAGTATCATAGAGCTGTTGCCTATGATTTATGCTGTCTACATTTATACATTTCATATGTATAGCGTACCTTCTTAAAAAATAGATGACTAAACATTCTCAATATTCCTAATGCCACTGAAAAGCAACTCCATTACTGGTTTTCACCAATAATGCAGATTTGTTTATTATTTCTCAGAAGGAACAGTATGTATATATTTTTTATGATATGCTAAAAATATTAATTCATGTTAGAATGGCCCTATAGAAAAAAAAAAAAACATTGCTTGTAAGGTAAGGCTCACTGCTGCCACCTGGCAATGGCCACTTCTCAGAAATTTCTTATGTATACAGTAATACACACAAGATTTTGTTAGATAATACATTCAATCTTGATTCTAGAGCTCTGTGCTTCCAAATATTCACCCTCTTGCTATTTTGAGAGGTGTGTATGAGAAAGACTGCTAAGCACTTGTAGTATTACTGTTCTTTTGATTGTAACAACAGGTATCAAGGCATTGTCACTGTTTCTTCTGGTGCTAAATTATCACTGAAATCATGAGTTAAACTTGAACCTTCTGCCTTTTACATACAACAACATTATTCCACAATCTCTATTTTAATTGGCTCACATCATAAGGATTATCATAAGGATAGCCCCTGATCCCTATGACTTAGATCACTGAAAATAAAGATTGAAATATTGTTGCAACTTACATAACTATTAGAATCTCAGTGAAAAGTATACCAAATTAAGCATAATATCAGGCCATTAATAATGATCTGGGCTGCTGCTTTCTAGTAATACACGTGAATTCCTTCAATAGTGCTTAGTTTTCAAGATGTAGGGTTCAAAAGAGACCCTTCATTTACACTCCCAAGTAGTACACAAACCTATTTACATTGATAGTTTGTTTGATGCTGGGGCTCAGAAAGAAGGTTTTCACTACTGTTATTTTATGCTTTGCAGTGCTATCAAGTGCACATTAGAGACAGTTTCGTTATAGCTATGCAAACTGGAAACCCCTTATTATCTCCTTTTTTACACATTCTGACACTGTGATTACACAGACAATAAATTAACTCCAACCTCTATAATATTCCAAATCATTGCACATGTAATATCCAGAGAAGAATAACAGTAAAGAATGATTGCAACGGTAAATCTACCTCAACCTGCATAACCCAAACATCATTCATGCCCTACCACAGACTGAGTGTGATTCTGTACTTTACGTCTTATACGTTCTGGACATGTCACATTTTTTATAAGAATTTAAATGCAAATTTGGATAATTAATTTGCAATGACATTTATTCAAATGGAAAGACAAATGTACTCAAGTATTGTATATATAAAATGCATAAGTCCTGACGCACACGCCCGCAAGCCATCGGCAAATACAGACATACATGGTGCAACATTACATACTTGCTGCACACACACACTGTAGTATAAATGTCAACACACTCAGGTCGCAACCAAGGCTCTGAGCTCAGTTCTCTATATAGTGAGACAAATGGATGTAACCTTTGTTCACTTAACTGGATGTAACCCGAGAAGTTTTGGCCTTGTTGTTCCAGTGAATGGCATAGGAGTGTGCTCAATCTTACCTAAGAGCTCTAAGCTCTTTCACTAGGTGTGTGTATGTGTGTTTATGTGTGTGTGCGTGCACGTGCATGCATCTTCAATAGCCACTAGCCAATAGCCACACTGTTTCAGGGCATTAATAATGTTAGTAATATGATTTCAGTTCTTACTGGTGTAATTTAGTCATATTTTGTAAATATCTTACTTGGAGCTTTTCTTGTTTAAGTAATATAATTGATATCATATTCATTATGTAATCCTATTGATTTCACATTATAAAATATTAATTTGGTTCTATTTTAATCCTGTATACCTTTAAAAGTATAAATATGGTATGCGTATTTACGTAGTTGTAACATGTTAGGGTGGAACTAATCTCATACCGTTCAGTCTCCATAATTTGTATTTTTATTCAACATTTTCTTCAAATCACGAATATTTCCACCACACACTACTTCTCCCTCCATTCCATTCCATGTTTCAGTGTTTTTATATGGGAAGCTAAATTTATTTATGCTTTTTCTACAGGTGGTTGTATTTTAGTTTTCTACCATATCATATTGTTACTCTTTCATTTAACACAAGTAAATCTTCCCTCTCTACTTTTTCTATCCCATCAGCAATCTGTAAAGTGCAGTCTCTCTCTCTCTCTCTCTCTCTCTCTCTCTCTCTCTCTCTCTCTCTCTCTCTCTCCTCTCTCTCTCTCTCTCTCTCTCTCTCTCTCTCTCTCTCTCTCTCTCTCGGGATGGGAGTTGCATCCTAGTTTGTCTCTCCTTGAATGGAAGTTCTTGAAATTTTTTGTACCATTTTATTCTCTCAGTACATGCTCAAATTTTCTAATGTTTTTATTTATTTATCATTTTTATTTGACGACTAAATTACTGCTGCATATTCTGATCTTGGTCGTGCAATCCCTCATAAACTTCTGTTTTCCTCACTTCAAAAGTCCTCTTTCCATTTCAGCTGTTTTTCTTTAACACCTATCTTCTCCAGCTTCCATAGTCTTTATGTGGTATGTTATCATAAAGTTTTCTTATATCTGGATAAGTGCAACCTGCCTGACTGTTTCTCCTCTATATTATATCAATAACTTGAATAATAACAGAACAAAGTCTACTCTTCTTAAAACCAGATCGACAATTTGTAAGTATTTTGTTGTCTTTTAAGAATGTAGTCCATTTGTCTTTTGTTATTCCTCACATAATTTGCGATCACACTCACCATTGATGATAGTTTGTAATGTTACTTGAATTTTTCCCAATTTTTTTGCTTTTCCTTACAAATTCTTTTTTCTTTATAAAACTCCTTGAAGCTGATATTCATAATTTATATCATCTCTTTTAAGTATTTTTATACCACTCCATCTTTAGTTTTTTATACCCTTGTTTGCTTTTCAGTATACCATTCACATACAGTACAAGTCCGTTAATCTGAACACCGATGATGAAAATTTCCAAACAGTCCATTTTTTTTTTTTTTTTTTTAACATGGAATGAAAAAAGACCGTTTATGGCCAAAATTTGGTTTCTGCACAAATTCAAACCAGGTGTGATATGCACTATAGCAGGGAAGAGTGGAAGTAGATTTTTCTTAATTATTTATGTGTACCATTTAGGCGAAAACTTCTTGTAACCTTCTTTTGTATATTTTAAGAAATTTATTCCATTTCTTCTGGATCCTTGTAGCCTCATGGAAGTATCCTACCTATTTTAAGAAAAAATAATAATTTTCCAAGTGTACCTTGCTGTACTCCTAGCATGGTGTTCTTATTTGATTTTAAACCTCAATTTCTTCATTTATATTGAATTATGTGTATGGAAATGTGGTCACTTTTAGCTAATGTGAATTCTATAAGAACACTTGATTATTTCCGGTTCTTTGCTAAATGCAGGTTTGGTTGCAATGTTCTTCCTCCTTTTTCGAATATTATCCCATCTCATTCATTGTGTTGATACACTCTCCATTGTTGGTTATGTGTATTTACCTAGCTTTAACATCCAAGAAAAGAGCTAAGCTCGTGCTGTTCTGTTTCCATACCTGTGAAAATCGAACATTTCTATGAATTTATGAATTGTTCTTTCAATGACTCTCTCGTCAAGAACATTCCACAACTCTACGATTATTTATGGAAAGCTGAATTTATTGATATGTTATCTTTTCTTAACTTATTTTTATGTCCTCTTGTATCACTAGTGTCTCAAATTAATGTCTTTTCTATCTTGTTTTTCAAGTCTTCTTATCACACCGTACACTGTTATCAAATCTCCTTTTTTGGTTTTTCTCTTCTGATATTATAAGACCCAGTATTTGTGATCTTTTTCATATGAAAGTTCACTTGATTGGAGGAAGCTTTATTGCTGCCCTCTGTATTCTTTCTAGTTTCTTTAGGTGTTTCTTTTCAAACGGTAACCATACTGTTGCTGCATATTAGATCATATCTAAGTCTTTATCTTTTTTTTTTATCAGATTCTAATCTATATATGGGTGAATGCTACCTTTTTATTCCTTAAAAGATCACACTCATTTCCTGTAACTCTTTCGATTTTTTTGGTGATATGTTATCCACAATGGTTACTCTTAGATCTTTTTGTTCAGTCTTTTTTTTTTTTCAATTTTTCATTCCCCATTGAGTAAACTCCTTTCAGTCTTCTTTTGCTCGTTTCGAATTCTAATACGCAGACCAATTCCATTATTTTGTTTCTTTTAATTTCTTTTCTTTTCACCTTTCTCGTTAATTTAGCATCATCTGTAAACAAGCTAAAGTAACTATTTTCTGATATATATATATATATATATATATATATATATATATATATATATATATATATATATATATATATATATATATATATATATATATATATATTTCATAATAGTCCATAAACATTATTGGTACTAATACCGATCCCTGCGGAACTCCATTTAAAACTTTCAGGGCGATTTTTTTGTCTCATTATTGTGCTTATTTCTCTGTCTTCCAGTTTTGAAGTCTGCTATTCACTTTAGAAACACCCCTTTACAGCAATATGAGATATGAGCTGTCATTCGGTTGACTTATTGCTTTGATTTGTCAGGAAAAACTTGAGTTACGAGCTAGTTCCAGGTACACCGGTGCTATTTGGTGCAGCAGAGACCCAGCATTCCATCTCGACTCATTTCGTTATTATTATTATTTTTCTTTTTTCTTTTATTCTCCATGGAAGCGCTTGTCATGTTGTGGTAGCGTGTTGAGCTTTTGTGGATTTGTTTACCTAGATTTCTTTTGTCTGACCCCGAGTCCAAAGCAAGTGACTACGTAATGACACACTCACTTCCGTTCTTAAGAAAGAACTGGCAGTTGGTACCATCAAGGTGAAGTAAAGGACGGAAAGGTGAAACAATAAACTTATTTAAAAAAAAAAAAACATTATTTTGTAAGATTAACTGTGCTAAGCCTGAAATAAATGTGAGGCATATTTAAGAAAATTGTAATAAATTGTAGGTGGAAAGGAGAAACTGAAATAACATCTCACTCTTTAATAGCAATGGATACCATCACATCATCAACATTTTCAAATAATTTTCATTCGTAGGAAGTGTACATGATATAACATCAACTGACTTTGAGAAGAGAATGACACGTTGATGACACCTGAATTGAAATTTCAGGGATCATTACAATATATATATATATATATATATATATATATATATATAATATATATATATATAGATATGTATAGTATATATATATATTATATATATATATATATATATATATATATATATATATATACTTACACACTTTTCTATCCAATAAACCTTGCTAAAAATGTAAAACATATCTGATCTTGTATTTTCAAAAGTTCTGGTCACTAAATACAAAAGATGTCCTTAAATAGTTCTGAGACTAAGAGTTTTTCCTATACAAAAAGAATGTATGAATTATCATGCAGACATATGAATTGTCCCCATTAAAGAGTGTCTCGTCATTTTTTATTTATTTATTTTTATTTATTTATTTATTTTTAACAAATGATTAGGTCTAATGATATTAGGTACGACTGAATTGATAACTAAAATTCTAAGGAAATCGTTAAACCAAGCTATTCTTGTTAGAACTTTGATGCCAAACTACAGGATTAACAGTGCTCAGTATCAATGAAAATAACACAATAAAGTCTTATTAAATAATTAGAATTTCACATTTCCCTCTGTTTGCGAGATATATTTGTCATTGCAGCTTTCTACTTGGGTTTTTTCTTCAGTGCTTTAATTATAATATACGAAATATTGTACGGGTGAGGTTCCTAAATACATAACATATTTTCCTGTTGTTCATCAAACATATACTTTGCATGTACTCGTATGCTTGCGCTACTATGTATATGCTACGTAAATACTATCTATATTTATCTAATATTATATATATATATATATATATATATATATATATATATATATATATATATATATATATATATATATATATATATATATATATATAATCATTATTATCATTAGTAGTAATATAATTGTTATTATTATTACTAGTAATATAATTGTTATTATTATTACTTGAGCAACAATAAAAGGACTTGGACCGATTTGTAGATTCAGACGCAACTGTATATATTGTGAGCAAAATACGTATGTAGGATAATCCTACTTTTCAGATATATTGTTGATGTTTATTGTTGGCTGGGTGACCAGCAGGCGACCGCGACAATATTACACACACACACACACACACACACACACACACACACACACACACACACACCCACCGACCCACCCACACACACCCACCCACTTACCCACACACACCTACACACGCACACACACACATTTTTTGTTCTTTCTCCAAATAAAAACATCATTTATGAATCAAAGGCTTATAAGATAATTTTGTAATAAGAGTAACTTCAATGAGACAGACTTAGGGATTGTAGAGTGCATCATCATTGTAAAAAAATATATAAATAAATAAAAAGAACATCATATATAGAAAAAAAGTACATACCTGTATTTTGATGGTAATATAAACTAGGTGTTATTTACTTTTTTTTTTTTTTTTTTTGTGCAAAAAATCACAATGTAGGCTTATTCAAGGTTCTATGTATTTGTGGCGAAAATGGCGTCCGAATGGTGTCTGAAACATTCCATCAAATAATGGTTGCAATAATTCACCGTATCAATCAATCATAGGGAGCATACGCCGGGGGGACGTTGCCTCACCTACCCTATGACGCCACTCCCGGCGGTCACACCTCGCGAGTCCCCAAGCAGGCTCCCTTCCCATAAAGAGTAACTCCCAGCAGGAGGCATCGACTTGCTGCAGCCAAGAGTGCTGATTGGCGTCCCCTTGGCCTCCTTCATGCTGAGTTATCCCTTTCGGAAATAACCCGATAAGTAAGATCGGCTTCCGAGTGGCGTGCCACATGCCCATATAGCCGCAGTTGGCGCTGACGGACTATGCTAGTAATAGGTCTCGAATCAGTCTCACGGAATAATCGCTGATTTGACACAAAGTTATACCAGTGATATTATATGCTCCTGCAAAGGCATATAGTGCTAAAAACATTAATTCGCCTCTTCAGGTCGGTGTTCAGTGTCCATGTTTTACAACCATAGAGTAAGACAGGGATCACCAGCGACTTGAAGGTCCGAATCTTTGTCCGTCTGCACAGGTATCAACAACGCCAAATACTCGTGCTGAGCGAGTCCATAACGCCGTGGGCCAGGCCAATCCGCCGTATGAGCCGTTCTTGGCTCGACCCACCATCGTTATGCACTGCACTACCAAGTACGTGAATTTTTCCAAGATCTCAATGTCTTTGCCACACACATGGACAGACTGTACTGTTTCATCCAGTAAGCCTCCAAACACCTGGACCTTGGTCTTGGGGCAGGAAACTTTAAGTCCCAAGGGCTTCGCCTCCTCATGCAGTGCCTCTAGAGCCATTACCAGAACCTCCAGTGACTCAGCGAAGATTGCTGCATCATCGGCAAAAACAAGATCTATAATCTTAGTATTGCCGACAGGTGCTTCACAATGACTTTGCTCAACAACTCTGCCTTGTACCCAGTCCATGCAAGTGTTGAAAAGTGATGGAACAAGCACGCATCCCTGCCTCAGTCCCGTATTCACAGGGAAAAAGCTGGACATGGCTCCTCCACACTTCACAGCACTCACAATCCCAGAGTACAGGCCAGTTAATAGACCAATAATCCTTGCAGGAATCCCACTGAGACGCAGAAGAACCCAGCGCGTCTCTCGATGCACTGAATCAAACGCCTTCTTGTGATCGACAAGGGCTGCAAGCATTCCATGTCGAAACTCTCGTAGAATTAGCTAAAATGCATTTTAATTACAATGCAACACTGCCTTCAACACCTGTCATTGGAATGACTATAGTATATAAAGAATTTCGCGTATCGTTCACGTCAAGATCATTGACACCCTGCATAATATTTTGTAGGTTACGCGAATTGAGATTGAGTTTAGTATACTACTAATGAAATGCAAATACAACACGAATTTTTAGAAAATGCATTCTCCCTCTTGGACTCTTAAGTCAACATATTTTCTTAAGATTTAGGAGGCATTGCTTTCCTAGAGCTATTAGAAAATGATGACACACTTCAACATAAATTTATAGAATTTACTATGAACCAAAGCTATTTTTTCATCGTGTATTTTAAAGACACTTGTTAAGTGATCCCATGTTTGGCACAAAACCATTTTCCCCTACGTTATGTAACTATATCATTCTTTGAATATAATCATTTGATATGTGTTTTACTAAAAAAAAAAAAAAAAAAAAAAACTATGATATATATATGTTACAGTCAAACTGTGAAATCAGTCACTTCGTGAAATGACTAAAATTCTTTAGTCATTACGTGAAATGGCTGACACAAAACTTAGTCATTTCACGAAATGACTAAGGAATTATAGTCATTTCACGAAATGTCTGATTTCACAGTTTGACTGTAATATATATATATATATATATATATATATATATATATATATATATATATATATATATATATATATATATATATCATTATATATCATTATATATCATTATATATATATATATCATTATATCATTATATCATTATATCATTATTTGAATTTCATATACTTTGCACTTTACATTGGGATCATACCATAACTGTTCTTCAACTAATCAAAAACTCTCTCATCGATAGAAAATGTCAGTATCTTTGCAGATCCCACCTTCCTCCAAAAGTTAAGACTTTTGTCAAAAAATCCCCACGTGCATTACTTCATATCTTCCTCTTCTTTTCTTTTCTCTTCTTTTCTTTTTTTATTTATTTATTTTTTTTTTATTTATTGCATTGCTTTGATATCACCTGTCTCTAAACCAAAATTTTCGCTAAGAGCATGTTGATATATATACACTTGCCTTCATCTCAGTGAATGTTACGTCTTTTAGTGATGTTGTAAGCCTTTTTATGTCATAAAGTCTATGAAAACTATAATAAAACTAGGGATAATATTTGCTTTTCCACAAGTATAGGTATCGTTGATGTCGAAAGAAGAGGCGTAATAACAGTGACCTTTCATCACAGTGCCCCATAATTGTCAGGGATACAGAACAAGAATTAATTTCTTGAATATGTTGTCAACATTACAGAAAACCCTTGTGACACTCAATTCTGATTCAGCGATGGTCGGCAACAGCCACTCAAAGAAGATTGCTGGTGACATTATTCGGTACGTATATGTAGCGTGTCGTTGGTAATTCGGCAACATATTTGTAATAGCAAAAGTAAACCATTAACACGTTGAATGCAATGGCTTACTGTCTTGGATATAATTATGATCTGAGGCTCATCATTCTGCGGCTCAATACACATGGAATTGCAAATGCATCTAAGGGAAAATTTGTACCTAATATAATTTGTTATATACGGTTCTACAAGCAAATTTATGTTATGGGGCATGAATTACTTTAGAGAAAATATGAATAATTGCATAATATATCTAGAATTTAAGAAAGTTGAAGAAAATGACGTTTGGAACAGCACAGATATGCCCACGCTCAAAGAATAGTAAAGCAAAATAAGACTGAAAAATCTAATCTGGTACAGCAGTTTCTATATCGAAACCATACACGAGCACCGTTTGTTCCGAGCTATTCCGGATGCGGTAAACAATGTAGAACGAAATTTGGAACACTGAGAACGTCACTAGCATGAAGTAAATGAATAGCATAATAACCCTACTTAACGTGGACCTGTTCCGAACGTTTTGAAACCTTCACCAACACATAAAGTGCACCGCGGCAAGCAGCAAGGCGGCGGCCACGAGCCTGTAAGGTGCCTGGTGACTCTTGGCTGAGCTGTACATGATGTAGTTGAAAAGCTGGTCGTCAGTGCTGATTAGTTTCTCTGACCGCTTCATGCTTTGAGCTGGCGGCAAGTAGATGGCTGGAGAGAGAGAGAGAGAGAGAGAGAGAGAGAGAGAGAGAGAGAGAGAGAGAGAGAGAGAGAGAGGGGGGGGTGGGGGGGGGGGGGGGGGGTGAGGGGGGGGGGGGGGGTGATTGTTTGTTAAGTGGTTGGGTGTGGGAAGAAGAGAGAGTATTATATTGTAAAACCAAATATGAATAAAAATGTCACATATCATCACTAACAATGCTGCTCCACTCACTGGTGCCGTTTCTGGTGCCCCAAAAGTAATAATAGTAAAGAAGAGAGAGTATTATATTGTAAAACCAAATATGAATAAAAATGTCACATATCATCACTAACAATGCTGCTCCACTCACTGGTGCCGTTTCTGGTGCCCCAAAAGTAATAATAGTAATGTGGTTCTGACAGACTCAGCTGGTTGTGTCCCCCTCCGGTGATGGGTCTTGTGAAGGTGCACCACACGTAGTCGTTGTCTACGTCAGCAGATTCTAGTTGTAATTCCTGATCAACAAAAAGATAAAGAGGAATATTATAATTCTGGTAGTAAAATATGTATGTCTTGATTATCAGCTCTCCTCTCTCTCTCTCTCTCTCTCTCTCTCTCTCTCTCTCTCTCTCTCTCTCTCTCTCTCTCTCTCTCTCTCTCTCTCTCTCTCTCTCTCTCCATTTTCTGCACTGCATTGCCAGTTAAGAGGACATCTTGTCTGACAGAAAGATTATGATTATCAAGTGTAAGTTTACGGAAACCATTTGTTGAAATGGTTTCGTAAAGCATGATTAAAGAATACCTCTCTGAACCTGCGAGACGAAGTTCCTATATTGTTTGTTGGTCGGTCCAGAAAAAGAATCTATTTTAATGTGTAATGCACTTCCTTGCTAACAATATTGTTTATTTTTCTCTTTAGGTGTTCAATCCAAACAAAAGTATGAATTTTCTTGAAGTGATATATATATATATATATATATATATATATATATATATATATATATATATATATATATATATATATATATATATA